>JASVEL010012633.1:0-597513 GCA_032618575.1 Nicotiana noctiflora | reverse complement strand
TCCTTTTGGTGTGATGAGATTTGTAGCTGCCATTTCTCCAGGTAATCTCTAGGTAGCCTTTAACTTAGGATTTGCCTCTTAGGTTTATTTCCCGATCACGCTTCTGACTTGGTCGAAGTGCTAGTCCCTGAGTGGGGTGTCCTTGGCCTAAAAAATTGAGGGTTGCCCTTTTAAGGTCTTATGGCCCCGAAGTTTACTAATTCAATCATGTAAATTTTTGGACGGCAGTCCCTGCGTACAGGGTTAATAGCTCGAGCTTTAGTTGTGATTGTCATTTGAGCCAATTTTGCAATAGATCATAAGTATGAAATTGTAAAGTAGAAATTTCACCAAGGCATGGAACATCTGGTAAGGAAAAAATACATCTTTCAATAGATCTCATGCGTAGATATTTTGCCATTAGGTCTTGAGTAACCTACATGGGCACAGTTCATTTGACCATTTGGCCCTTTACAAAATATACCTATCGAGACCCTAGTTGACACGAAGTATTTTCCTTGAATATAATAACATTCGAGGGTTATCCTCAGTATTCGAGGTTGATTGTAAATAAGCCTCGGATAGTGTTGAATTGCTCTAAGTTAACACGAGCAATGGTTGCCTCGTTAAAAATCTTTTCGAAAACCCCGTTTGAGATAAAAACCGATTGAAGAGAAAAAGAATGTAACGCGTGCTTTCAGAATTAAGGACTTCGTATTTTGAGAGGATATCGATGCCTTCAATCGAACACCTGCAACAAGTTAGTATAAAAAACAAATGAAAAAGAGAAGGGCATACCTTAGCAATAATATCATTTGGGGAGTGATATGTTCCAATTATTTTGCAATTGTTAGCCATTCACCGTGCAAGGTTTGTAAGATCCTTTTTCCTATGATACCGAGGACCCGGTACGGTCCTTCCCAATTTGGGTCGAGTTTTCCTTCATTTAGGTCTCGAGTATTGAGGGTGACTTTTCTCAAACTAAGCCCCCTGATTCAAAAGTGGCAAAGAGTGGATCTTCAGTTGAAGTTCCTTTTGATGCGTGCTTTTGTGCGGCCATTCAGATGAGTATGGCTTCCCGTTTTTCATCTACTAGTTCAAGACTCGTATTCATGGCCTCATGATTTGACTCGTCTATTGTGTATTGAAACCTAACTCTAGGTTCCCTGACCTCGACCGGGATTATAGCATCGACGCCATATACTAAGGAGAACAATGTTTCCCCTGTATTGGATTTTGTCATTGTTCGATATGCCCAAAAGACTTCAGCCAAAATTTTTCTCCATTTTCCCTTAGCGTCGTTCAACATTTTCTTTAGATTTTGAATGATGGTCTTGTTCGATTCGGCATTCCCAGTCCCACTAGGATGATATGACGTTGACGAATTCCTTTTTATTTTGTGATCTTCGAGGAACTCTGTTATTTTTTTGCCGATGAATTATTTTCCATTGTCTCATAAGATCTTGGTGGGTATTCCAAATTGGCATATGATGTGATCCCATATGAAGTCTATAACTTCTTTTTCTCTAACTTTCTCGAAAGCCTGTGCTTCAACCCATTTGAAGAAATAGTCAGTCATAAATAAAATGTATTTTGCTTTACCTGGGGCCGATGGAAGAGGACTGACGATATCCATTACCCATTTCATGAGCGACCAAGGGGATAGGACTGAATATAGTTTCTCTCTAGTCCGGTGGATCATCGGTGCATGCCTTTTGCATTTGTCACATTTTTGAACGAATTCCTTAGTATATTTTTTCATATCAGTTAAATAGTACCCCACTCTGATGATTTTATGAACCAGTGATTCGACACCGAAATGGTTCCCACAAGTACCCTCGTGAATTTATCGTAAGATGTAGTCGTGTATCCCGGACCCAAACATATTGCCAACGGTCCATCAAACATCCTTCTGTATAATTTTCTATCTTCGGCCAATATAAATCATGCAACCTTTGTTGGTAGAGTCCTCGATTCCTTAGGGTCCGAAGGAAGCTTCCCATTTTTAATATACTCAATACATTTGTTCCTCCAATCCCAAGTTAGGCTTGTGGAGTTTATTTTGGTATGGCCTTCTTCGATCACTAATTTTGAAAGTGATACAATAATCCCCGATCTAATTTCTCTGTCTTCAACTGATGACCCCAAATTTGCAAGGGCATTGGCCTTACTATTCTGCTCTCGAGGTACATGTTGTGGGGTCCATTCTTTAAACCGGTGTAAGGTTACCTGTAGTTTGTCCAAGTACCTTTGCATTCAATCTTCTCGAACCACGAAGGTCCTGTTGACTTGGTTAAACACAAGTAGGGAATCACACTCGGCCTCGATGACCTTTGCTCTCAAGATTTTAGCCAACTCAAGACCTGCAATCATGGTCTCATACTCGGCCTCATTGTTATCCAACTTAGGTGTTTTGCTAGATTGTCTAATTATTTTGCCTTGTAGACGGATTCAAAATGATGCTTAGCCCGGACCCTTTCATATTCAAAGCGTTGTCTGTGAAAAGGGTCCAATTAGCCAGTTGGCCCAAGAATTCAGGCTTGTGCAGAACATTACGAAGAGGATAAGTGGTCACCACACAAATTGTGCGGCTGCAGATATGGCTTAAATTTCCTAGAGGTGCTTATTAGAGCAAGTGCTAAATTCTGTAAGTGTAGGCACCGGGTCTCGGATTCACTTAAAGTCCGGCTAACATAGTAAATAGGAAATTGCGTACTTTGCCCTTCTCGAACTAGGACACCAATTATTGCATCTTTTGAGACTGCTAAGTATAAGTAAAGTTGCTCGTCCACTTTTGGCGTATGAAGCAATAGTGGGCTCAAAAGATACCACTTTAACTCTTCCAGCGCCCTTTGGAATTCCGGGGTCCAAGCAAAATTGTTCTTCTTTTTTAGCAGAGAAAAGAACATGTGACTTCCATCTAAAGACCTCGATATAAACCAGCATAAAGCGGCTATCCCCCTTATTAATCTTTGTACGGACTTAACATTGTCCTCGACTGTGATATCTTCGATTGCAATCGGGGTTGATCTCGATTCGTCGATTTGACAGGATAAAGCCGAGGAACTTGCCCGAACTTACCCCAAATGCACATTTCTCAGGATTTAGCTTCATATTGTATTTTCTCAATATGTTGAATGTTTTCTGCAAATGTGTTAAATGGTCTTCTATGTGCAGGGACCTAACTAGCATATCGTTAATATATACCTCTATTGATTTATCTATTTGTTCTTCAAATATTCGATTCACTAGGCGTTGGTAAGTAGCACCAGTATTTTTTAGCCAGAACGACATTACATTATAATAATAGGTGCCATACTTAGTGATAACTGAAGTCTTTTCATAGTCCTCGATTTTCATTTAAATTTGATTGTACCCGGAGTAAGCGTCAAGAAAAGTAAAGATCTCATGGACGGCCATGGCATCGATCATGCGAAATGATATTCAGCAGAGGAAAAAAGTCTCTGGGACATACTTTGTTTAAATCTTTATAATCTACACACATTTTAATTTATTCCCCTTTTTAGGGACTACAACTGTGTTTGCTAATCATTCCGGATATTTTACTTCCTGAATAAATCCTATTTTGACAAGTTTGGTCACCTCGTCCTTGATGAATGTATGTTTTACCTCAGACTGGGTCATTCTCTTTTGTTTTACCAGCCTGAACTTTGGGTTCAGGCATATGTTGTGGTCTCTGGTGAGATCCATGTCATATCTAGGTGGTACTAAGCAAAACAATCCATATTATAAAAAAGGAATTGAATATTTTTTTCCTAAGCTCGGGAGTTAACCCCGTAACTAGGTAAATCTTTCAGTCGGGATGATGCTCATTCAGTATGAGTTGTTCCAGCTCTCTGACCGTTGACTTTGTTGCATCAAAATCATCGAGGGTTATAATGGTTCGAGGTATCATACAATCTTCGCCTCCGAAGATCTCCTGCTCCTCTGATGGGGCCGAGGTTGGTGCCTGTGGTTGCTATTTGACTTCTCATTTTCCCTTTGACTATAATGCCTTTGTTGGCGAAAGTGCCGATACTCGTACTACTTCATCGATTGCAAATATCTCTTTTGGGGGCGGGGTTGCTCATTGTACACCATTTTGATTCCTTCTGGTGTTTGGAACTTCAAGACTTGATAAAGCATCAAGGGTACTGGCCTCATATTATGAATCCAAGGTATTCCGAGCAACACGTTATATCTCATGTCATCTTAGGTTATATGGAACTTTGTTTCCTGGGTGGTCCCGGCCAGATTTACTGGAAAAATGGTTTCTCCTTTGGTTGTTTCACTTGCCATGTTGAAACCGTTGAGTACTCGAGCTGCAAGCATGATTTGATCCTAGAGGCCGAGTTTCTCTACGGCCCTCGATCGAATAATATTCGCTGAGCTACCTGGATCAATCAACACATGATTAACTTGAATTTCATTCACAAGGATATATATTACTAGTGTGTCGTTGTGAGGCTGTTCGATCCCTTCTGCATCCTCATCATTAAAAGATAAGGTATCTTATGGTAAGTAGTCCCGGGTACGCTTCTCCCTTGCGGTCGCCACTTTGGTGCGTGTAAATATAGGTCTTTGAGAAATATCAACCATACCATAGATCATATGAATCACATGATACAGTTGCTATTGTTCATTTTTGTTGTTTGCATTCTTGTCTCTATGGCACGGGTCAGGACGTGGCAGGCCATGGCAGTAATTTTTAGCTCGGTCACTCAAGAACTCTTGAAGGTAACCCTCATTGAATAAACAAGTTACCTACTCCCTTGGAATATTTGGTTTTGTGACAATTGGTTCTATGGTGTTTGTATATTTGATTAGGGTTTTTTTGAGCTAGATCGGTCTGGGCCACCAAGTATCCTTGATTTGTCCAATGACTTATATAATACATCGTTGTTGAAGTTATATTCTGATAACCGTATCGCTTCTTTAGGATCGACATGTTTATCAAAGCCACTCTTACTCATGATACCTCAGGAGATTTGTTCTCAATCGTTCCTTTGATCATTTTTAACGAGATTACGTTTCGGTCCACTGTTTCTACAATATGCGTTGTACGGTTTATACCGATCTCTATTTGACCGAGGTTCTCTATCAATGTCGCTTTGGACTCTACCATCAGATCTATCTGGGTAGACGGAATCAGAAGGGTCCCCTAACTGATCATCCTCGACCCTGATCTTTGACTGGTATCAATTATGTACATTGGCCCAGGTCATATCTGGATATTCATCAAATTTTGCTTTAGTTGTCGTGATGCCATCGAACTTTGCTCATTCAAACCTTGAGTGAAGTCTTGGCCATCCCAATCATCGGTCACCGAGGGTAGGTCTATGTGTTCCATCTGGAACCGAGATACGAATTCCCTTAGCATTTCATTATCCTTTTGTCTCACTTTGAAGAGGTCTAACTTCGTAGTCGCGGCCTTTTTTTCTCTGACATGTGCCTTTATGAACGAATCATTAAGCATAGTGAAGGAATTGATGGAATTGGGTAGCAAATTGTTGTATCATATCATTGCCTCCTTCGATAAAGTTTCTCCAAACTTCTTCAACAAAATAGATTCACTTTCATCATCTTCTAAGTCATTTCCTTTTATTTCGCATGTATAAGAAGTGACATGCTCATTAGGATAAGTAGCTCCATTGTATTTGGGAATTTCTGGCATGCGAAATTTCTTTCGAATGGGCTTCGAAGATGCATTTATAGGGAAAGGCTTCTGCACGAACTTCTTCAAATCCAAACTTTTAAGAATCGGGGGTGCCCCGATATCTTGCCGACCCGTGAATTGTACGTTTCTACCTTATTTTTTAGCCTCGATTTTCTTTTCTCCCGATTCGATCCATTTAGTGATATTCTCGAGCATCTTCATGATAGTGGGCTACGTTCTCGATCCATTATCATTTGATTTCTCTTGTACAGATTCGACCCTATGAATAACCTTCTGTGATTTATCGAGCTCAATTGTGCTTGGTGCTCGATTCTAATTTTGGATAATAATTAAACTTACAATATAGTTTTGAGGACATGTGATTTTACCTAATGCCATTTGATAAATGTAGAAATTAGCAATAAAGATTAACAATGAGATAAAGCAAACCAGTCTTGAAACGTGATTTATCCCTCAAGCTTAAGTTCCCTTGAACTAATTTGTGCCCAAAATAGTTATGAAGCAAAACTAATGAACAATAATATAAGCTAGAAAGTACTGTATTGCTTTTATATGCGTGAATGTAAGATTGTTACAAAATGACGAGGACCTCCTTTATATAGTATAGGAATCCTATCTATGATACAACTCTAATTATGGAAGTAAGTCACATGGTTTGCTAATTGAACACCTATGATTTGATCCGTTATGAGATTCCTGCCGTGGTGTTCGACCAATCACAGATATCTCACCTTTCAGCTATTATTCTATCTTCGATCTTTCCCAAAGTCCATCCCATTTGATCTCGATCTTACTGGCCTTGATATCGTTAGGTGCTTCAAATCTCGAACTCGGTACCTCACCCTCGTGCCTCGATCAAACTTATTATGGGATTGATTTTCGATCATCTACTTTGATCTCGGCAAACCAGTAAAATTGGGTGAGCCAAGTTTTAACCGTATACAGTAATAAAATATTTTTGGAAAAGAAGCAAGAATTTAGGAAAAACAATATCTATTTATGTTAATGTCCTTTACCGACTTATATTAATTTAGATTTGAGGCACTACTATTTTATATCTTATGTTAGATTTTATTATCTAACAACTTTGTCATATTTATAAACTATGAAATCATTAATTTACAAATACATTTATGCTAGAATTAGAATGTAGGATCGTAATATTGTACCTAATAGTCGTTCCTATAAAATGTGGTATGCTACAATTTTCTTATAAAGTAACCAATTAAATTTTAATATAATGTAATTAAATGAAAAATAAAATGGTATCCCATTTTATACATGCTCAAAATAATCCCGGATACTAAACGATCAAGAAAGAATGAATCATGAACCCTCAACCATATAAAGCTTCATCTTCAATACCACCAAAACCACCTGATATCACTACAGGTACCATAAACATAGATTCCCCTGTTTCCTAGCCACAACCAGGAGATTTCACTACTAAACTTTACCTTTATACCCTTCTCTCCCACAATAGTATCCCTTCTCATACCAACAACACTTCCTTACTAAACCTTAGCTTAGATATTTTCGATGAAACAGAGGCACCTACTATTCCTTCCAATTTCATTCCATTATCACTCGAAGAAAAAATCAGGCTTTATGCTCCATGGAAACATGCTGTCATTATCAAAAAATTTGGTCGAAAGGTTGAACACCAACTTCTTCGGCAAAAAATTTATGCACAATGGAAACTAACTGAAAATCTTCCAATAATAGATATAGAATCTGATTTTTTCCTTCTTAAATTCCAAACGGAGGAAATAAACTTCATGCTTTGCAGGATGGACCTTGGTTCGTTTTGAACCATTTTTTATCCGTCTGTCAATGGGAACCAAAATTTATGGCTTCTGAAATGAAGATCACATCTTCAGTCATATAGTTGTGTCTACGAGAATTACCTATCGAATTTTACAACATTCAGATACTGCAAAAATTAGGAAATAAAATAGAAAAACTTACAGTTGATGCATCCACCTCTACAACAACACGAGACAGATATGCAAGACTATGTGTTGAGGTACCTTTGGATCAGCTGTTAAAGCCTTATCTCTTTATAGGCAGCCACAACCAAACTATCCTTTAGGAAGGAGTAAATATGCTCTGTGTTAATTGTGGTCGACTTGGCCATAACCAAAGAGCATTTTCTTATAAACCCCAACAAAATTCTCCCACAGATTTCACTTCGTTAAAACAGTCCCCAACTCAAAACCATACAGATATCCCTTCTTTGAATTTTCCCACTCCAACTAATGATGAATGGAAGTTTGTACAATTTCCAAGGAAATCCATGATGAACACATCTGCAACTAAACCAAACTTTAACCAACAATGATAGTTTTCCATTCTTCAGCTTCTCCACCATCAGGTAAGAACGTGAATCGAATAGACGTAGTCAAAAACCCTAACAAACTGTTGTTCAATAATCTGTCCATTAACACCACTAATACTTCACAAAATAATATTATTATTAAAGCCTGTACATCAGTTGTTGTAACTAATAATAAAGATGTCACATCAGCTATTTTAACTAATAATAAATTTTCTACTTTATTAAATAATGAAAAGGATGATTTCTTTACTCCTAATAAAGGCAGTCCTTCAATTGACAACAACCCCCTAGTAGACCAACTTATCCCTATGGCCCAATCACAAAACCAACAAACTCCAACACCTATCCAAGCCTATGCACACAGACGCAATACCCCACCCCACATGCAAGACCTCTTACCACACTCATCCCAATTCCACTCAGCACTCTACAAAAACTAGTACAAAGCCTACGCAATTATCACACTTCTAATACCAATAACGGTTTACCCTCCCCGTCATACCAATATACTACATCTTCCATGCAAAACAAAAGTGGGTATATATCAACGACAAACACTTCATAACCTATCCATCAATCTCACACACATTCTCCATTTTATAATACTCCACTGTCCTCTTCCACCACTGATACATCCTCCTTGTTAATCAAGTCCCAATTTCTATATAACTTACTCATCATCCCTTATCTCTTCCTTCAAATACATAAGGTTGTTTCCAAACAACTTCAATCATCTATGCAGAAACTCCAATACTACCAACAGGCAGACTGTTCATCGTCTTAACCATCTTCAAAAGCCATACTCACTCCCTCCTTCACATCTTATCATGAAACCCAACACAATAATATACACTGCTCAAACAGCCCATGCAATGATAGAATCGTCATCTTGGATAGAGATAGACCTTCAGAATCATTATCTAACCTTCTCAATAGAGGTAAATCACCAAGAAGTGATAATCTTTATCAACAATCTGATGGACGTTGCGCAAACAGTAACGGAGTGAATGACCCTAGGGACATAACTCTATGGCGGGTACCATTGATCTATGATTCAAAACCCTTATCTTGCACCATATCATCCTCTACATCTACCAGTACCAATATGGGATCCACTCATCTTAACCCCCACTTTCTTCAACTGCCTTTTTATTCACCTTCTCTCCCAACTCCGGTAACACCATGGATACAACCTTACTCAGTCCCACAGACACACACTACATTATTGGAACCCCTTATACCTCCTCTTCCTTTGCCACCACAATCCCCCGCCAAACCTTCCCAATCAAACAGCACAAAACAGAGCGTTTCAAGAAGAACTCGAAGCAGAAATGCTTTACAATAGGGAGACATGACCAGTACATGCATGGCTAGATGGAATCAAGTCTTGGTCCAGAAAGAGGAATATGAAAGAAAAATTTACGTACATTGTCCCTTAAATCTAATGACAATATCCTTTCACATCAGGCCCACTACAAATTCAGACGTGGGAAAATATGCTATGCTTCTAATGCCAACACTATGTCTACGTCCAGGACAAAGCACCACTACACTGAGGAACACATAGAGCAACCCACTTCTCACTCCTGATGATACTCATATGAATTTTATTATATGGGATTATAAAGGAGCTTAGTCTACTGATTTTCGACATAACTTTCAATCCCTGATTGACTACAATTGTCTTTTTTTATTGTGCTACTTGAAACTCACTATCAAGATAATCAAAATCTGAAAGTGGAATTTAATTTTACTAGTCTAATTGAGGAGGATGCTATTGGCCAGTCGGGAGGTATAGCCATTTAATGGTATTGTGATGTAATTATAGTAAAACCAGCGGCAACCACATGACAAGAAATAAACTGCCAAATTCATGTACACCCCTCTACTTTTAAGTGGTTATTTACTGCAATTTATGCTAGAAATGATTTAGATAATAGACATATTTGTTGGCATAATTGTAACGACTCGACTCGTCGTTACGGGAGTTATCGCCCCGTTTCATTTAATACTTCAATATGCTAACTTAGATGTGTTCAGAAATTTAGAAGCAAATCAGAACAAATTTGGATAGAAATCAGGCCATAAACCTCTTTATGAAAGGGATAGTTTGGAAAAGTCAATCGAATATTGACCGGTGAGTTAGAAGGCTCAGAATTGAATTTTGATGACTCGGTTAGCTTTGGAGGATGATTTTGGACTTAGGAGGGTGTCCGAAATATACTTTGGAGGTTCGTGGTAGATTTATGCTTGAATTGGCAATTGGAATTTGGCGTTATTCGGTAGGCAATGAAAACCTTGATAGCGGGGTCGGAATGGAGTTTTGAAAGTTGAGATAGGTTCGTAGTGTCATTTGGGATGTGTATGCAAAATTTCACGCCATTCGAACGTGATTCAGATAGTCTCGGTATCGTTTCTCTATAATTATTGTCCGTTTTGCACAGCTCGTACTTCTAAAAATGTCCAAACAAATCTCACTCTCCCTTTAAACCCCCACCACCAACATTTCTTCCTTTTAAAATTTCAGCTACTGACGTTGCCTATGTAAAGCCATCAAAGCCAACAAAGCCAACAAAGAAAAATCAAAATAGAAAGAAAAACAAAGCAATATTATATTACAAAGAAAAACAAATGACAGAATATTTTTTTATCATCAAAGTTCACAAAATTCCCTCAATTACACCAACTTTTTCTTACTTGTCCCCCACCTCCCCAATAAAAAAGTCCAACCCTACCCCTTACCTCTACATACCCATTATATATGTATACATAGGTTCCGTTATGCAGACTTTCCAGTGAAATAATGCTTCGTCTTCTTCTTCTTAGCTGAGGTACAGATTTTCCGGCGAGAAATTTTCTGATGATGGCAGATGATTCTGAAGGCATTTAGTGCGTTGGCAGAAAGTGCTAAGAACAAGTACGCCAAAGTACGTGATTTGCCGGCGTACGGACGGGGAACGAGCAACCACAACTTTCACAAGGTATTTAATGCTTACATGAGGTTTTGGAAATATCAGCAGGAGAATCGAGCGAAGCTAACGGACTGTGGGTTACAGCGATGGGAGATCGGCGATATCGCTACGAGAAACAGGAGTATATCGACGGTTATGGAAAAGAATGAATGGTGAGGTTTAAAGTGCTGGGGTTCTATGCCAGGTTTTTTTTTAATGGTTTCGTTGATTTTAAACCAATCGGAAATGGTGAAACTGCTCGTGGAACAATTTAAAGCTAATGTTGATGATAGTAGAGTTGCTTTTCTAATTTGGTAAGATTCGAGGCGATTTGAATAGGCAAACGGAGTTCGATTTCGATAAATTTTATATGCACGGACTCGTGGCGAGAAGAGGAACGCATTGGTATAAACTTCGGAATTTTTCGAGAAGCGGGCCCGGGGTCGGGTTTTTCCAACTTGGTGTATTATCGTGTATTTCGTATAAATTGAATTGGGTTATGTTTATTTGACCCGTATTTGATATAATTGTTGTGGTTTGACTAGATTCTACGCACGAGGTGGAAAATTCAAAGGAAAAAGGCATCGCAGACGAGTCTTCGGCCGGCTATAGGTGAGTAGTTTGTGTATATGGTAGCCTGAGGGTTCGAAACCCCGACTTAGCACGTTGTGATGCGAGTAGGGCATGGATTGCACCCCGTGGCAGGTGCGGGGATTGATTGTGACTGGGGATTGAGATTTCGTCCATCCCGAATAAGAATAACATGATATATGTGATTGAAAACACTGTGTTTGATATCTTTATGGGATGTAAGCCATGTTTGGGGCCTTGTGCTGACCTGTAGTATCCCTAGGGGATAGTTATATATTGTGATAGCTCTGTATGCTTAATCACTGATCTCAGTCCTGGTTTGAAATCACCGTATTGAAATGCTAAGTCACCAGTTTTGGCAAATTTAATAAGAATTAAAGTATTTTCATAAGTAATGAACGGGAACCTGGAAATAAATAATTTGAACTGTTGTGTGACTTATATGTATGTTTGGACTGAGGATGGATCGGGCTGCACGCCGCAGCGGTTGATATGAGGATCGGGCTGCATGCCGCAGCAGTATTGCGCTTGGGCTGTAGGAGCCCCTCCGGAGTCTGTACACACCCCTAGTGAGCGTCGTCGACGTTAAATGGATCGGGCTACACGTCGTAGCGGTTATGTGCATTGCATTTCATCTTTATCTGTTGAATTATTCTATGGTAGATGTATTGTACTGTTGATGCTAGTTTGTAGGAGATTCGGACTGTAGTTTAGCTTCATATTGTGGTATTCTGTGGATTTATTGCTTTCAGCTATTAATATATACTTTTTACTCACTGAGTACTTAGTACTCACCCCTACTCCCTGCATCTTTGTGTGCAGATTCAGGTACATAGGAGGGATAGACGAGCACTCCAGCTTTTATCAATATTTATCCGAGTTGCTGATCTAGCTGGTGGCGTTCGCAGGACCTGGCTTCTCTTCTTCCAGTTTTCCTTTGTATACACATTATTCAGACTTTAGTATTTGGTTTAGATATTGTATCTGATCATGTTAGAGGCTCTAGACTCGTGACCCTAGATCTTTGGGTGATTATTCAGTTTAGTTTTATTGTTGATACTAATATTCAGGTAATTGATTTGAGCTTCATGCTCGGGAAGAGAGTGTAAATGGTCGGGCTTGCATAGCAGTTATGTTGGGTGTCATCACGACCGGGATTGGGGTCGTGACAAGTTGATATCAGAGCCTAGGTTACTAGGCCCCATGAGTCTTGAGCCGATTGGTAGAGTCTTGTGGATCGGTGCGGGGACGCCTCTACTTATCCTCGGGAGGCTGCAAACCTTTTAGGAAACACTTCACATTTCTTGGAATTCTTATCGTGCGTACTTGATTCAGCTTGAGATATAAATTTTGAAATTCCTTCCACACGTCTGTGTACGCATCGAGCGCTCAGTAATATAATTGCCTTGAGGGCTTGTGATTCCCCGATCGAGGGACGAGATATATAATCTCTGTGAGTTTATGTTGGGCCAGTCAGGAGGACTTGAGGCCAGATCTTTGTCTATGACATGAGCACCAAGGTGCTGATTTTGTGAGCTGGTATTATGAAACTTATATGACCGGTATTGTCCCTAACTACAGAAATGGCAGCTTAATGATGTACGAGTTGTCAGGTGTTAGATCCTTATTGTAATCTGTTGTGTAGCCCCGAGCCATGGGCGTGGTGAATATTTATCATATCTCTTAGTTGGTAGGTAAAGTGTCTTACATGTAGTAAAATGAGTTAGACTCAGGAAGACTAAAATGATTATGCTATGTGTATGTCACGACCCCAAATCCGGTCGTGATGGCGCCCAGCACACTGCTAGGCCAGCCTGACCAATTAACAACAATCACGGAGCCATAAGCTCACTTTATCCAATTTAAGCATACGGAAATAATTCAATAGTGATAGATACATATTAAAAACAGGGAGCCAAGTCCCAACACGTGCCAACTCCAATAGACCGAAGGGTCAAGAGTCATGAACCTCTACAGAGTATACAAAGTGTAAATAGTGAATATAACCGTGCACAAGTGTGGGATGATCAGAACAAAATATAGACAAACTGGAGAATCAGGTCCTGCGAATGCTGGCAGCTACCTCGACTGTCCAAAAGCACTCCCGAGCCGCAATGGAATCAGCTTTGCCGTAATGTACCTGGATCTACACACAAGGTGCAGGGAGTCGGGTGTGAGTACTTCCAACTCAGCGGTAATAAAAGTAAATAATGCTGAAGGGAAGAAAACCACACAATGCACCATCTCTTGCTACACAATACAGAACTATCATTAAACTTCAAAGCACTATCATTTTATTCCTTTTCAGCATATGTGAGTAGATTATTTAGAAATCTCAATTTTTAGCTACTTTCTTTCATTATAACATACCAATACCTGGGAGAATCTCAAGCAGTGCAAGTCAGCACTCAAATCAGCCTCTCGGGCTCAGCACTCCTTAACAATTTATACCAGGAGATCTGGTCAATAAAGCAACAAATGCACATGTGCCAATAAAGTATGAGTGCTAAAATGTTATGCCACGTAGTACACGTAAACCAATGTATGTATGCCATGCAATGCATATGACCGCTACGGCGTGTAGCCCGATCCTTTTGGGTACCCGTGCTCACTGGGGGTGTCCAGACTCCGAAGGGGCTCCTACAGCCCAAGCACAATATTAATATCACACGTGCTGCGGCGCGCAGCCCGATCCGTATACCACTGCGGCGTGCAGTTCGATCCATGCATGTGTATGCATATGCTCACATAACATGTCATGCCCTAACATATGGCGCTCGGCCCCACTTAGTATAACAAATAATCAAGAAAGCCTTACGGCAACAATATCATATTAGCTCACAGCTAAAAATGTTATTAAGACCTTGTTCAAGTTTTTCATAACCTTATAAAAATGTTGAATAGCAAAAATACCATTTTAAAACTTAAATTTAGAATAAAATATGCACAGTGTTATCAAAACAATGATACCAATCCCTGAAGGACTCAAATAATTGGCACGAAGCCCAAACATGATAATTAGTCCAATTCATTTCAACAATTAGGTGTTATTATTTATTACGCGGGACGGACCAAGTCACAATCCCCAATGGTGCTCTACCCCACGCCCATTATCCGGCGTGCAAGTCACCTCGACACAGCACTAAGATGTGCAAGTCCGGGGTTTACTAACCCTCAGGACATCATTTACAAGTATTACTCACCTCGAACCGACAAAAGCTCATGCCCGCGATGCCATAGCTCCTCGAACCGGCATCCACGCACGTGAAAACTAGCACAAATCAGCACAAATATATCAAAATAGGCTAACGGAACATAACCCAATCGAAAGAACTCGAAAAATATCAAAAATCACGAAATTGGCAAAACCCGAGCCCCGGGCCCACATCTCGAAAAATCTCGAAACTCATATTTCCAGAACCCTTATCCCGCCACGAGTCCGTACATATAAAATTTACTAAAATCGGAGTTCGATTGGCCTTTCAAAACCCAAATTTTCGTTTTCAATATCTAGGCCACAATCCTTCATAATTTCTACCCAAATTCATGAAGATTGATGTTAATTCTACCATAAAATGATGTTTTTGAGTCAAGAAACTTACCTCCGATGAATACCCGATGATTTCCCAGCGTTTTCCCGTGATTTTCTTCTCTCTAGGGCTCAAAAATGGTGTTTTGGGTATATCAACCCGTAAGTGAAATGTTTCTGGTTTTAATTTCACTGCCAGACAAATTTGCTCTTCGCGTTCGCGTGAGCTCCCACGCGTTCGCGATGCCCAGCATCATTTTACTCTTCGCGTTACCTATCACGCGTCCGCGATGCACTGATCCATTTTCCCTTCGCGAACGCGACATGCCCCCATGCGTTCGCGATGCACATTTCTTCAGCCATCCGGAGGTCCTTCTACGCGAACGCGGCCTCCATCCACGCGAACACGATGCTTCTCTATTTCCTCTTACGCGATCGCGACTAACCCATCACGAACGCGATGCTTCCCAAATTCCTTCTACGTGATCGCGGCCGTCCTCCTCGCGAACGCGATGACCAAAGTGCCCCAGCCTACGCGAACGCGAGCCTTGCCCTCGCGAACGCGAAGGCTTAGCCTTCTGCACAGTGATCTACAATTTACAGCAGATTTTGCCAAGTTCAAAATGCCCGGATGATGGTCCGGACTCACCCCGAGGCCCCCGGGACCCCAACGAAAACCACCAACATACTCCAAAAAACGATACGAAATTGTTCGAATCATAAAAACACCATCCTAAACATCAAAATCACCAATTACACACGGATTCAAGCCTAAGTTTCTTCAAAATTTCCGAATTGCTCATTCCATCAAAAACCCGACCAAACGACGTCCGAATGACCTAAAATTTTGCAGGCACATCCAAAATCACCAAACGGAGCTACTGCAATTATCAGAATTCCATTCCGACTCCCGGATCAAAATCTCACCTATCGATCGGATTTCGCCAAAATTCAACCTTAGCCAATTCAAGCCTATTTCTACACCGGGCCTCCAACTCTCCTAAGTCATAAATGATCCTTCGAAACTAGTCGAATCATCAGAATCCAATTCCGAGTACTCTAACTCGATAGTCAACTCTAGGTTGACTTTCCATATTCAAACTTCCTTCAAACATGCTATTTGCTTCATTTTTAATTCAATTCACTCCTAACTCACTCGATAGGCTCTAACACTGATATAAAAGCATAAAACATGTAATTGCAACATGACGAGGTGGTAATTTCCCGTAACGACAGGCCGGGTCGTTACATTCTCCCCAACTTAAACAATCGCTCGTCCTCGAACGGACTCAGAGTTGTACTAGAAGCAACTCAATAGCTGAATGACCTTACCAAGCATGTACTCGGGCGATCATACGTCACCCTATCTCACATAAGTCCGAAAACACCATATAGTCAAAATTTCATAGACCATCTGGACCATAAATCACATTGCACTTTCTGAAATCATATGCCAAATGCAAATCCCATGCCTATACTCACGATACACTCTAATCCACTGCAATAACCCATACTCACCACTCCGGGTGAGATCATATGATGTATCAAACAACCCAATCACTCGAGACAATAGTCTCTAATCACACAATTTCCCATGATAACCAAATACCAACTGAAAAACCCTCTTCATTAGATAGAGTCTTATTCCAACACCTTCATATCATGCCCACGACAACCGAACACGCGATATATCGAACCCATCTCTCAGATCAACCATTCATGAATCCATTTCACTTTTAACTGATACCATAACAGATTTCGGACCCAAATCTCGGTATTACCTTTCTAACCAGCTGAAATCACATATACTCACACTCACTATTGGCTCCAACGCTTATTTCGATCATAACACACCGCACTGGTGATTTGACACCTCAACACCGACCTAAGCCACGACGAGCACAACATAGGCTCCAATAGAAGCGTCTGAACACACTCGAATCATGACAACTGTCTCCAGCAAAAGAGCTGCAATTCAATTCCTCTGTGCCATCATAACATAGAACTGAGATCGCGTCTCGCATTATAGAAATAGAGTACCCGAATCCTCCTCGAGAGGTCATAACATCACGTGGCCTTGCCACGATTCGTGATTCTATCCAAACACTATTACTCATGAAGCACCTCAAGCTACCAAGCTCAAAACGGTTAGCCTCGCACAGATCTAAGTCTTGAACCCACGCAATCAACCTCACCCACGGTGAAACAATTAACATATGCTATCAAATCCTGAAAGGACACAACCGATATGCCATTCGCCAAGCGATACTCAAAACGGACTTTCCTCAGAAGTGAAGAAGTATTGTATACCAGGTAGCATATAACTAACTGTATTTTCACAATTTTCTGTTGCGGCGTGCAACCCGCTCCAACGATATACCCGTGGCGGCGTGCCACCCGATCCGGATACCATACCTGTGGCGGCGTGCCACCCGATCCACGCATAAATCTCGCAAAGGAAATGCATATCGAGTCGAATTTTCTCATTATAGCAAACATATATATACATATAGCCTCAAGCTCGGCCACATGAACGCATCCGACAACGTTTCTCAATACTGGAACTGAATCAATGGTAGATACTTCTACACTAACATCCGCCACTAAGGTCCAACTGACAAAGCAATGCCTACCAGCCGTCCGCTGGTCCTGTGTACAACTACTCTGTTGGAGCATACTCTGATGCTCTTTGCTACGCAATTTGTGCCATTTTCCAACATAGTCCATATCACATTTGTCTAGACGACCTGACTTATGTCAACCAGTCTGAAATAAGGTATCATAACCCCAATTCATCATATCAAGCTAAGAGAGAGCCACTAGGGCTTCCGATTTCCAATAATCACAAAACGGTGCCGATACACGCGATATACAACCACTGCATAGGCGGATTACGAGAACTTCTAGTCTCCAACACATATGTAACACATGAATCGCTATACCTCTTGATTCCGTACTTCACCATACAAATACATAACGCACATCAAGCGTCCATTCATACCACGAAAGCCATTCAGAAATTTCACTATGCCATCAACGACTCACTTATTATAGTCGATCCAACAAGAGAATACCACCATACCACTGGATATTATCAGTTTACATTACCTTGTCCTTTTTGGACTATATTCCCTGCCAAGTTAATAGAATAGCAGTACCATTTTCTTAAATTATCAGAAAGATCAATTCTTAATTCACCTGCAGCTGTCCGCGCTGCTCAATAATTTTATTGACTTCCCATATATTATGAACTTATATCAAAACCTAGAATATACCATTATCAACTTTTTCATAACACATCGCATATACAATACCATACTAAGATAACATGGAAATTCTTATTCCTATCCTACCCGCAAACATCGGCGCACTCAACTAGTCAAGGGCTTTCATGATCCCATATAGAGAAAGCTCATTACACCTTCCAAGCTTTGCATACCAACAGGAAATACACTCATTTTCAAACTACGGTAAAGCACTTCACCAACTCTTTCTCCCAATTACATTGCATAAATTAAACTGCCAAGATTGAGTCCTTATTCCCATATCGAGTTACACAACTGCCAGCACTCAAGAGCTTTGTTGCAATGTCTGCAAGACTCATTACTTCAAACACATGCCAGGAATTAATCGTATTCCTTATCATATCGCTTCGGTTTATTAACAAGTTGCTCCATTTACTCAATTTCTTTTCTGAACCATCTTTAACTTAGTATTAGCCTTTACTGTAGTACTACCATAACTCAACTCATGTTACCACACGAGACTCGTACATAAGACCACACGGTCTAAAACCCATAGGTCACTCTCAATGTTTCCGAGGAGTACCACATTCTACAATACTGGTTTTGAAGAACTTCATGCGATTTTTGAATTAGTATCTTTACCTTCCCATACGGTTACCTAGAATCCCATCATTCACATAATATAACACAAGTCTTGATTTTTCTCTAACGAAACCGCCATCTTTAGCCACATACACAAATCTTAAGGCACCTAACTGTTACGAGCAAAATCTTGAACACTGCAAAACCATTCTCGGGCATCATTCACCCTTATTCAGCTGTAATCCAACTGCCCTATTGAGTAAAACCACTCGTGTTTTGTTAGAACTCTGACATCGCAGAACATGATTACTTACGGATACAATCAGCTATCTTTCTTTTCTATACGGTGAATATTCTTTACCATCAGCAGCAGTTCAAAACACCCTAGTACTTCATCGGATCTACGAAGCACCATAACCTTTACCAGAATTTCCCAACATACTTAGAGACAGAATCAACATAGCACACAATAGTGCAATCAGTTAATCAATAGCAACCTCCCCAACTTAGCTCGAAGCCATTTATCAAAGCACTTTCAACCACTCATATCATTATTACCCAAGTGATGCCGTAATGTTAATATGAGATTAAACTCAAGTCATTTACAAGCCTTGACAAAGACTCAAATCATCAGAGACCTTAGCTCTTCTGCAATTCTTGCAGATATACATGCACCACCAATAAGCCCACTCTCTTTAGGTGACAGAAATCTTTCTAAGTCCCAAATTTTCCAAAAATTTCGGCAGAGTTTCTTTGTAAATTGGCCTATCCACCTGCCAAAGAATCACCAAACCATTCTAACAATACACCCACAACTCAACAAGATATCACAATGTATTTCAACAACATTAAATCTCAATACTATACGAATCATAATTTATACTTGAACCTGCGTTGTACCTGCTCGAATCATAACACATATTAAAATCACTTTAGTCTTCCTGAGTTTAAACTCGTTCAACTACACATAAGGCACTTTACCTTCCAATTATGAGATATGATAATTATTTCTCACGCCCATAGCTAGGGCTACATATCAAATCATAATAAGAACTGAATACCTTACAGCTCTCCCATTATCAAATTGCCATTTGCACAATAAGGATCAGTACCGATCGTATGAACTTCATAATGCCGACTCGCAAAATTAATACCTTGGTGCTCAAGCCATAGACAAGGATTCGGCCACAAGTCCTCCCGACTGGCCCAACATGAACTCATGGAGATTATATCTCGCCCCTCGATCGGGGAATCACAAGCCATAAGGCAATTGAGCTTCTGAGGCCTTGAAAACCTCATTCTATGTTGCCTCGATTTGCGTGCACAGTCCGGGCACAAAGCTGAAAAATAATTATGTTGAAATATGTGAAATATGTGAAAAAGTAGAAGAATTTTGATATTAATATTGATATGGTTGACTTTGGTCAACATTTTTGGTAAATGGACCCGGATCCGTGATTTGACTATTTCAGAAAATCCGTAGAAAAATATGGAACTTGGGCATATGTCCGGAATTGAAATCCGAGGTCTAGAACCCCGGTAAAAGAATTTTTCTGTTAAATTGTTTTCTGAAAATGTTTAAGGAAAATGAAACTGAATTTTGATTAAAAAGTACTGGTATCGGGCTCGTATTTTGGTTCCGATGCCCGGTACAGGTCATATATATTGGTTAAGCGCTTCCTGTAAAGTTTGGTTGAAAACGGACGTCGTTTGACGTGTTTCGGCCTTAAATTGGAAATTTTGGAAATTATGAAATTTTAAAGAATTCTTGAGTTTTAAGGCTCAATTCATTGATTTTGATGTTATTTTAGCGATTTGATCGCACGAACAAGTTCGTATGATGTTTTTGAGTTAGTGTGCATATTTGGTTTGAATCCCCGAGGGCTCGGGTAAGTTTCGGATAGGTAACAGGATGGTTTTGAACTTGAAATTGCAGCAGAAACTCTGCAATTTTTGCACAGAGATTTTCTTCTATGCGATCGCATAGGTTAGGCTGCGATCGCATAGAGCAAAGATTAGAGGTCCCAAAAATCCTTCTGTGCGATCGCAATAGATCCCATGCGATCGCATAACTTCCACTTTTCCTCCTATGCGATCGCATACTATCCTTCGCGATCGCATAGAGTAAGACTGAGGCCCAGAATTTCCTTCTATGCGATCGCATACCAATCCCTGTGATCGCATAGAGTAATTTCAGCTCCCCAATTTTTCCTTTTATGCTATCGCATTTGTCCTCCGCGATCGCATAGAGCAATTTTGTTGTCCCTTTATTTTCTTCTATGCGATCGCATCACAGGCCCTGCGATCACATAGAGTAAATTTGCCTAGTGATTTTCTGCAAAAACAGAACAGAAACGGGATAACAAATCCCATTTCTGTTCAACCCCCTTCTTCACAGCCCCTTGGACGATTTTTGAGCTATTCTTCACCAAACTTCTTGAGTAAGTGATTCTTAACTCGTTTTCTTCATTTTCCATCAATATTATTTGAATTCCTAAGCCTAAATAGGTGTAAATGGGTAGAAAAATTGAGAATTTAGTATAGTAAGGGTTTTCAATGAATTTACGATCTAGACTTCGTTTTGGAGTCGAACTTAAGAACAAATTGTATATTTGAACTCATGGAAGATTGGGTGAATTTATTTTGGTTCGAAACTTGAGTTTCGATTATGTGGGCCCGGGGTCGGTTTTTACTATTCCGGGCAGAATGTTGTAAAAACCATATTTAGCAATATGAACTAGTTTGTTAAGTCGAATTGATGATATTAAATCAATTGTGTATAGATACGATTGGATTGGAGCCAAATTCAAAAGGAAAAAGACATTTCCACGGATTGAATTGTTCATAAACATTCGAGGTAAGTGTTTGTTCTATCCTAGCTTGAGGGAATAGGATTATGTGTTATGTGTTATGTGATCGAGTGCGGTGTATGAGCTGTGGTGACGAGCATCCATACACTGGCGTCTAGTATGACCGTGAGTCGTTGGAAAATGATTATTTGAGATATATTACAGATGAATTGTTATTGTTCTCCCTTGTTGGGACTTGTTGTGAAGAAAATTATTGATTGCCCTTGATGGGACGGTTTATGAATTAATGTTTCTTTCTTTGCCCTTAACTGTTGATTGTTATTTGGGTGAGGAAGAGAGATAATGCACGAAGGGTGATGCCGTGCCATGTTTATTTATTTATGCACGAAGGTTAATGCCGTGCCATGTTTATTATTGATTATGCACGAAGGATCATGCCGTTCCCTATTATTGATTATGCACGAAGGATCATGCCGTGCCCTATTATTGATTATGCACGAAGGATCATGCCGTGCCCTGTTATTGAACCATGTACGAAGGATCATGCCGTACTATGGATGTGAGGATGAGAGTAAAAGCACGAAGGGTGATGCCGTGCAAGTGCTTGCTATTTCTTGAAGTGATATTACTTGTGTTTACATTATACTTTGTTTTTCCTTGTGAAATTATTAGCTGTGATTAATTGTTGAATTCTTTAAGGTATTCCTTATTGTGTTAATACTTGATTATTTCTTGTTATTTTGTGGTACACATATATATATAATGAATTGCACAGGTTTATGTGAGTGTCTGGTCCTAGGCTTGTCACTACTTCGCCGGGATAGGCCAGGCACTTACCAGCACATGGGGTCGGTTGTGCTGATGCTACACTTCTGTGCGTTTTTGCACAGGTCCAAGTTACGATCAGGAGCAGCAGCAGTAGTAAGTAGATTGCGTGGGAGCTAATCATATTTGAGACCGAGGTAGCTTGCAGACGTCCGCAGGCCCGGCGTCTCTTTCTTTATTTATGTTATTAGCTGTAGTCTCTTTGTTTCGAGACAAACAGAATTATGTTATATTTCTCACGTCCATTACTAGGGCTACATATCAAATCACAACAAGAACTGAATACCTTACAGCTCTCCCATTATCAAATTGTCATTTGCACAATAAGGATCAGTACCGATCGTATGAACTTCATAATACCGACTCGCAAAATTAATACCTTGGTGCTCAAGCCATAGACAAGGATCCGGCCTCAAGTCCTCCCAACTGGCCCAACATGAACTCATGGAGATTATATCTCGCCCCTCGATCGGGGAATCACAAGCCATAAGGCAATTACATTACTAAGCGCTCGATGCGTACACAGACGTGTGGAAGGAATTTCAAAAATTATATCTCAAGCTGAATCAAGTGCGCACGATAAGAATTCCAAGAAATGTGAAGTGTTTCCTAAAGGTTCGCAGCCTCCCGAGGATAAGTACAAGCGTCCCCGTACCGATCCACAAGACTCTACTAACCGGCTCAAGACTCATGAGGCCTAGTAAACCTAGGCTCTGATACCAACTTGTCACGACCCCAAATCCGGTCGTGATGGCGCCCAACACACTGCTAGGCCAGCCTGACCAATTAACAACAATCACGGAGCCATAAGCTCACTTTATCCAATTTAAGCATACAAAAATAATTCAACAGTGATAGATACATATTAAAAACAGGGAGCCAAGTCCCAACACGTGCCAACTCCCATAAATCGAAGGGTCAAGAGTCATGAGCCTCTACGGAATATACAAGTGTAAATAGTGAATATAACTGTGCACAAGTGTGGGATGATCGGAACAAAATATAGACAAACTGGAGAATCAGGTCCTGCGAACGCTGGCAGCTACCTCGACTGTCCAAAAGCACTCCCGAGCTGCAATGGAATCAGCTCTGCTGTAATGTACCTGGATCTGCACACAAGGTGCAGGGAGTCGGGTGTGAGTACTTCCAACTCACCGGTAATAAAAGTAAATAATGTTGAAGGGAAGAAAACCACGCAAGGCACTATCTCTTGCTACACAATACAGAACTATCATAAAACTTCAAAACACTATCTTTTTATTCCTTTTCAGCATATGTGAGTAGATTATTTAGAAATCTCAATTTTTAGCTACTTTCTTTCATTATAACATACCAATACGTGGGAGAATCTCAAGCAGTGCAAGTCAGCACTCAAATCAGCCTCTCGGGCTCAGCACTCCTTAACAATTTATACCAGGAGATCTGGTCAATAAAGCAACAAATGCACATGTGCCAGTAAAGTATGAGTGCTAAAATGTTATGCCACGTAGTACACGTAAACCAATATATATATGCCATGCAATGCATATGACTGCTACGGCGTGTAGCCCAATCCTTTTGGGTACCCGTGCTCACTGGGGGTGTCCAGACTCCTGAGGGGCTCCTACAGCCCAAGCACAATATTAATATCACACCTGCTGCGGTGCGCAGCCAGATCCGTATACCACTGCGGCGTGCAGTCTAATCCATGCATGTGTATGCATATGCTCACATAACATGTCATGCCCTAACATATGGCCCTCGGCCCCACTCAGTATAACAAATAATCAAAAAAGCCCTACGGCAACAATATCATATTAGCTCACAGCTAAAAATGTTATTAAGACCTTGTTCAAGTTTTTCATAACCTTATAAAAATGTTGAATAGCAAAAATACCATTTTAAAACTTAAATTTAGAATAAAATATGCACAGTGTTATCAAAACGGTGATACCAATCCCTGAAGGACTCAAATAATTGGCACGAAGCCCAAACATGATAATTAGTCCAATTCACTTCAACAATTAGGTGTTATTATTTATTACGCGGGACGGACCAAGTCCCAATCCCCAATGGTGCTCTACCCCATGCCCGTTATCCGGCGTGCAAGTCACCTCAACACAGCACTAAGATGTGCAAGTCCGGGGTTTACTAACCCTCGGGACATCATTTACAAGTATTACCCACCTCGAACCGACGAAAGCTCATGCCCGCGACGCCTTAGCTCCTCGAACCGGCATCTACGCACGTCAAAACTAGCACAAATCAGCACAAATATATCAAAATAGGCTAACGAAACATAACCCAATCGAAAGAACTCGAAAAATATCAAAAATTACGAAATTGGCAAAACCCGAGCCCCGAGCCCACATCTCGAAAAATCTCGAAACTCATATTTCCAGAACCCTCATCCCGCCACGAGTCCGTACATATAAAATTTACTAAAATCGGAGTTCGATTGGCCTTTCAAAACCCAAATTTTCGTTTTCAATATCTAGGCCACAATCCTTCATAATTTCTACCCAAATTCATGAAGATTGATGTTAATTCTACCATAAAATGATGTTTTTGAGTCGAGAAACTTACCTCCGATGAATACCCGATGATTTCCCAGCGTTTTCCCGTGATTTCTTCTCTCTAGGGCTCAAAATTATATTTTTTGGTATATGAACCCGTAAGTGAAATGTTTCTGGTTTTAATTTCACTGCCAGACAAATTTGCTCTTCGCGTTCGCGTGAGCTCCCACGCGTTCGCGATGCCCAGCATCATTTTACTCTTCGCGTTCGCGTTACCTATCACGCGTCCGCGATGCACTGATCCATTTTCCCTTCGTGAACGCGACATGCCCCCACGCGTTCGCGATGCACATTTCTTCAGCCATCCGGAGGTCCTTCTACGCGAACGCGGCCTCCATCCACGCGAACGCGATGTTTCACTATTTCCTCTTACACGATCGCGACTAACCCATCGCGAACGCGATGCTTCCCAGATTCCTTCTACGCGATCGCGGCCGCCCTCCTCACGAACGCGATGACCAAAGTGCCCCGCCTACGCGAACGCGGGCCTTGCCCTCGCGAACGCGAAGGCTTAGCCTTCTGCACAGTGATCTGCAATTTACAGCAGATTTTGCCAAGTTCAAAATGCCCGGATGATGGTCCGGATTCACCCCGAGGCCCCCAGGACCCCAACGAAAACCATCAACATACTCCAAAACACGATACGAACTTGTTCGAATCATAAAAACACCATCCTAAACATCAAAATCACCAATTACACACGGATTCAAGCCTAAGTTTCTCCAAAATTTCCGAATTGCTCATTCCATCAAAAACCCGACCAAACGACGTCCGAATGACCTGAAATTTTGCAGGCACATCCAAAATCACCTAACGGAGCTACTGCAACTGTCGGAATTCCATTCCGACTCCCGGATCAAAATCTCACCTATCGATCGGATTTCGCCAAAATTCAACCTTAGCCAATTCAAGCCTATTTCTACACCGGATCTCCAAATTCAATTCCAATTGCTCTCCTAAGTCATAAATGATCCCTCGAAACTAGTCGAATCATCAGAATCCAATTCCGAGTACTCTAACTCGATAGTCAACTCTAGGTTGACTTTCCATATTCGAACTTCCTTCAAACATGCTTTTTGCTTCATTTTCAATTCAATTCACTCCTAACTCACCCGATAGGCTCTAACACTGATATAAAAGCATAAAACATGTAATTACAATATGACGGGGTGGTAATTTCCCGTAACGACGGGTCGGGTCGTTACAGTGTATCCTGGTGGAGGGTATTCTACCGAAATGCTAAATTGAGGTGAAGTAGGTGAGTTGATTCTTAGGTGTAATTGAAAGGTATTTAATATGTGTTATGATTCGAGCAGGTGCAACGCATGTTCAGGTATCAATTGTGATAATATGATTCGTATAGTATTGAGATTAAGGTTGTTGATATACATTATGGTGTCTTGTCGGGTTGTGGACGTATTGTTAGGATGGTTTGGTGATTCTCTGGTAGGTGGATAGGCCAAATCACAAAGGAAACTCTATCGAAATTTTTGAAAATTTGGGACTTAGAAAAATATTTCTGCCACCTGGAGAGTAGGCTTAAATGTTGAGTGTGAATAAATGCAAGAATTGCAGAAGAGTCAAGGTCTCTGATGATTCGAGTCTCTGTCAAGCTTGTAAATGACTTGAGTTTAATCTCACTATAATATTGTGGCATCATTTGAGTAAGAATGCTACGAATGGCTAAAGGTGCATTAACGTATGGCTTCGAGCCAAGTTGGGGAGGTTGACATTGATTAACTGATTGCATTGTTGTGTGCTATGTTGGTTATGTCTCTAAGTATGTTGGGAAAATTCTAGTAAGGGTTATGGTGCTTCGTAGATGTGAAGAAATCCTAGGATAATTTGAACTGTTGCTGGTAAAGAATGTTCTGTGTATAGGAAAGAAAGATAGCTAAATGCATCTGTATCTAATCATGTTCTGCGGTGCCAAAGTTCTAACAAGGAACGAGTGGTTCTGTCCAATAAGACAACTGAATAATAATTGAATAAGGGTGAATGACGCTGAGAATAGTCCTGCAGTGTTCATGATTTTGCTTGTGACGGTAAGGTGTCTTAAGATTGTGTATGTGGCTAAAGATGGTGGCTTCGTTGGAAGAGATCAAGACTTGTGTTATATTATGTAAATGATGGGATTCTGTACATCCGTATTGAAAGGTAATGATAGTGAATTCAAAAATCACGGGAAGTTCATCAAAATAAAGTATTGTAGAATATGGTACTTCTGGGAAACAATGAGAGAGTATTCAGTGGCCTATGGGTTTTAGACCGTGTGGTCTTATGTACGAGTCTCGTGGTAACATGAGTTGAGTTATCGTAGTGCTACAGTAAAGGCTAATATTAAACTAAAGATGAATCAGAAAGGAAATTGGGTAAATGGAACAACTTGTTGATAAACCAACCTGACCAATCAATAACAATAACGGGGCTAGAAGCTCTCTTTAGGCCATTTAAGCATATCAAGTCATGAGCAACAGTGATATAAATATATCAAACAGGGAACCAAGTCCCAAAACATTTTAACTCCCTCAGACCGAAGGGTCAAGAGTCATGAGCCTCTAAAGAACGTAAGTGTAATAAGGTTTACAACCAAAGCTCAGAGCGGAAAGAAATAACAATACATAAATCAAGACAGTAGGAAGGAATATCGGGTCCTGCGGACGTCGGCAGCTACCTCGAAGTCTCCATAGAATGGCGATAACACAAACAGTTGCGATAGCTCAACTGCCCTCCTAATCATGTATATCCGCACACACAAAAATGCGGGGGAGTGGGGTGAGTATATTTCAACTCAGTGAGTAACAATAATAAACAACGACTGGAAGTGAGAACACCTGTACTATCACTATACAGTTCTAAGGGTAACCTCACAGGTAAGTCATCACTATAATGAATACCCCCAATATCCAGTCCACATCTATGCCATCTAGGTCCCACACCGACCACATTCTCACTCATACCACTACGGTATACAGCTATCTCAATATATGGAGACATATACATATGTCTATATCATATCAGTATTTTAGTATATATATGAATATACATAAGTATAATGTTGCGGCGTGCAGCCCGCTCCAATACATATACCGCTGCAGCGTGCAGCCATTTAACGTCGACGGCGCTCACTGGGGGTGTGTGCAGACTTCGGAGGGGCTCCTTAGGCCCAAGCGCTATGATACTGTGGCGTGCAGCCAGGTCCACCATATATTACTGCGGCGTACAGTCCGATCCAAATTATATATATATACATATAATATTATAATACCGCGCTCACTGGAATGTGTGCAGACTCAGACTCCGAAGGGGCTCCTACAACCCAAGCGCAATAATACTGCGGCGTGCAGTCCGTCCCACATGTATATTACTGCGGCGTGCAGCCCGATCCAATATATATACTGCTGCGGCGTGCAGCCCGATCCAATATAGGTATATATATATATATAATACCTCGCAATGGGTCCTCGACCCTATCCCAGTCAATATAGACCTGGCCTCTCAGGCTCACTCAGCTAGAATAAGGAATGTCTACCTCCAAGTACACATCTAGTATTGGCTCATGATATGCTATACAGTTATAACTATGGCTGAGTTTATGTATCCAACATGATATACTACGGTTGGGTGTATGTAGCCAGCATGATTTAAGGGTCGCCTAACTCTACAGGTCCCCTAATGTTCTACAAATCGGCACAAGGCCCCAAACATGGCTATTAGCCCAACTACACATTTATAATCTCATTATCAGTCATAATACACAGAATACTATTAGTCGGGAAGGACCAAGTCCAATCCCCAAATACCAATGCCACCACGCTCGTCACATGACGTGTGTCTCATCTCTACATAGCACTGTAAAGTGCAAGTACGGGGTTTCAAACCCTCAGTACATTATTTACTACCACCACTCACCTCGATCCGATAGAAGCCTTAATCCGCCTTGCGCTCGCCTCGCAATTCAATCACCTTGAATGCCGAATCTGCTCAAAATCAATGAGAATACATCAATATAGGCTAATTAAACACAACCCATTCGAAATAACTCAATTTACATCAAAATTCCCAAAGTTGCCAAAACCCGAGCCCCGGGCCCACATTCCGAAAATTTACGAAATTCACATTTCTGGAACCCTCGTCTCGCCACGAGTCCATACATATAAAATTTACCAAAATCGGACTCCGTTTGCCCACTCAAATCGGTGTTTTTCTTCAATTTAGGCTTAGGTGGCTCAAACCCACAATTAATCTTCCATTTACAGGGAATTAACCAAGGATTTCATGTTAAAATGATGTAATTAAGCCACAAAACTTACCTCCAACAAATCCCCGATGAATTACCAGCAATTCCCGTGAGTTTCTCTCTCTAGAACTCAAAAATGGCGTTTTGGGTTAATGAACCCGTAGCCCCTCTGTTCTGGATTTTATTCACTGCCAGACACTATTGTTCATCGCGTTCGCGTGACTCTCTACGCGTTCGCGATGAACAGCCTCGCCTTACCCTTCGCGAACGCGACGCTGGCCACGCGTTCGCGATGCTCAATTCCTGATACCCTTCGCGGACGCGACGCACCCCACGCGTTCGCGATGTTCAAACTCCCAGCCACCCGGATTTCTTCTACGCGTTCGCGATAGACCTCCCGCGAACGCGAAGCACAACACCACGACCCTACGCGAACGCGACCCAAGCAACGCGTTCGCGATGCTTATCACCCCAGACCTACGCGAACGCGACTCCTTCTCCCGCGAACGCGATGCACAAAAAGGCTTGGCCTTCGCGAACGCGACACTGGTCACGCGAACGCGAAGGCTTAAGGGCCTGGGCAGAACCTGCAGTTTTCTGCAGAATTTTTCCAAGTTCTAAATGCCCGGTTGATGGTCCGAATCCATCCCGAGGCCCCCCGGACCCCAACGAAAACCACCAACATACCCCAAAACATGATACGGACTTGTTCCAATCATAAAAACACCATACTAAACATCAAAATCACCAATTAACCACGGATTCAAGCCTAAGTTTCTTCAAAACTTTCAAAACTAACATTCAATCCAAAACCCGATCAAACGATGTCCGAATGACCTGAAAATTTGCAGAACATATCCAAAATCACATAACGAAGCTACGAAATTGTCGGAATTCCATTCCGACCCCCGGATCAAAATATCACCTACCATCCGGTTTTCGCCAAAATTCAACATTCGCCAATTCAAGCTTAAAACTACACCGGACCTCCGAATTCAATTCCGATTGTTCTCCTAAGTCATAAATGATCCCCCGGAACTAGTCGAATCATCGTAATCCGATTCCGAGCACTCTAACTCAATAGTCAACTCTTGGTTGACTTTTCATATTCAAGCTTTCTTCAAACATGCTATTTGTTTCATTTTCAATCCAAATCACTCCTAACTCACCCGACATACTCTAATACTGAGTTAAAAGCATAATATATGTAAATGCAAGGTAACGGGGTGGTAATTCCCGTAACGACGGGCCGGGTCGTTACATTCTCCCCAACTTAAACAAACGCTCGTCCGCGAGCGGACTCAGAGTTGTACTAGAAGCCACCCAATAGCTGAATGACCTTACCAAGCATAATTCCAGGCGATCATACGTCACCCTATCTCACATAAGTCCGAAAACACCATATAGTCAAAATTTCACTGACCATCTGAACCATAAATCACATTGTACTTTCCGAAATCATATGCCAATTGCAATTCCCATGCCTATACTCAGGATACACTCGAATCCACTGCAATAACCCATATTCACTACTCCGGTGAGATCGTATGATGTATCGACAACCCAATCACTCGAGACGATAGTCTCTAATCACAACAACTGGCCACAATAACCAAATACTAGCTGAAAACCTCTTTCATTAGATAAAGTCTTATTCCAACACCTCCATATCCTGCCCACGGCAGTTGAAGCACGCGATATACCGAACCCATCTCTCAGGTTAACCATTGGTGAATCTATTTCCCTTTTTAAAACTCATACCACGATAGGTTTCGGAGCCAAACCTCGATTTTTACCTTTCTAACAAGCTAAGATCCAATATGCTCGTATTCATTAATGACTCCAACGGTTATTTCGATTCTAACACACCGCACTGGTGATATGACACCTCAACACCGGCCTAAGCCACGACGAGCACAACATAGGCTCCAATAAGAACGATCTGAACACGCTCGAATCATGACAACCGGCTCACACACAAGAGCTATAATTCAAATTCCTCAATACCATCACAACACATAACTGAAATCTTGTCTCACATCATAGAATTAAAGTACCCGAATCCTCCTCGAAAGGTCATAACATCACGTGGCTTTGCCACAATTCATCATTCTATCCAAACACCAGTTCTCATGAAGCACCTCAAGTTACCAAGCTCAAACGGTCAGCCACACGCATATCTATGTCTGGACTCAAGCAATCAATCACACTTGCGGTGATACAATGATATTCGCTATCAAATCCTGAAAGGACACAACCGATGTGTCATTCACCAAGCGATACTCAAAACGGACTTTTCCTCAGAAGCGAGGAAGTATTGTATACACGGTAACATACCACTAACTACATTTTCACAATATTCTGTTGCGGCGTGCAACCCGTTCCAACAACATACATGTGGCGGCGTGCCACCCGATCCAGATACCATACATGTGGCGGCGTGCCACCCGACCCAAATACTATACCTGTGGCGGCGTGCCACCCGATCCACGAATACACCTAGCAAAGGGAATGCACATCGAGACAAGTCGCTCATTGCAACAACATATACATAGCCTCAAGCTCGGCCACCTGCATTGCACCCGTCAAAGTTCCCCAATACTGGAACTGAAACAATGGTAGATACCTCTACACTAACATCCGCCCCTAAGGTCCAATTAACAAAGCAATGCCTACCAGCCGTCCGCTGGTCCTGTGTACAACTACTCTGTTGGAGCATACTTTGATGTTTTTCTGCTACGCAATTTGTGCCATTTTCCGACATAGTCCATATCACATTAGTCTGGACAAACTAGCCCAATGGCGACCAATAAGCAATCAAGTATCATAACCCAAGTTGAGAGAAAAAGCCACTAGAGCTTCTGATTTTCGATAATCACAAAACGGTGTCGATACTCATGATATACAACCACTGCATAGGCGGACTAACGAGAACTTCAAGTCTCCAACACATATACAACACATGAATCACAATACCTGGTTCCACACTCCACCGTACGAATACATAACGCACATCAAGCGTCCATTCATACCACGACGGCCATTCAGAAATTTCACTATGCCATCAACGATTCAGTTATTATAGTCGATCCAACAAGAGAATACCACCATACAACTAGATATTATCAGTTTATTTTACCTGGCCCTTTTGACCATAGACTCTGCCGAAATACTAGTATAGCAGTACCATTCTCCTACATCACCAGGAAGATTGATTCTCAAATTATCTGCAGCTGCCCACGCTGCTTGAGGATTTTAATGACTCCTCATATAATATTAATTGATCTCAAAACCTTGAACATGCCGTTATCAACTTTCCATAACACATCGCATATACCATACCATAATAAGACAACAGGGAAAATTCATATCCCTTTCCCTACGCCGCAAACATCAACGCACTCAACTAGTCAAGGACTTTCATGATCCCATATTGAGAAAACTCATTACACATTTCGAGCTTTACATACCAACAGGAAATACACTCATTTTCAAACCACGGTAAAACACATCACAAACCCTTTCTCCCAATTACATTTCATAAGTTAAATTGCCAGGACCGAGTCCTTATACCCATACCGAGTTACACAACCGCCAATACTCAAAAGCTTTATTGCACAATATCGGCGAGACTCATTACTTCAAACATATACCAGGAATTAATCGTATTCCTTATCATACCATTTCGGTTTATTAACAAGTTGATCCATTTACCCAATTTCCTTTCCGATTCATCTTTAATTTAATACTAGTCTTTACTGCAGCACCACAATGCCTCAACCCATGTTACCACACAAGACTCGTACATAAGACCACACGGTCTAAGGCTCACGGGCCGCTGAATACTCTCTCAAATGTTTCCTAGAAGTACCACATTCTACCACACTTTATTTTGAAGAACTTCCCGCGATTTTGAATTTGTTATCATTACTTCCCAATACTACATAGAATCCCATCATTCACATAATATAACACAAGCCTTGATCTTTTCTAACGAAACCGCCATCTTTAGCCACATGCACAATCTTAAGGCACCCGATTGTTACAAGCAAAATCTGAACACTGCAAAACCATTCTCGGGCATCATTCACCCTTATTCAGCTGTAATTCAACTGTCCTATTGAGTAGAACCACTCGTGTTTTGTTAGAACTCTGACATCGCAGAACATGATTACTTACAGGTACAATTCGCTATCTTTCTTTTCTATACACCGAACATTCTCTACCAACAGTAGTTCAAAACATCCTAGTATTTCTTCAAATCTACGAAGCACCATAAGCCTTTATCAAAATTTCCCAACATACCTAGAGACAGAGCCAACACAACACACGACAGTGCAATCAGATAATCAATAACAACCTCCCCAACTTAGCTCGAAGCCATTCATCAAAGCACTTTCAACCACTCATATCATTATTACTCAAATGATGCCACAAAGTTCTAGTTAGATTAAACTCAAGTCATTTACAAGCTTCGACGGAGATTCGAATCATCAGAAATATTAACCCTTTTGCAATTCTTGCATTCATTCACACACAACAGTTACGCCCCCTCTTTAGGTGGCAAAATCTTTTCTAAGTCCCGAATTTTCCAAAAATTTCGGCAGAGTTTCCTTTGTAAATTGGCCTATCCACCTGCCAGAGAATCACCAAACCATTCTAACAATACATCCACAACTCAACAAAACATCACAATGTATTTCAACAACATTAAATCTCAATACTATACGAATCATATTATCACAATTATACCTGAGCATGTACTGCACCCGCTCGAATCATAACATATATCAAATACCTTTCAATTACACATGAGAGTCAATCCACTTACCTCGCCTCAATTTAGCATTTCAGTACAATACCATCCACCAGGATACACATAGCATAATCACTTTAGTCTTCCCGAGTTTGAACTCGTTCCGCTACACATAAGGCACTTTACCTTCCAATTAAGAGGCGATGAAAATATTTCTCACGCCCATAGCTAGGGCTATATATCAAATCACAATAAAGATCAATACCGATCGTATGAACTTCATAATACCGGCTCGCGAAATTAGTACCTTGGTGCTCAAGCCATAGACAAAGATCTGGCCTCAAGTCCTCCCGACTGGCCCAACATGAACTCACAGAGATTATATCTCGCCCCTCGATCGGGGAATTGCAAGCCACAAGTCAATTATATTACTGAGCGCTCGATGCGTACACAGACGTGCGGAAGGAATTTCAAAATTATATCTCAAGCCGAATCAAGTGCGCACGATAAGAATTCCAAGAAATGTGAAGTGTTTCCTAAAGGTTCGCAGCCTCCCGAGGATAAGTACAGGCGTCCCCGTACCGATCCACAAGACTCTACTAACCGGCTCAAGACTCATGAGGCCTAGTAAACCTAGGCTTTGATACCAACTTGTCACGACCCCAAATCCGGTCGTGATGGCGCCTAGCACATTGCTAAGCCAGCCTGACCAATCAATAACAATAACGGGGCTAGAAGCTCTCTTTAGGCCATTTAAGCATATCAAGTCATGAGCAACAGTGATATAAATATATCAAACAGGGAACCAAGTCCCAAAACATATTAACTCCCTCAGACCGAAGGGTCAAGAGTCATGAGCCTCTAAAGAACGTAAGTGTAATAAGGTTTACAACCAAAGCTCAGAGCGGAAAGAAATAACAATACATAAATCAAGACAGTAGGAAGGAATATCGGGTCCTGCGGACGTCGGCAGCTACCTCGAAGTCTCCATAGAATGGCGATAACACAAACAGTTGCGATAGCTCAACTGCCCTCCTAATCCTGTATATCTGCACACACAAAAATGCGGGGGAGTGGGGTGAGTATATTTCAACTCAGTGAGTAACAATAATAAACAACGACTGGAAGTGAGAACACCTGTACTATCACTATACAGTTCTAAGGGTAACCTCACAGGTAAGTCATCACTATAATGAATACCCCCAATATCCAGTCCACATCTATGCCATCTAGGTCCCACACCGACCACATTCTCACTCATACCACTACGGTATACAGCTATCTCAATATATATGGAGACATATACATATGTCTATATCATATCGGTATTTTAGTATATATATGAATATACATAAGTATAATGCTGCGGCGTGCAGCCCGCTCCAATATATATACCGCTGCCGCGTGCAGCCATTTAACGTCGACGGCGCTCACTAGGGGTGTGTGCAGACTTCGGAGGGGCTCCTTAGGCCCAAGCGCTATGATACAGTGGCGTGCAGCCAGGTCCACCATATATTACTGCGGCGTACAGTCCGATCCAAATTATATATATATACATATAATATTATAATACCGCGCTCACTGGAATGTGTGCAGACTCAGACTCCGAAGGGGCTCCTACAGCCCAAGCGCAATAATACTGCGGCGTGCAGTCCGTCCCACATGTATATTACTGCGGCGTGCAGCCCGATCCAATATATATACTGCTGCGGCGTGCAGCCCGATCCAATATAGGTATATATATATATAATACCTCACAATGGGTCCTCGACCCTATCCCAGTCAATATAGACCTGGCCTCTCAGGCTCACTCAGCTAGAATAAGGAATGTCTACCTCCAAGTACACATCCAGTATTGGCTCATGATATGCTATACAGTTATAACTACGGCTGAGTTTATGTATCCAACATGATATACTACGGCTGGGTGTATGTAGCCAGCATGATTTAAGGGTCGCCTAACTCTACAGGTCCCCTAATGTTCTACAAATCGGCACAAGGCCCCAAACATGGCTATTAGCCCAACTACACATTTATAATCTCATTATCAGTCATAATACACAGTATACTATTAGTCGGGAAGGACCAAGTCCAATCCCCAAATCCCAATGCCACCACGCTCGTCACATGACGCGTGTCTCATCTCTACATAGCACTGTAAAGTGCAAGTACGGGGTTTCAAACCCTCAGCACATTATTTACTACCACCACTCACCTCGATCCGATAGAAGCCTTAATCCGCCTTGCGCTCGCCTCGCAATTCAATCACCTTGAATGCCGAATCTGCTCAAAATCAATGAGAATACATCAATATAGGCTAATTAAACACAACCCATTCGAAATAACTCAATTTACATCAAAATTCCCAAAGTTGCCAAAACCCGAGCCCCGGGCCCACATTCCGAAAATTTACGAAATTCACATTTCTGGAACCCTCGTCTCGCCACGAGTCCATACATATAAAATTTACCAAAATCGGACTCCGTTTGCCCACTCAAATCGGTGTTTTTCTTCAATTTAGGCTTAGGGCTCAAACCCACAATTAATCTTCCATTTACAGGGAATTAACCAAGGATTTCATGTTAAAATGATGTAATTAAGCCACAAAACTTACCTCCAACAAATCCCCGATGAATTACCAACAATTCCCGTGAGTTTCTCTCTCTAGAACTCAAAAATGGCGTTTTGGGTTAATGAACCCGTAGCCCCTCTGTTCTGGATTTTATTCACTGCCAGACACTATTGTTCATCGCGTTCGCGTGACTCTCTACGCGTTCGCGATGAACAGCCTCGCCTTACCCTTCGCGAACGCGACGCTGGCCACGCGTTCGCGATGCTCAATTCCTGATACCCTTCGCGGACGCGACGCACCCCACGCGTTCGCGATGTTCAAACTCCCAGCCACCCGGATTTCTTCTACGCGTTCGCGATAGACCTCCCGCGAACGCGAAGCACAACACCACGACCCTACGCGAACGCGACCCAAGCAACGCGTTCGCGATGCTTATCACCCCAGACCTACGCGAACGCGACTCCTTCTCCCGCGAACGCGATGCACAAAAAGGCTTGGCCTTCGCGAACGCGACACTGGTCACGCGAACGCGAAGGATTAAGGGCCTGGGCAGAACCTGCAGTTTTCTGCAGAATTTTTCCAAGTTCTAAATGCCCGGTTGATGGTCCGAATCCATCCCGAGGCCCCCCGGACCCCAACGAAAACCACCAACATACCCCAAAACATGATACGGACTTGTTCCAATCATAAAAACACCATACTAAACATCAAAATCACCAATTAACCACGGATTCAAGCCTAAGTTTCTTCAAAACTTTCAAAACTAACATTCAATCCAAAACCCGATCAAACGATGTCCGAATGACCTGAAAATTTGCAGTTCCAAAATCACATAACGAAGCTACAGAAATTGTCGGAATTCCATTCCGACCCCCGGATCAAAATATCACCTACCATCCGGGTTTCGCCAAAATTCAACATTCGCCAATTCAAGCTTAAAACTACACCGGACCTCCGAATTCAATTCCGATTGTTCTCCTAAGTCATAAATGATCCCCCGGAACTAGTCGAATCATCGGAATCCGATTCCGAGCACTCTAACTCAATAGTCAACTCTTGGTTGACTTTTCATATTCAAGCTTTCTTCAAACATGCTATTTGTTTCATTTTCAATCCAAATCACTCCTAACTCACCCGATATACTCTAACACTGAGTTAAAAGCATAATATATGTAAATGCAAGGTAACGGGGTGGTAATTCCCGTAACGACGGGCATTAAACTAAAGATGAATCAGAAAGGAAATTGGGTAAATGGAACAACTTGTTGATAAATTGAAACGGTATGATAAGGATACGATTAATTCCTGGTATGTGCTCGAAGTAATGAGTCTTGCAGATATGCTCGATTTGGGAAAAAGGACTCAGTCCTAACAATTTACTTATGCAATGGATTGAGAGAAAGAGTTTGTATGTGTTCTACCGTGGTCTGAAAATGAATATATTTCCTGTTGGTACGCGAAGCAGGGAATGTGTAATGAGTTTTCCTCTATATGGAATTATGAAAGTCCTTGACTAGTTGAGTGCGTCGATGTTTGCGCCGCAGAAAAGGGATAAAAGTTTCCATGTTATCTTAGTGTGGTATGGTATATGCAATGTGTTATGGAAAGTTGATAATGGCATGTTCAAGGTTTTGAGATCAGTTCATAATATATGGGAAGTCATTAAAAACCATTAATGAGCAGTGCGGGCAGCTGCAGGTGATCTAAGAATCGATCTTTCTGGTGACTAAGGAAAAATGATACTGCTATTCTAGTGATTTGGCAGGGTATATGGTCAAAAACGGGAAAGGTGCTGTAAACTGATAATATCTAGTGGTATGGTGGTATTCTCTTGTTAGGTTGACTGTGATGATTGAGTTGTTGATGGCATAGGGAAATTTCTAAATGACTTTCGTGGTAAGAATGGATGCTTGATGTGTGCTATGTATTCGTACAGTGGAATATGGAAGCAAGCATGGTGATACATGTGTTATATAGGTGATGGAGACTAGAAGTCCTCGTAATCCGCCTATGCAATGGTTGTATATCGTGTGTATCGGCACCGTTTAGCGATCATTGGAAATTGGAAGCCCTAGTGGCTCTCTCCTAGCTTGATATGATGAATTTGGGTTATGATACTTTATTTCGGATTGGTTGTCATAAGACAGGTCGTCTAGACTAATGTGATATGGACTATGTCGGAAGTGGCACAAATTGCGTAGCAGTGTGCATCAGAGTATGCTCCAGCAGAAAGCAAAAGCCTTCTTCATCTTTGTAAAAATTCTCCCAAATACTTATAATAAAAAAGATATTAAGTTTTTCAAAGCTATGGAACAACAATCCGAATCTATGCCAGAAATATCAAATCTACAAGAACAGGTATATCAATTTATGATTATGCATAGCTAAATTCTTATATTCCTGATAATCATCTTATAATACTATAGTTTTCATCATGTTATAGTAATGCTATAAAAAACAATTTGAGCAAGTTTGCCATGGAAGTATGCTTTAAGTAGTAACCTAGGCTAAGTCACTCCTAATGGGAAACCGGTGAGGCGAGGAGATGCCGTTTAGGGGAGTACCGCAGTTGAGGACATTGCTAGGGTAGATGATTAGAGCAAAGGGCCATGGTAGTGACCAGAAAAATTGTTTTTTATATCTTATTATTATATGATGAATATGATAGTAAAAATAAGAGGATTAGAAGGAATATCATAAAGAACATTAGCAATACATAAAAAATGATAACATACTTACTAGACGAAATGGCAGATAATTATAAGATATTAATCTTTTATGCACTTAGAAAGATAGCAGAACCTGAAATTAGAAAAAAATATATGGAATCAAATTCAAGAATATGAAAATCTAGTTTTAACAGAAATAATTAACCAAGAATGGAGTGAAGAACTAGAAGAAGCATATAATAATGACGAACTAGAAAGAATATATAATTATGACTATACAAATACATGGGATCGGGTATAGCTCCGATTAGGTCTGTTATAGGAGTTGGGGAGAATGTAACGACCCGGCCCGTCGTTACGGGAATTACCACCCCGTTATGTTGAAATTGTATGTTTTATGCTTTATTATCAGTGTTAAAGTCTATCGGGTGAGTTAGGAGTGAATTGGATTGAAAATGAGGCATATAGCCTTTGGGAAAGAAACTTGAATAAGGAAAGTCAACCCGGAGTTGACTATTTGGTTAGAAGGCTCGGAATCGGATTCTGACGATTCGGTTAGTTTCGGGAGGTGATTTGTGACTTAGGGGAGCGATCGGAATTGAATTTGGAGGCCCGTGTAGAAATAGGCTTGAATTGGCTAAGGTTGAATTTTGGCGAAATCCGAACGGTAGGTGAGATTTTGATCCGGGGGTCGGAATGGAATTCCGACAATTGCAGTAGCTTCGTTAGGTGATTTTGGATATGCCTGCAAATTTTCAGGTCATTCGGACATCGTTTGGTCGGGTTTTTGATTGAATGCGTAATTCGGAAAGTTTTAAGGAATTTAGGCTTGAATCCGTGTGTAATTGGTGATTTTGATGTTTAGGATGGTGTTTTTATGATTAGAACAAGTTTGAAACGTGTTATGGGGTATGTTGGTGGTTTTCGTTGGGGTCCCGGGGGCCTCGGGTTGATTTCGGGGGTCCAAACGGACCATTTCTTCTATTTTTGAACTGCTGTTGGCTGCTGGTTTTGTTGCAGATGGATGCTCTATGCGATCGCATAGGGTCATTGCGATCGCATAGAAGGATGGAAGTGAGCCCCGGAGTTGTTCTATGCGATCGCGTAATAGGAGATGCGATCGCATAGGTATGGAACCCGGCACTCTGCGATCGCAGGGTAACTTGTGCGATCGCATAGGGTAAAATGATCCGGGGTGCCTAAGAAGCTTATTGTTCTATGCGATCGCGTGGTCGGTCTGCGATCGCATAGTAGTAATTTGGAGCCTGGGTGAGATGTTCTATGCGATCGCGGAGAGGTAGTGCGATCGCATAGCCTTAATTATTTCGAGCTATCATTTGTTCTACGCGATCGCAAGGATGGGATGCGATCGCATAGTGTAAACGGCCCAGGCAGTGAATTAAAACCAGAAACATTTCACATACGGGTTCATTAACCCAAAACCCCATTTTTGAGTTCCAAGAGGAGAAATTGACGGGAGATTGCTGGGAAATCATCGGGGTTTCGTTGGAGGTAAGTTTTGTGGCTTAATTACATCATTTTAACATGAAATCATGGGTTAAATTTCTGTAAATGGAAGATTAATTGTGGGTTTGAGCCCTAAGCCTAAATTGAAGAAAAACACCGATTTGAGTGGGCAAACGGAGTCCGATTTTGGTAAATTTTATATGTATGGACTCGTGGCGAGACGAGGGTTCCAGAAATGTGAATTTCGTAAATTTTCGGAATGTGGGCCCGGGGCTCGGGTTTTGACAACTTTGGGAATTTTGATGTAAATTGAGTTGTATTGATTGGGTGTCGTCCCATTGGCCTAAATTGTTGTATTTTTACTGTATTTGATCAGATTCTACGCGTGCGGAGCTTGATTCTCGTGGCAAGGGCATTGCGGAGTAGTCGTCGCGCCGTATTGAGGTGAGTAATAGATGTGGGTGATGACCAGCGGGTTCGAAACCCCGGTATACCACTTTGTGACGCCGTATAGCGGCGAGACACGCACACTCTTGAGAGTGCGGGGTCGATCATGAACTGGAGACTATATATTAGTCCGACCTGTTGATACTGTATTATTGGCTATTCTAGAGCCGTCGAACCTCCTTCTCGGATGGTTGCATATATATATATATATTGTGATAGTGGCCACTCTTGAGCCGAAGAACCCCCTTCTTGGGCGGTTGAGTATACATGTGGGCCGTGAGCCACTTATTGGATCCCGCGAGGATCGTTATCATTGTCTTATCATATAGACATGCTAGTTTACTACTAGTCCGCAGCTATTTTTGTTATTATGCTAATTCCAATCTCCGGAACTTGATATTACTGTTTTCCAACTGAAAAATGATAAAAGAGTTTTCAAAAACTACTTTTGAGCCTGCGAGGCTGTATCTGCATATTAGCTGACTAGTAGTGGATCGGGCTGCACGCCGCAGCGAGATATATGTTGGATCGGACTGCACGCCGTAGGAATATCTCTATGAGATGTGCTTGGGCTGTAGGAGCCCCTCCGGAGTCTGAACCCCCACAGTGAGCACGGGTACCCAAAATTGGAGTCGGGCTACACGCCGTAGCGGTCATATCATGCATTGCATTGCATTTAGCTACATCTGCTAGCCGTTATGCTATTTATTGGTATTTGTTGGTACAGGTACAGTGAAGATTGATTCTATGACAGGGTAGCCGATTATAGCTTTACATAGTGCTTTATTGCGGATTTCTTATCTCGCGCCGTCTTACCCTTGTTTATTACCACCGAGTCCGGCACTACTCATTTTACTCCCCGCACCTTGTGTGCGGATCCGTGTACCTCTCAGCAGTGATCCAATAGGCCGTGCGAGGCGACGTTTGTGGATATTCGAGGTAGCCGCAGAGTCCGCAGGACCCGATATTCCTTCCTACCGTCTTTTGATTTTGTATTGACATTTCTTTCCGCACTTGGTATTTTTGTAAACCTTTATACACTCATGTTCAAGTAGAGGCTCATGACTCTTGACCCTTGGTCTATGGGAGTTGATGTATTATGGGACTTGGTTCCCCGTTTTCGTTATATGTATCGCTATTGTTTCATGTTTTGATATGCTTAAATGGGCTAAAAGAGAGCTTCTAGCTCCGTTGTTTATATTGATTGGTCGGGCTGGCTTAGCAATGTGTCGGGCGCCATCACGACCGGATTTGGGGTCGTGACAAGTTGGTATCGGAGCCTAGGTTTACTAGGCCTCGCGAGTCTTGAGCCGGTTAGTAGAGTCTTGTGGATCGGTACGGGGACGCCCGTACTTATCCTCGGGAGGCCGCGAACCTTTAGGAAACACTTCACATTTCTTGGAATTCTTATCGTGCGCACTTGATTCAGCTTGAGATATAATTTTTGAAATTCCTTCCACACGTCCGTGTACGCATCGAGCGCTCGGTAATGTGATTGCCTTATGGCTTGTGATTTCCTCGAACGAGGGCGAGATATAATCTCGGTGAGTTCATGTTGGGCCAGTCAGGATGACTTGAGGCTGGACCTTGCTTATGACTTGAGCATTGAGGTGCTGATTTTGTGAGTGGTGGCAATAGATAATGTACTAAGGGTTTGAAATTCCGTATTTTTGCACTATACAGTGCTGTGCTGAGAGGGAATACGCGTCATGTGACGAGCGTGGTGGTATTGTGACTGAGGATTTGGACTTGATCCTTCCCGATTGATTATTACTGTGTAAAATGACTGAGACCGGGCTTATATTTATGTACTTGAGCTAGTAGCCATGTTTGGGGCCTTGTGCCGATCTGTAGTGTATTAAGGAGGCTTACTAATGGATGAGTTGTTAATTGTTCGACTCTTACCTAATCTGTTGTGTAGCTCCGACCTATGGGCGTGGTGAATATTTACCATATCTCTTAATTGGAAGGTAAAGTGCCTTATGTGTAGTGGAACGAGTTCAAACTCAGGAAGACTAAAGTGATTATGCTATGTGTATCCTGGTGGAAGGTATTGTACTGAAATGCTAAATTGAGGCGAGGTAGGTGGGTTGATTCTCATGTGTAATTGAAAGGTATTGATATGTGTTATGATTCGAGCAGATACATCGCAGGTTCAAGTATAAATTGTGATGATATAATTCGTGTAGTATTGAGATTTAATGTTGTTGAAATACATTGTGATATCTTGTTGAGTTGTGGAAGTATAGCTAGGATGGTTTGGTGATTCTCTGGCAGGTGGATAGGCCAATTTACAAAGGAAACTCTGCCGAAATTTTTGGAAAATTCGGGACTTAGAAAAGATTTTGTCACCTAAAGAGGGGCGTAACTGTTGTGTGTGAATGAATGCAAGAATTGCAAAAGAGTTAATATTTCTGATGATTCGAATCTCCGCCGAAGCTTGTAAATGACTTGAGTTTAATATCATACTAACATTTCGGCATCACTTGAGTAATACTGATATGAGTGGTTGAAAGTGCTTTGATGAATGGCTTCGAGCTAAGTTGGGGAGGTTGCTAGTGATTAACTGATTGCACTATTGTGTGCTATGTTGATTCTGTCTCTAAGTATGTTGGGAAAATTCTGATAAAGGTTATGGTGCTTCGTAGACGTGAAGAAATACTAGGGTATTTTGAACTGAGGTTGGTAAGGAATGCTTGGTGTATAGAAAAGAGTGATAGCTAATAGTATCCGTATGTAATCATGATCTGCAGTGTCAGAGTTCTAATAAGGCACGAGTGGTTCTGTTCAATAAGACAGTTGAATTACAGCTGAATAAGGATGACCGACGCCCGAGAATTGTTTACGGTGTTCAAGATTTTACTTGTAACAGTCAGGTGTCTCAAAATTGTGCATGTGGCTAAAGATGGTGGTTTCGTTAGAAGAGATCGGTACTTGTGTTATATTATGTGAATGACGGGATTCTATGTAATCCGTATTGGAAGGTAATGATAACGAATTCAAATCGCAAGAGGTTCTTCAAAATAAAGTATTGTAAGATGTGATCCTTCTGGAAATTTGAGAGAGTATTCAGTGGCCTATATGTCTCAGACCGTGTGGTCTTATGTACGAGTCTCGTGTGGAATGAGTTCATGTGTTATGGTGCTACAATAGTGGCTAATATTAAATCAAAGATGAATCAGAAAGGAAACTGGGTAAATGGAACAACTTGTTAATAAACCGAAGCGGTATGATAAAGAATACGACTAATTCCTGGTATGTGGTTGAAGTAATGAGTCTTGCAGATATTGTGCAATAAAGCTTTTGAGTGTTGGCAGTCGTGTAACCCGATATGAGTATAATATGGGTATAAGGACTCAGTCCTGGCAGTTTAACTTATGCAATGTGATTGGGAGAAAGAGTTTATGATGTGTTTTAATGTGGTTTGAAAAATGAGTGTATTTTCTGTTGGTATGCAAAGCTTGGAATGTGTAATGCGTTTTCTCTATATGAGATCATAAAAGTCCTTGACTAGTTGAGTGCGTCGATGTTTGCGGCGTAGGAAAGGGATAAGAATTTCCATGTTATCTTAGTATGGTATACGCGATGTGTTATGGAAAGTTGATAATGGTATATTCTAGGTTTTGAGAACAGTTCATAATATATGGGAAGTCAATAAAATTATTGAGCAGCGCGAACAACTGCAGATGAATTAAGAATCGATCTTTCTGATGATTTAAGAAAACGGTACTGCTATTCTATTAACTTGGCAGGGAATATGATCCAAAAAGGACAAGGTAATGTAAACTGATGATATCCAGTGGTATGGTGGTATTCTCTTGTGGGATCGACTGTAATAATTGAGTCGTTGATGGCATAGTAAAATTTCCGAATGGCTTTCGAGGTATGAATAGATGCTTGATGTGTGTTATGTAATCGTACGGTGGAGTGTGGGATCGGGCATAGTGATCCATATGTAATACATGTGTTAGAGTCTGGAAGTTCTCGTAATCCGCCTATGCAGTGGTTGTATATCGTGTGTATTAGCACCGTTTAGCTCTTAGCTTGATATGATGAATTTGGGATATGATACCTTATTTCAGACTGGTTGACATAAGCCAGGTCGTCTAGACTAATGTGATATGGGCTATGTCGGAAAATGGCACAAATTGCGTAGCAGAGAACATCAGAGTATGCTCCAGTAGTTGTACCCAGGACCAGCGGACGGCTGGTAGGCATTGCTTTGTCAGTTGGACCTTAGTGGCGGATGTTAGTGTAGAAGTATCTACCATTGATTCAGTTCCATTATTGAGAAACGTTGTCAGATGCGTTTCATGTGGCCAAACTTGAGGCTATATATGTTTATTATGATGAGCAACTTGACTCGACGCGTATTCATTTGACGAGGGTTACTTGGATCGGGTGGCACGCCGCCACAGGTATGGTATCTAGATCAGGTGGCACGCCACCACGGGTATGTCATTGGAGCGGGTTGCACGCCGCAACAATATAATGTGAAAATAGAGTTAGTTATATATTACCTGGTATACAATACTTCCTAGCTTCTAAGGAAAAGTCCGTATTGAGTATCGTTTGGCGAATGGCACATCGGTTGTGTCCTTTCAGGATGTGATAGCATACATTAATTGTTTCACCGTGGGTGAGGTTGATTGCTTGGGTTCAGACCTAGATCTGTGCGTGGATGACCTTTTTGAGCTTGGTAACTTGAGGTGTTTCATGAGTAATAGTGTTTGGATAGAATCACGAATCGTGGCAAGGCCACGTGATGTTATGACCTCTCGAGGAGGATTCAGGTACTTTATTTCTAAAATACGAGACGCGGTCTCAGTTCTATATTATGATGGCACAGAGGGATTAAATTGCGGCTCTATTTGCTGGAGACAGTTGTCATGAATTGAGCTGTCATGATTCGAGTGTGTGCATACGTTTCTATTTGAGCCTATGTTGTGCTCGTCGTGGCTTAGGCCGGTGTTGAGGTGTTTATCACCAGTGTGGTGTGTTATAATCGAAATGACCGTTGGAGTCATTAATGAATACGAGCATATTGGATCTTAGCTTGTTAGAAAGGTAGAAACCGAGGTTTGGCTCCGAAACCTATCGTGATATGAGTTTTAAAAAGGGAAATAGATTCACGAATGGTTAACCCGAGAGATGGGTTCGGTATATCGCGTGCTTCAGCTGCCGTGGGCAGGATATGGAGGTGTTGGAATAAGACTCTATCTAATGAAAGAGGTTTTCAGCTAGTATTTGGTGATTGTGGCCAGTTGTTGTGATTAGAGACTATCGTCTCGAGTGATTGGGTTGTTTGATACATCATATGATCTCACCCGAAGTGGTGAGTATGGCTTATTGCAGTGGATTCTAGTGTATCCTGAGTACATGAATGGGATTAGCAATTGGTATATGATTTCAGAAAGTGCAATGTGGTTTATGGTTAAGATGGTCTGTGAGATTTCAGCTGTATGGTGTTTTCGGACTTGCGTGAGATAGGGTGACGTATGATCGCCCGAATATATGCTGGGTAAGGTCATTCAGCTATTGAGTTGCTTCTAGTACCACTCCGGTACGCTCGAGGACGAGCGTTTGTTTAAGTTGGGGAGAATGTAACGACCCGGCCCGTCGTTACGGGAATTACCACCCCGTTATGTTGAAATTGTATGTTTTATGCTTTATATATCAGTGTTAAAGTCTATCGGGTGAGTTAGGAGTGATTTGGATTGGAAATGAGGCATATAGCCTTTGTGAAGGAAACTTGAATAAGGAAAGTCAACCCGGAGTTGACTATTTGGTTAGAGGGCTCGGAATCGAATTCTGATGATTCGGTTAGTTTCGGGAGGTGATTTGTGACTTAGGGGAGCGATCGGAATTGAATTTGGAGGCCCGGTGTAGAAATAGGCTTGAATTGGCTAAGGTTGAATTTTGGCGAAATCCGAACGGTAGGTGAGATTTTGATCCGGGGTCGGAATGGAATTCCGACAGCTGCAGTAGCTCCATTAGGTGATTTTGGATGTGCCTGCAAAATTTCAGGTCATTCGGACATCGTTTGATCGGGTTTTTGATTGAATGCGTAATTCGGAAAGTTTTAAGGAATTTAGGCTTGAATCCGTGTATAATTGGTGATTTTGATGTTTAGGATGGTGTTTTTATGATTGGAACAAGTTCGTATCGTGTTTTGGAGTATGTTGGTGGTTTTCGTTGGGGTCCCGGGGGCCTCGGGTTGATTTCGGGGTCCAAACGGACCATTTCTTCTATTTTTGAACTGCTGTTGGCTGCTGGTTTTGTTGCAGACGGATGCTCTATGCGATCGCATAGGGTCATTGCGATCGCATAGAAGGATGGAAGTGAGCCCCGGAGTTGTTCTATGCGATCGCGTAATAGGAGATGCGATCGCATAGGTATGGAACCTGGCACTCTGCGATCGCAGGGTCACTGGTGCGATCGCATAGGGTAAAATGATCCGGGGTGCCTAAGAAGCTTATTGTTCTATGCGATCGCGTGGTCAGTCTGCGATCGCATAGTAGTAATTTGGAGCCTGGGTGAGATGTTCTATGCGATCGCGGAGAGGTAGTGCGATCGCATAGCCTTAATTATTTCGAGCTATCATTTGTTCTACGCGATCGCAAGGATGGGATGCGATCGCATAGTGTAAACGGCCCAGGCAGTGAATTAAAACCAGAAACATTTCACATACGGGTTCATTAACCCAAAACCCCATTTTTGAGTTCCAAGAGGAGAAATTGACGGGAGATTGCTGGGAAATCATCGGGGTTTCGTTGGAGGTAAGTTTTGTGGCTTAATTACATCATTTTAACATGAAATCATGGGTTAAATTCCCTGTAAATGGAAGATTAATTGCGGGTTTGAGCCCTAAGCCTAAATTGAAGAAAAACACCGATTTGAGTGGGCAAACGGAGTCCGATTTTGGTAAATTTTATATGTATGGACTCGTGGCGAGACGAGGGTTCCAGAAATGTGAATTTCGTAAATTTTCGGAATGTGGGCCCGGGGCTCGGGTTTTGACAACTTTGGGAATTTTGATGTAAATTGAGTTGTATTGATTGGGTGTCGTCCCATTGGCCTAAATTGTTGTATTTTTACTGTATTTGATCAGATTCTACGCGTGCGGAGCTTGATTCTCGTGGCAAGGGCATTGCGGAGTAGTCGTCGCGCCGTATTGAGGTGAGTAATAGATGTGGGTGATGACCAGCGGGTTCGAAACCCCGGTATACCACTTTGTGACGCCGTATAGCGGCGAGACACGCACACTCTTGAGAGTGCGGGGTCGATCATGAACTGGAGACTATATATTAGTCCGACCTGTTGATACCGTATTATTGGCTATTCTAGAGCCGTCGAACCTCCTTCTCGGATGGTATATATATATATATATATTGTGATAATGGCCACTCTTGAGTCGAGGAACCCCCTTCTTGGGCGGTTGAGTATACATGTGGGCCGTGAGCCGGTTATTGGATCCCGCGAGGATCGTTATCATCGTCTTATCATATAGACATGCTAGTTTACTACTAGTCCGCAGCCATTTTTGTTATTATGCTAATTCCAATCTCTCGGAACTTGATATTACTGTTTTCCAACCGAAAAAAATGATAAAAGAGTTTTCAAAAACTATTTTTGAGCCTCGCGAGGCCGTATCCGCATATTAGCCGACTAGTAGTGGATCGGGCCGCACGCCGTAGCCGAGATATATGTTGGATCGGACCGCACGCCGCAGAATATCTCTATGAGATGTGCTTGGGCCGTAGGAGCCCCTCCGAAGTCTGAACCCCCACAGTGAGCACGGGTACCCAAAATTGGAGTCGGCTACACGCCGTAGCGGTCATATCATGCATTGCATTGCATTTAGCTACATCTGCTAGCCGTTATGCTATTTATTGGTATTTGTTGGTACAGGTACAGTGAAGATTGATTCTATGACAGGGTAGCCGATTATAGCTTTACATAGTGCTTTATTGCGGATTTCTTATCCGCGCCTGTCTTACCCTTGTTTATTACCACCGAGTCCGGCAGCACTCATTTTACTCCCCGCACCTTGCGTGCAGGATCCGTGTACCTCTCAGCAGTGATCCAGTAGGCCGTGCGAGGCGACGTTTGTGGATATTCGAGGTAGCCGCAGAGTCCGCAGGACCCGATATTCCTTCCTACCTGTCTTTTGATTTTGTATTGACATTTCTTTCCGCACTTGGTATTTTTGTAAACCTTTATACACTCATGTTCGGTAGAGGCTCATGACTCTTGACCCTTGGTCTACGGGAGTTGATGTATTATGGGACTTGGTTCCCTGTTTTCGTTATTTGTATCGCTATTGCTTCGTGATTTAATATGCTTAAATGGGCTAAAGAGAGCTTCTAGCTCCGTTAATGTTATTGATTGGTCAGGCTGGCTTAGCAATGTGCTGGGCGCCATCACGACCGGATTTGGGGTCGTGACAAAACTATGCTTGAAATAGGTAAAACCGAACAAAATATGAAAAATGATTTAGATAATTATATGCAAACTAAAAAAATCAGACACATAGAGTCATTAAATAAAAATATAAAAAAATTACTGTTACTAAAAAAGTTAGCTAAAGAAAATTATAATTTAGCTTTTAACCAGCAATGAATCAAAAATCTAATCAATTATCAACACAGTTAGTAACTAACCAATCCAAGAGACCTATAACAGAGCTAATCGGAGCTATACCCGACCCCAACCCCCAATTTGGTATCAGAGCTTGTATTGAAAATAGTAGTAATAACAGTAGTAATAATATTAGTAATAAACAAGACAGATTAAAAGAAGCAGATAGAATTAAAAATGAATTATATGGATTATATTGTGAATTTAATTACTTAAAAATCTCTAAAACTAATAATGATAGATTAGAACAACTTATAGATATAATTTCAGAATTAGAATGGAAAATGATTATACAACTTAAAAAATGAATAAAGAGGAATTTGCAGTAGACGAAAAAATATATGAAAACCCAGAAGGACTAAAAATAAAAATTGTATTTTCTAATATAGGAAGAAAATATAAGAAAATAGGAGATAACTTATATCTAATGTTAGAAAAAGAATCACTAAAATTAGAAGATAGCTTAACTGCTCTAGTTAGGATTACAAGAGAAAATGAGGAAATAGATCGAAAATATGAGATAGAAAAAATCAAACAACAATCAAAAAGAGAAATAAAACAGATAGAAGAAACAAAAAATGCTAAAATAATAGAATTAGAAAAAGAATTAAATATGTTAAAAGAACTATATGAAATCAGACAAAAAGAAAAAGAACAAGAAAATAAATTACAACTTGAGATAAATAAGTTCAAAGAACAATTACAAGAAGAAAAATTAGAAATAATTAGAACAGAAGAAATAAATGAACCAAATAATAATAGTGATTTAGAAAATTATTCAGAAACAAGCGAAACATATACGGAAATTTTAGAAAATATAGCACAAGTTGAACAAAACGAAGAAGGTAGAAATGATCGTATAGAAATAAATGCGATAATAGATGAAAAACCTAGTACATCAAGAACAAAAGATACACAAATAGAGCAAAAAAGTTATATAAATTACGAAAATAATTTTAAGAAAACATATAGAAATGATAAAGAACCAAAATATACAAAATGGATTCCAACACAAATACCAACAACAATACAACATAATTTCTTAGATCTAGATTGTGTAAAAGATATAAATAAGACAATACAGTTATGGATAGGATACATGACAAAACAGATTATAGATAATAAAATAGGAATATCAGATGTACCAGAATACATAGAAAGAACATTAATAGGAACGACTAAGTTATGGTTACAAAATATAAATAAAGATGCCTTAGGAGTATTAAGAAGTGATAAAAAACTTAATGGTGAAAAAGCTACAACAGCTATAGAAATTCTACAAAAATATGAAACAACTATAAGAAATGAATTTAGTAGTGCAGAAACAGAAGAAGTAGAACAGAATAAAGAAAAAATATTAAATAGAAATCTAATGTCAAAATTAGCAATATGTAATATGTGTTATATAGACGAATATACATGTGCATTTAAAGAATTTTACTATAAAGGAATATATAGTGTAGAGGAAAGTAAAGAAATAAGAAAATTATATTTTTCAAAGTTACCAGAACCATTTAGTTCAAAAATATTAAAAGATTGGAATAATGCAGCATTACAAGATACTTTAGGAGCAAGAATTAGATACTTACAAAACTGGTTCGCAGAATTATGTGAAAAACATAAAGAAGAAATTAAAATGGAAAAAACATTAATAAAAAACTTAGCATGTTGTAAAGATAAAACAACACCCCAGTTTGGATGCAATAAAAGATACTATAATAAAAAACATAATAAAATTAAAAAATACAAAAAGTATAAGTCAAAATTTAAGTATAAAAGACCTAGACGAAGATATTATGTAAAGAAATTTAATAACAAAAGACAATACCGACCTAAGAAAAAATTATCAGAATGTAAATGTTATAATTGTGGAAAATTAGGACACTTAGCAAAAGATTGCAAAATACCTAAAAATCAAAGAGCTAAGCAAGTATCAGAAATAATAATAAACGACGAAGAATACGTACAAATGGAATATATAGACTATGAATTAGAAAGTAATGATAGTATATATGAATTATCAGAAAATGAATTAGAATCAATACTAGAATCAGATAATGAAGACAATGAATTAACAGATGACTGAAAAAGAAATAAATATAATAACCCAAGAAGAATACCAAGATGAAGAATCTACAGAACAAAAAGTAATATTTGATGAAAATATATTTGAACAAATAAAAGGAAAAGAATTAGACTTAAGTGTAGAAAAAATATTAGATATACCAAAAATGAAAAATTGGTTCAAAAGAAGTAAAGAAGAATACTATGTAATTAGCCAAAAAGAACACATAATAGACTGTAAATACACCAAAGGAAAAGCTAAAATACCAATAATAAATAAACGAATAATAAATAAAGAAATACAAGATATAAGGGCAAAAAACCCAATTAAATATGTACATCTAGGAGGAACAGAAATATTAATAAAAGCATGTTTTAGAGAAGGGATAGATACACCAATAGAAATTTACCTAGGAGATGATAGAATTATACAACCTATAGAAAAAAGTATAATAAGTGAAGTACGAGGAAATTTGATATACCAAAAATTTAAATTCATAATTAGTGCTAACTATTCAGTAGCGATAAATGATAAAAATATAGATAAATCACTTGTATTATACTGGAAAATGTCAGGAATAGAATTAACTCCAGGTAGTAAGATATTTACAGCAAGATGTAAAAACTTATATATATTAACAACTAAGCATAAGATAATGGCAAGAAATAAAATAAACAAAATAAAGATAGAAAATCCTTTTGAAAGAATAGTTACAGTTATAGATAACAATGAGTATAGTTATAATGAACTGGACATAGAAGAAGATTTAGACATAGTAAAAGAAAGATTAAGCTCATCAAAAAGATTGAGTTTTGAAGTGGGACAAACATCATCAAATAAAACAAGCACATCAGATAAAGTAGGATATAAAATACCTAAACTTATAGAGCAATTACCGGGAGAAATAAAACATCATCATTATTACATAACAGGAGTAATGAATGGAAGAAAATACTTAATACTAATAAATACAGGACAAGAAGAAAACTATATAACAAGAGAATTAATCACCGAAGATGAGATACTAACTAGTGAAAAACTATACCCCGAATTACCTAAAGGAATGATAATTAGTGAAGAAATAGCGGAAAAAGAAATAATTATAGGAGGAATAATTATGATAATAAGATTTAAAATATATCATGGAGATAAAAATATTATATTAGGAATAAAATGGCTAGAAAAAGTTAAACCATACAACTTAGATAATGAACAACTAATCATACATTATGAAAATAAGAAAGTAACAATAAAAAGAACTATATTATAAATATGAAAATACATATACTAGTAAAAATAATAGTGGAAGGATACTACAATAGATACTACACACCTATGATAGACACAGGATCAGAAGTAAATTTATGCAGATATAATTGTCTACCAGAAGAGAAATGGGAAAAACTTAGAACACCTTTACCAGTAATAGGATTTAATAATGAAGGAAGTATAATTACCTACAAATCAAAAAATATAAAAATACAAATATGGGATAAAATACTTATTATAGAAGAAATATACAATTTTGAATTACCGACAAGAGATATTTTACTAGGAATACCATTCTTAGATAAACTATACCCACACGTAATAACTAAAACACATTGGTGGTTTACAACACCATGTAAACAAAAAATAGGAGCAAAAAGAGTTCTAAAAAAGAAAAGAAAAACAACTGATTGGATAAAAGGAAGTGAGAAAATAACACAAAAATTAGAAAATGAAAAAGAAGATACTAATAAAATAGAATTAATTATTTTTTCAATAAATACAATCAAAATAATCCAAGAAAAACTAGAACCATTGTATAATGAAAACCCATTACAAGGTTGGGAAAAACATAAAACAAAGGTAAAAATAGAGCTAATTGATGAAAATAGTATAATAACACAAAAACCTTTAAAATACAATTTTAAAGATTTAAATGAATTTAAAATACACATTGACGAATTATTAGAACAAGGTTATATACAAGAAAGTAATAGTAAACACACAAGTCCAGCATTTATAGTAAATAAACATAGCGAACAAAAAAGAGGAAAAAGTAGAATGGTTATTGATTATAGAAATCTAAATGCAAAAACTAAGACATACAATTACCCAATACCAAATAAAATACTAAAAATAAGACAAATCCAAGGATATAACTATTTTAGTAAATTTGATTGTAAATCAGGATTTTATCACTTAAAGTTAGAAGAAGAATCCAAAAAATTAACAACATTTACCATACCCCAAGGATTTTATGAATGGAATGTATACCCGACCCCAACCCCCAATGTAGATATCAACATTTTATGGATAACTATTTCAAACAACTAGAAAATTGCATAATATATATTGATGATATATTATTATATTCAAAAACACAAGATGAACATATAAAATTATTAGAAAAATTTATACATATTATAGAAATATCGGGAATAAGCCTAAGTAGAAAAAAGGCAGAAATAATGAAAAATCAAATAGAATTTCTAGGAATAGAAATAGATAAAAGTGGAATTAAAATGCAAACTCATATAGTACAAAAAATAATAAATTCAAATGAACAATTAGATACAAAAAAGAAACTACAATCATTTTTAGGATTAGTAAACCAAGTAAGAGAATATATACCAAAATTAGCAGATAGACTCTAAAACCATTGCAGAAAAATCTAAAAAAGGATATAGAGTACCATTTTAGTGAAGAAGATAAAAAACAAGTAAGAAAAGTTAAACAAATATGTAAAAATCTACCAAAACTATACTTCCCAGATGAAGATAAAAAATTTATATATATAGTAGAATCAGACGCAAGTGAAAAAAGCTATGGAGGAGTATTAAAATACAGGTATGATAAAGAAAAAATAGAACATCATTGTAGGTATTATTCAGGAACATTCACAAACCCGGAGATAAAATGGGAAATCAATAGAAAAGAATTATATGCAGTATATAAATGTTTATTGGCATTTGAACCATATATTGTATATAATAAGTTTATTATAAGAACAGATAATACACAAGTAAAATGGTGGCTAACCAGGAAGATACAAGATTCAGTTACAACAAAGGAAATACGGAGACTAGTGCTCAATATACTAAACTTTACATTTACAATTGAAGTAATCAGTACTAACAAAAATGTCATTGCAGATTACATATCAAGACAAAGCTACACAGATTGACGAAGAAACAACCGAAAAGCTATACAATATCATCACTGCCATTTCTTTAAAAATGGACAGTATGGAAATGAAACTAAACAAGATAAAATCTAGTGAGGAGAAACTCAAAGCTACAAGTCAGCAGCATGACTATAAAAATGCGGAACTACGTCGATCGAAAGACGGTAAAATTCCAGAGCTAGAAGGAGACGTTGGGAAACTCCTAAAAACCCATAATGTTTGTTTAAATACAACTGCAGGAACAAGCAAGGGAAAAGAAGTTAGTAAACCAAAATACACACAAAACCTAAATAAAATATTCGAAAAACCATTTATTCCAAAATACCAAAAAGATCCATTATTTATACCCCCACAAACTATTTCATACGTAGATAGCCTAAGCCAAGACAAGAAAACCTACAACCATATAACCAGAACATACGTAGAAAATATCTATAAAATACAAACCTTTTTAAACCTCAAACCAAGAGCTACAACAACCGAACCAAATACCGATTATATAACACAAAAATTACAAGGCTATAATAGACTTATCGCACTACCCAACACTAACCCCAAGCTAGTAGCAACCTGCTACAATTATGGATTATTGAACACCGTATATACTATGGATGGAACAGAATTGACAGCTATACCAGATCTATATAAAGCATTTATGAACTATAAAAGAGTTACTAAAGGCAAATTATTTTTTATCAAGTGTTATGCGGCACCAGCAGAGATATTATTTGATGAGATAAAACCACCAATTCAAGTGGTAAAGATAGGATTGACCAGTGAAATGATCATCCCAGAAATTATTGAACAGCAACCCGAGATACCAAAATTAGATATACCGGAATTTTATGCTAATAAAAGAACTATAGGAATAGCAACTATTGTACAAGAATTAGCTACAAACTATACCAATGGAAACCCGATATGGAGCTATTATTCAAGAGATCAAGTCATGATATATTCACATTCCAGAGAAGTAAAACAACTAGACATGGAAGAAGTTAGACAGTGGGTCATAACACTGTTAAATCCAGAGAAGATGCCTCAAACAAGAGCTATCAAAAAGGAATTTATTTCAGAAAATTTATTAGCTAGATATTGTAAATTAGTAAGCCAAAAGTACTCAGACCATCTATGTACAAAGTGTAACGGAGAAGATAATTATATTCCAGAAGTGGAATTTGAATAAACTACGGAGACAATGTAATAAATCTATCATGAAGCTAAGAAGAAAAAGAGGAGAAGAAGACAAAAGCTAAGAAGAAAAAGAGGAGAAGAAGACAAAAACTAAGAAGAAAAAGAGGAAAAGAAGACAATGACATGTAACAACCAAGAGGACGAGCGTTTGTTTAAGTTGGGGAGAATGTAACGACCCGGCCTGTCGTTACGGGAATTTCCACACCGTTACCTTGCAATTACATATTTTATGCTTTTATAACAACATTAGAGTACATCGGGTGAGTTAGGAGTGATTTGAATTGAAAATGAAACAAATAGCATGTTTGAAGAAAGCTTGAATATGGAAAGTCAACCAAGAGTTGACTATTGAGTTAGAGTGCTCGGAACCGGATTCTGATGAATCGACTAGTTCCGGGGAACATTTATGACTTAGGAGAGCAATCGGAATTGAATTCGGAGGTCCGGTGTAGAAATAGGCTTGAATTGGCTAAGGTTGAATTTTGGCGAAATCCGAACGGTAGGTGAGATCTTGATCCGGGGTCGGAATGGAATTCCGACAGTTGCAGTAGCTTCGTTAGGTGATTTTGGATGTGCCTCGCAAAATTTCAGGTCATTCGGACGTCGTTTGGTCGGGTTTTTGATCGAATGTGTAATTCGGAAAGTTTTAAGAAATTTAGGCTTGAATCCGTGTGTAATTGGTGATTTTGATGTTTAGGGTGGTGTTTTTATGATTGGAACAAGTTCGTATCGTATTTTGGAGTATGTTGGTGGTTTTCGTTGGGGTCCCGGGGGCCTCGGGATGAATTCGGGGTCCAAACGGACCAATTTGTGCCAAAAGGCACTGCTGTTCTGCTGCAATAATTGCAGAGAATTTTTGTTCATCGCGATCGCGGGAGGTGTGATGCGATCGCGTAAGGTCGACGGGTTGTGCATCGCGATCGCGTGGTGATGTCTGCGATCGCGTAGGTCAATGGCGGAATGCAGTGCGATCGCGATTGGGTTCATGCGATCGCGTAAGGTCAAGTCCGGATGCGATGCGATCGCGTGGCTGGAGTTGCGATCGCATAGGGATCTTCTGTTATTCACTGCGACGCGTGACAGGGCGTCGCGTTCGCGATGAAATAATCGAGCTGGCCATCGCGTTCGTGTGAAGACCATCGCGAACGCGTAGAGCAAATTGCTCTGGCAGTGAGTTTAATTACAGAACATTTCACATACGGGTTTCATTCACGAACCCTCCATTTTTGAGTTCCAAGAGAAGAAATTGACGGGAGATTGCTGGGAAATCATCGGGGTTTCGTCGGAGGTAAGTTTATGGCTTAATTACATCATTTTTACATGAAATCCTTGGTTAATTCCCTGTAAATGGAAGATTAATTGTGGGTTTGAGCCCTAAGCCTAAATTGAAGAAAAACACCGATTTGAGTGGGCAAACGGAGTCCGATTTTGGTAAATTTTATATGTATGGACTCGTGGCGAGACGAGGGTTCCAGAAATGTGAATTTCGTAAATTTTCGGAATGTGGGCCCGGTGCTCGGGTTTTGGCAACTTTGGGAATTTTGATGTAAATTGAGTTATTTCGAATGGGTTGTGTTTAATTAGCCTATATTGATGTATTCTCATTGATTTTGAGCAGATTCGGCATCCGAGGTGGTTGAATTGCGAGGCAAGCGCAAGGCGGACTAAGGCTTCTACCGGATCGAGGTGAGTGGTGGTAGTAAATAATGTACCGAGGGTTTGAAACCCCGTACTTGCACTATACAATGCTTTGTTGAGATGAACGCGTCATGTGACGGGCGTGGTGACATTGTGATTGGGGGATTCGGACTTAGTCCTTCCCGGCTAATAGAATACTGTGTTGTACAACTGTTAATGAGGTTATAACTGTACCATTGGGCTAATAGCCATGTTTGGGGCCTCGTGCCGATCCGTAGAGCATTAGGGAACCTATAGAGCTAGGTGACCTTTACATTGTGTTGGAAATATACACTCAGCCATGGCTCTAGCTGCATAGCATAATATGAGCCTGTACTAGATGTGTACATTGAGAGAGATTATCTAGGGTGGAATTCCCTGTTCTAGCTGAGTGGGCCTGAAAGGCCAAGTTCATACTGACTGGGATAGGGTCGAGGACGCGAGGTATTATATATATATATACCTATATTGGATCGGGCTGCACGCCGCAGCAGTATATATATTGGATCGGACTGCACGCCGCAGTAATATACATGTGGGACGGACTGCACGCCGCAGTATTATTGCGCTTGGGCTGTAGGAGCCCCTTCGGAGTCTGAGTCTGCACACATTCCAGTGAGCGCGGTAGTATAATATTATATGTATATATATATAATTTGGATCGGACTGCACGCCGCAGTAATATATGATGGACCTGGCTACACGCCACTGTATCATAGCGCTTGGGCCTAAGGAGCCCCTCCGAAGTCTGCACACACCCCTAGTGAGCGCCGTCGACGTTAAATGGCTGCACGCGGCAGCGGTATATATATTGGAGCGGGCTGCACGCCGCAGCATTATACTTATGTATATTCATATATATACTAAAATACCGATATGATATAGACATATGTATATGTCTCCATATATATTGAGATAGCCGTATACCGTAGTGGTATGAGTGAGAATGTGGTCAGTGTGGGACCTAGATGGCATAGATGTGGACTGGATATTGGGGGTATTCATTATAGTGATGACTTACCCGTGAGGTTACCCTTAGAACTGTATAGTGATAGTACAGGTGTTCTCACTTCCAGTCGTTGTTTATTATTGTTACTCACTGAGTTGAAATATACTCACCCCACTCCCCCGCATTTTTGTGTGTGCAGATATACATGATTAGGAGGGCAGTTGAGCTATTGCAACTGCTTGTGTTATCGCCATTCTATGGAGACTCCGAGGTAGCTGCCGACGTCCGCAGGACCCGATATTTCTTCCTACTGTCTTGATTTATGTATTGATTATTTCTTTCCGCTCCGATCTTTGGTTGTAAACCTTATTACACTTACGTTCTTTAGAGGCTCATGACTCTTGACCCTTCGGTCTGAGGGAGTTAATATGTTTTGGGACTTGGTTCCCTGTTTGATACATTTATATCACTGTTGCTTATGACTTGATATGCTTAAATGGCCTAAAGAGAGCTTCTAGCCCCGTTATTGTTATTGATTGGTCAGGCTGGCTTAGGAATGTGCTGGGCGCCATCACGACCGGATTTGGGGTCGTGACAAGTTGGTATCAGAGCCTAGGTTTACTAGGCCTCATGAGTCTTGAGCCGGTTAGTAGAGTCCTGTGGATCGGTACGGGGACGCCTGTACTTATCCTCGGGAGGCTGCGAACCTTTAGGAAACACTTCACATTTCTTGGAATTCTTATCGTGCGCACTTGATTCAGCTTGAGATATAATTTTGAAATTCCTTCTGCACGTCCGTGTACGCATCGAGCGCTCAGTAATATAATTGACTTATGGCTTGCAATTCCCCGATCGAGGGGCGAGATATAATCTCCATGAATTTATGTCGGGCCAGTCGGGAGGACTTGAGGCCGGTTCCTTGTCTATGGCTTGAGCACCAAGGTATTAATTTTGCGAGTCGGTATTATGAAGTTCATACGATCGGTACTGATCCTTATTATGCAAATGGCAGTTTGATAATGGGAGAGCTGTAAGGTATTCAGTTCTTATTGTGATTTGATATGTAGCCCTAGCTATGGGCGTGAGAAATAATTTTCATATCTCGTAATTAAAATGATTATGCTATGTATATCCTGGTAGAAGGTGTTGTACTGAAATACTAGATTGAGGAAAAATAGGTGGGTTGATTCTGATGTATAATTGAATGGTATTCGATATATGTTATGATTTGAGCAGATACATCGCAGGTTCAAGTATAAATTGTGATGATATAATTCGTATAGTATTGAGATTTAATGTTGTTGAAATACATTGTGATATCTTGTTGAGTTGTGGAAGTATAGCTAGGATGGTTTGGTGATTCTCTGGCAGGTGGATAGGCCAATTTACAAAGGAAACTCCGCCGAAATTTTTGGAAAATTCGGGACTTAGAAAAGATTTTTGTCACCTAAAGAGGGGGCGTAACTGTTGTGTGTGAATGAATGCAAGAATTGCAGAAGAGCTAAGGTCTCGGATGATTCGAGTCTTTGTCAAGGCTTGTAAATGACTTGAGTTTAATCTCATATTAACATGTCGGCATCACTTGAGTAATAATGATATGAGTGGTTGAAAGTGCTTTGATGAATGGCTTCGAGCTAAGTCGGGGAGGTTGCTATTGATTAACTGATTGCACTATTGTGTGCTATGTTGATTCTGTCTCTAAGTATGTTGGGAAATTCTGGTAAAGGTTATGGTGCTTCGTAGATCTGATGAAATACTAGGATGTTGTGAACTTATGTTGGTAAAGAATGTTCGGTGTATAGAAAAGAAAGATAGCTAATTGTATCTGTATGTAATCATGTTCTGCGATGTCAGAGTTCTAACAAAACACGAGTGGTTCTACCCAATAGGACAGTTGAATTACAGCTGAATAAGGGTGAATGATGCCCGAGAATGGTTTTGCAGTGTGGATAAAGACTGTGGTTTCGTTAGAAGAAATCGAGACTTGTGGTATGTTATGTTAATTATGGGATTTTATGTATCCATATTGGAAAGTAACGATAACAAATTCAAAATCGCAGGAAGTTCTTCAAAATAAGGTATTGTAGAATGTGGTACTTCTGGGAAACATCGAGAGAGTATTCAGTGGCCTATGGGTCTTAGACCGTGTGGTCTTATGTACGAGTCACGTGTGGTAACATGAGTTGATGGATTATGGTGCTACAGTAATGGCTAATATTAAATTAAGGATGAATCAGAAAGGAAACCGGGTAAATGGATCAACTTGTTAATAAACCTAAACGGTATGAGAAGGAATACGATTAATTCCTGGTATATGTTTGGAGTAATGAGTCTCGCGGATATTGGATCACGAAAGTCCTTGACTAGTGGAGTGCGCCGATGTTGAGGCGGAGGAAAGGGATATGAATTTCCATGTTGTCTTAGTGTGATATGGTATACACGACGTGTTATGGAAAGTTGATAATGGTATATTCTAGGTTTTGAGATCAGTTCATAATATATGGGAAGTCAATAAAATTATTGAGCAGCGCGGACAGCTGCTGGTGATTTAAGAAAATGGTACTGCTATTCTAGTAATTTGGCAGGGTATATGGTGCAAAGGGACAAGGTAATGTAAACTGATAATATCCAGTGGTATGGTGGTATTCTCTTGTCGGATCGACTATAATAATTGAGTCGTTGATGGCATAGTGAAATTTCTGAATGCTTTGTGGTATGAATGGATGCTTGATGTGCGTTATGTATATGTACAGTGGAGTACGGGATCAAACATTGTGATTCATGTGTTATATATGTGTAGGAGACTTGAAATTCTCGTTAATCCGCCTATGCAGTGGTTGTATATCGTGTGCATCGGCACCGTTTTGTGATTATTGGAAATCGGAAGCCTTAGAGGCTCTCTCTTGACTTGATAAAACGAATTCGGATTACGATACTCGATTGCTGACTGGTTGTCATGGGTCAGATTGTCTAGACTAATGTGATATGGACTATGTCGGAAAATGGCACAAATTGCGTAGCAGAGAGCATCGGAGTATGCTCCAACAGAGTAGTTGTACCCAGGACCAGCGGACAGCTGGTAGGCATTGCTTTGTTAATTGGACCTTAGGGGCGGATGTTAGTGTAGAGGTATCTACCATTGTTTCAGTTCCAGTATTGGGGAACTTTGACGGGTGCAATGCAGGTGGCCGAGCTTGAGGCTATGTATATGTTGTTGCGATGAGCGACTTGTCTCGATGTGCATTCCCTTTGTTAGGTGTATTCGTGGATCGGGTGGCACGCCGCCACATGTATGGTATCTGGATCGGGTGGCACGCCGCCACATGTATGTTGTTGGAACGGGTTGCACGCCGCAACAGAATATTGTGAAAATGTAGTTAGTGGTATGTTACCGTGTATACAGTACTTCCTAGCTTCTGAGGAATAGTCCGTATTAGGCATCGCTCGGGGAATAGCACATCGGTTGTGTCCTTTCAGGATTTGATAGCGAATATCATTGTATCACCGCAAGTGTGATTGATTGCTTGAGTCCAGACATAGATATGCGTGTGGCTGACCGTTTGAGCTTGGTAACTTGAGGTGCTTCATGAGAATTGGTGTTCGGATAGAATGATGAATTGTGGCAAAGCCACGTGATGTTATGACCTTTCGAGGAGGATTCAGGTACTCTAATTCTATGATGTGAGACAAGATTTTCAGTTATGTGTTGTGAAGGTATTGAGGAATTTGAATTATAGCTCTTGTGTGTGAGCCGGTTGTCATGATTCGAGCGTGTTCAGATCGTTCTTATTGGAGCCTATGTTGTGCTCGTCGTGGCTTAGGCCGGTGTTGAGGTGTCATATCACCAGTGCGGTGTGTTAGAATCGAGATAACCGTTGGAGTCATTAATGAATACGAGCATATTGGATCTTAGCTTGTTAGAAAGGTAAAAATCGAGGTTTGGCTCCGAAACCTATCGTGGTATGAGTTTTTAAAAAAGGAAATAGATTCACCAATGGTTAACCTGAGAGATGGGTTCGGTATATCGCGTGCTTCAACTGCCGTGGGCAGGATATGGAGGTGTTGGAATAAGACCCTATCTAATGAAAGAGGTTTTCAGCTAGTATTTGGTTATTGTGGCCAGTTGTTGTGATTAGAGACTATCGTCTCGAGTGATTGGGTTGTCGAGACATCATACGATCTCACCCGGAGTAGTGAATATGGGTTATTGCAGTGGATTCGAGTGTATCCTGAGTATAGGCATGGGATTTGCAATTGGCATATGATTTCGGAAAGTACAATGTGATTTATGGTTCAGATGGTCTGTGAAATTTTGACTATATGGTGTTTTCGGACTTATGTGAGATAGGGTGACGTATGATCGCCTCGAATTATGCTTGGTAAGGTCATTCAGCTATTGGGTGGCTTCTAGTACAACTCTGAGTCCGCTCGAGGACGAGCGTTTGTTTAAGTTGGGGAGAATGTAACGACCCGGCCTGTCGTTACGGGAATTTCCACACCGTTACCTTGCAATTACATATTTTATGCTTTTATAACAGTATTAGAGTACATCGGGTGAGTTAGGAGTGATTTGAATTGAAAATGAAACAAATAGCATGTTTGAAGAAAGCTTGAATATGGAAAGTCAACCAAGAGTTGACTATTGAGTTAGAGTGCTCGGAACCGGATTCTGATGAATCGACTAGTTCCGGGGAACATTTATGACTTAGGAGAGCAATCGGAATTGAATTCGGAGGTCCGGTGTAGAAATAGGCTTGAATTGGCTAAGGTTGAATTTTGGCGAAATCCGAACGGTAGGTGAGATCTTGATCCGGGGTCGGAATGGAATTCCGACAGTTGCAGTAGCTTCGTTAGGTGATTTTGGATGTGCCTGCAAAATTTCAGGTCATTCGGACGTCGTTTGGTCGGTTTTTGATCGAATGTGTAATTCGGAAAGTTTTAAGAAATTTAGGCTTGAATCCGTGTGTAATTGGTGATTTTGATGTTTAGTGTGGTGTTTTTATGATTGGAACAAGTTCGTATCATGTTTTGGAGTATGTTGGTGGTTTTCGTTGGGGTCCCGGGGGTCTCGGGATGAATTCGGGGGTCCAAACGGACCAATTTGTGCCAAAAGGCACTGCTGTTCTGCTGCAATAATTGCAGAGAATTTTTGTTCATCGCGATCGCGGGAGGTGTGATGCGATCGCGTAAGGTCGACGGGTTGTGCATCGCGATCGCGTGGTGATGTCTGCGATCGCGTAGGTCAATGGCGGAATGCAGTGCGATCGCGATTGGGTTCACGCGATCGCGTAAGGTCAAGTCCGGACGCAATGCGATCGCGTGGATGGAGTTGCGATCGCGTAGGGATCTTCTGTTGTTCACTGCGATCGCGTGCCAAAGGCTGCGATCGCGTAGAGGAAAAATCAGACCCCAGGGATTTGTGCATCGCGATCGCGTGCCAAAGGCTGCGATCGCGTAGAGCAAATTGCTCTGGCAGTGAGTTTAATTACAGAACATTTTACATACGGGTTTCATTCATGAACCCTCCATTTTTGAGTTCCAAGAGAAGAAATTGACGGGAGATTGCTGGGAAATCATCGGGGTTTCGTCGGAGGTAAGTTTATGGCTTAATTACATCATTTTAACATGAAATCCTTGGTTAATTCCCTGTAAATGGAAGATTAATTGTGGGTTTGAGCCCTAAGCCTAAATTGAAGAAAAACACCGATTTGAGTGGGCAAACGGAGTCCGATTTTGGTAAATTTTATATGTATGGACTCGTGGCGAGGCGAGGATTCCAGAAATGTGAATTTCATAAATTTTCGGAATGTGGGCCCGGTGCTCGGGTTTTGGCAACTTTGGGAATTTTGATGTAAATTGAGTTATTTCGAATGGGTTGTGTTTAATTAGCCTATATTGATGTATTCTCATTGATTTTGAGCAGATTCGGCATTCAAGGTGATTGAATTGCGAGGCGAGCGCAAGGCGGATTAAGGCTTCTATCGGATCGAGGTGAGTGGTGGTAGTAAATAATGTACTGAGGGTTTGAAACCCCGTACTTGCACTTTACAGTGCTATGTAGAGATGAGACACGCGTCATGTGACGAGCGTGGTGGCATTGGGATTTGGGGATTGGACTTGGTCCTTCCCGACTAATAGTATACTGTGTATTATGACTGATAATGAGATTATAAATGTGTAGTTGGGCTAATAGCCATATTTGGGGCCTCGTGCCGATCTGTAGAGCATTAGGGAACCTATAGAGCTAGGTGACCCTTATATCGTGTTAGATACATAAACTCAGCCGTAGTTATAACTGTATAGCATATCATGAGCCAGTACTAGATGTGTACTTGGAGGTAGACATAGGGTGGAATTCCTTATTCTAGCTGAGTGAGCCTGAGAGGCCAGGTCTATATTGACTGGGATAGGGTCGAGGACCTATTGCGAGGTATTATATATATATATATATATACCTATATTGGATCGGGCTGCACGCCGCAGCAGTATATATATTGGATCGGACTGCACGCCGCAGTAATATACATGTGGGACGGACTGCACGCCGCAGTATTATTGCGCTTGGGCTGTAGGAGCCCCTTCGGAGTCTGAGTCTGCACACATTCCAGTGAGCGCGGTATTATAATATTATATGTATATATATATAATTTGGATCGGACTGTACGCCGCAGTAATATATGGTGGATCCGGGCCGCACGCCACGCATCATAGCGCTCGGGCCCGCAGGAGCCCCTCCGAAGTCCGCACACACCCCCAGCAGTGAGCGTCGTCGACGTCAAATGGCCGCACGCGGCAGCGGTATATGTATCGGAGCGGGCCGCACGCCGCAGCGTTATACTTATTGATATTCATATATATACTAAAATATCGATATGATATAGACATATGTATATGTCTCCATATATTGAGATAGTTGTATACCGTAGTGGTATGAGTGAGAATGTGGTCAGTGTGGGACCTAGATGGCATAGATGTGGACCGGATATTGGGGGTATTCATTATAGTGATGACTTACCTGTGAGGTTACCCTTAGAACTGTATAGTGATAGTACAGGTGTTCTCACTTCCAGTCGTTGTTTATTATTGTTACTCACTGAGTTGAAATATACTCACCCCACTCCCCCGCATTTTTGTGTGTGCAGATATACATGATTAGGAGGGCAGTTGAGCTATTGCAACTGCTTGTGTTATCGCCATTCTATGGAGACTCCGAGGTAGCTGCCGACGTCCGCAGGACCCGATATTTCTTCCTACTGTCTTGATTTATGTATTGATTATTTCTTTCCGCTCCGATCTTTGGTTGTAAACCTTATTACACTTACGTTCTTTAGAGGCTCATGACTCTTGACCCTTCGGTCTGAGGGAGTTAATATGTTTTGGGACTTGGTTCCCTGTTTGATACATTTATATCACTGTTGCTTATGACTTGATATGCTTAAATGGGCTAAGGAGAGCTTCTAGCTCCGTTATTGTTATTGATTGGTCAGGCTGGCTTAGCAATGTGCTAGGCGCCATCACGACCGGATTTGGGGTCGTGACAATTACATGTATACTACTGCGGCGTGCAGTCCGATCCAATTTATATACTCATGTGGCGTGCAGCCCGATCCAATATAGGTATATATATATATAAACGGATGAGATAAAAAGAAAAAAAAAGCTAAATAGGAATATAATGTAAATTATTAAAGCATTATTAGTCTTTCTTTTTATTATTTTATGTAAAGGAAACAATAGAAAAAACGCGTCAAGGAATAGTTAACGCGTTATAGGACTAATATAAATAGGTTAGCAGATAGGAGAAGAGAGGCAAGACTTCTCTACGGGAAGCAAAAGCCTTCTTCATCTTTGTAAAAATTCTCCCAAATACTTATAATAAAAAAGATATTAAGTTTTTCAAAGCTATGGAACAACAATCCGAATCTATGCCAGAAATATCAAATCTACAAGAACATGTATATCAATTTATGATTATGCATAGCTAAATTCTTATATTCCTGATAATCATCTTATAATACTATAGTTTTCATCATGTTATAGTAATGCTATAAAAAACAATTTGAGCAAGTTCGTGGCGGATATCAGTGCAGAGGTCTCTACTATTGATCCAGTTCCGGTATTGGGGAAACTTTGTAGGATGCGTTTCTCAGGGCCGAGCTTGAGGCTATATATGTATGTCTATTGTAATTAGCAATTTGACTCGGTGTGCATTTCTTTTGCGAGATTTATGTGTGGATTGGGTGGCACGCCGCCACATGTATGGTATCTGGATCGGGTGGCATGCCGCCACGGGTATGTCATTTTGAGCAGGTTGCACGCCGCAACCGTGTAATATGGAGCATAGCTTTTCTATAGGTTACCTTGTGTACTATACTTCCTAGTGTCTGAGGAAAGTCAGTGTTGGTTGTCGCTCGGCGACTGGCACATCGGTTGTGTCCTTACAAGATTTGATGGCGTATATTAATTGTTTCACCGTGGGTGAGGTTGATTGTTTGGGTTCAGACCTAGATCTGTGCGTGGCCGACTGTTTTGAGCATGGTGACTTGAGGTGCTCCATGAGTAATAGTGTTTGGATGGAATTATAAGTTGTGGCAAAGCCATATGATGTTATGAACTTTCGAGGAGAGTTCAGGTACTCTATTTCCGTAATGTGAGACGGGATCTCAGTCCTATGTTATTATGGTACGGAGGAATTGAATTACAACTCTTTTGTTTGAGTTAGTGGTCATGATTTGAGAATGTTCGGACGTTTCTTATTGGAGCATGTGTGGTGATCGTCGTGGCTTAGGCCAGTGTTGAGGTGTCATATCACCAGTGCGGTGTGTATGAAATGATCATTGGAGCCATTAATGAGTGTGGGCATGTGTGATTTCAGCTGGTTAAGAGGGAAACATCGAGTTTTGGCTTCGAAATCTATGGTGGTATCAGTTAAAAGAGGAATGAATCCATGAATGGATGACCTGAGAAAAGGATTCGATATATCGCGTGTTCAGTTGTCGTGGGCAATATATGAAGGTGTTGGAATAAGACTTTAGCTAATGAAAAAGGCTTTTCAGTTAGTATTTGGTTATCGTGGAAAATTGTTGTGATTAGAGGCCATCGTCTCGAGTGATTGGGTTGTTTGGTACACCATATGATCTCACCCGGAGTGGCGAGTATGGGCTACTATAGTTGGTTCAGGTGTATTCTGAGTATAGACGTGGGATTCAAATTTGGTATATGATTTCAGAAAGTGCATTGTGGTTGATGGTTCAGATAGACTGTGAAAATTTAGCTATATTGTATTATCGGGCTTATGATAGATAGGGTGACGTGGTACCACCTCGAATATATGCTTGGCAAGGCCATTCAGCTATTGGGTTGCTTCTAGTACAACTCTGGGTACGCTCGAGGACGAGCGTTTGTTTAAGTTGGGGAGAATGTAACGACCCGACTCGTCGTTACGGGAGTTATCACCCCGTTTCATTTAATACTTCAATATGCTAACTTAGATGTGTTCGGAAAGTTAGAAGCAAATCGGAATTTGGATAGAAATCAGGCCATAAACCTCTTTATGAAAGGGATAGTTTGGAAAAGTCAATCGAATATTGACCGGTGAGTTAGAGGGCTCGGAATTGAATTCTGATGACTCGGTTAGCTTCGGAGGATGATTTTGGACTTAAGAGGGTGTCCGAAATGTACTTTGGAGGTTCGTGGTAGATTTATGCTTGAATTGGCAATTGGAATTTGGCGTTATTCGGTTGGCAATGAAAACCTTGATAGCGAGGTCGGAATGGAGTTTTGAAAGTTGAGATAGGTTCGTAGTGTCATTTGGGATGTGTATGCAAAATTTCACGCTATTCGAACGTGATTCGGATAGTCTCGATATCGTTTCTCTATAATTATTTTCCGCTTTGCACAGCTCGTACTTCTAAAAATGTCCAAACAAATCTCATTCTCCCTTTAAACCCCCACCACCAACATTTCTTCCTTTTAAAATTTCAGCTGCTGACGTTGCCTATGTAAAGCCATCAAATCCAACAAAGCCAACAAAGAAAAATCAAAATAGAAAGAAAAACAAAACAATATTATATTACAAAGAAAAACAAATGACAGAATATTTTTTTATCATCAAAGTTCACAAAATTCCCTCAATTACACAACTTTTTCTTACTTGTCCCCCACCTCCCCAATAAAAAAGTCCAACCCTACCCCTTACCTCTACACACCCATTATATATGTATACATAGGTTCGGTTATGCAGACTTTCCAGTGAAATAATGCTTCGTCTTCTTCTTCTTAGCTGAGGTACAGATTTTCCGGCGAGAAATTTTCCGATGATGGCAGACGATTCTGAAGGAATTTAGAGCGTTGGCAGAAAGTGCTGAGAAGAAGTACGCCAGTGTACGTGATTTGCCGGCGTACGGACGATCGGGAACGAGCAACCACAACTTTCACAAGGTGTTTAAAGCTTACATGAGGTTTTGGAAATACCAGTAGGAGAATCGAGCGAAGCTAACGGACTGCGGGTTACAACGATGGGAGATCGGCGATATCGCTACGAGAATCAGGAGTATATCGATGGTTATGGAAAAGAAAGAATCGTGAGGTTTAAAGTGCTGGGGTTCTATGCTAGGTTTTTTTTAATGGTTTTGTTGATTTTAAACCAATCGGATATGGTGAAACTGCTCGTGGAACAATTTAAAGCTAATGTTGATGATAGTAGAGTTGCTTTTCTAATTTGGTAAGATTCGAGGCGATTTGAATGGGCAAACGGAGTTCCATTTCGATAAATTTTATATGCACGGACTCGTGGCGAGACGAGGAACGCATTGGTATAAACTTCGGAATTTTTCGAGAAGCGGGCCCGGGGTCGGGTTTTTCCAACTTGGTGTATTATCGCGTATTTCGTATAAATTGAATTGGGTTATGTTTATTTGACCCATATTTGATATAATTGTTGTGGTTTGACTAGATTCTACGCACGAGGTGGCAAATTCAAAGGGAAAAGGCATCGCGGACGAGTCTACGGCCGGCTAGAGGTGAGTAGTTTGTGTATATGGTAGCCTGAGGATTCGAAACCCCGACTTAGCACATTGTGATATGAGTAGGGAATGGATCGCACCCTGTGGCAGGTGAGGGGATTGATTGTGACTGGGGATTGAGATTTCGTCTATCCCGAATAAGAATAACATGATATATGTGATTGAAAATACTGTGTTTGATATATTTATGGGTTGTAAGCCATGTTTGGGGCCTTGTGCTGACCTGTTGTATCCCTAGGGGATAGTTATATATTGTGATAGCTCTGTATGCTTAATCACTGATCTCAGTCCTAGTTTGAAATCACCGTATTGAAATGCTAAGTCACCAGTTTTGGAAAATTTAATAAGAATTAAAGTATTTTCATAAGTAATGAACGGGAACCTGGAAATAAATAATTTGAACTGTTGTGTGACTTATATGTATGTTTGGACTAAGGATGGATCGGGCTACACGCCGCAGCGGTTGATATGAGGATCGGGCTGCACGCCGCAGCGGTATTGCGCTTGGGCTGTAGGAGCCCCTCCGGAGTCTGTACACACCCCTAGTGAGCGCCGTCGACGTTAAATGGATCGGGCTACACGCCGTAGCGGTTATGTGCATTGCATTGCATCTTTATTTGTTAAATTATTCTGTGGTAGCTGTATTGTACTGTTGATGCTAGTTTGTAGGAGGATCGGACTGTAGTTTAACTTCATATTGTGGTATTCTGTGGATTTCCTACTTTCAGCTGCTTATATATATTTATTACTCACCGAGTACTTAGTACTCACCCCTACTCCCTGCACCTTTTGTGTGCACATTCAGGTACTCAGGAGAAGTAGACGAGCATTTTCAGCTTTTGCAGTGTCATACCGAGTTGCTGAGGTAGCTGCCAACATTCGCAGAACCTAGCTTCTCATCCCCTTTTCAGTTGTTACTTTATATTCAGATTATTCAGACTTTAGTATTTGGTTTAGATATTGTATCCGATCATGTTAGAGGCTCTAGACTCGTGACCCTTTGGGTGATTATTCAGTTTAGTTTTATTGTTGATACTAATATTCAGGTAATTGATTTAAGCTTCATGCTCGGGATGAGAGTGTAAATGGTCGGGCTTGCCTACCAGTTGTGTTGGGCATCATCACGACCGGGATTGGGGTCGTGACAATAATCATATGTGCATGTATGATAATTACAAAGGACCTTGGCTCATATGCGGATTTTTTAATGACATAACTCATGCTAATGATAAATTTGGAGGCGAACAGATTAACAATTCAAGGTCTAATAAGTTCATAAACTGCATAAATTATTGCAACCTTACTGATTTAGGCTATCAAAGTAGTCGTTATACATGGAGAAATGGTCGATATAATGATCATAATATTCTAGAACATATTGATCGTTTCTTAGCAAATTATGACTGGATTAAGCATTAACCTGATGCATTTGTCACACACCTCCTACGTACATGTTCTGACCATTGTCCCTTTTTATTACAACTACCACATTGCTCTCTACCTTGACAAAAAATTGCTTTAAAACTATCTGGGCTACACACCCTACCTTCCCTTCTTTAGTTCAAAAAGCTTAGAATAATAATTTATAGTTACTCCCAACAATTGAAAATTTCACAGATATTGTACAGGAATAGAATAAATTAACTTTTGGAAATACTTCCTAATGTAAGAAAAACAATATTGGCTCAATTAGGAAGTATTAAATCTTCAACCAATTATCCTACCAACACCTTTTTACATAATTTGGAACGTCAATTACAAACGGATTTTAATCTTATTCTTAAACTTGAGAAGGATTTATGGAAACTAAAGTCCCATATTAACTGGTTAAATGATAGAGATGCAAACACGAATTTTTTCTACCTCTTCACTTTAAATCATTGAAGACATAATCGTATAATTGCTATACAAGATCAAGGGGGCAACTGGTTTACTGATCCCCAAATCGTTAAACTAAATATTACCAATTACTACCAATCTCTATTACAACACAAAAACTTTGTTCCAACAGACATCATTCAATCCAACCTTTTAACATTCTAACTTTGCATGAACAAATTTCCTTAACTCACCCCCTCCAAGATCATGAAATCCTAAACGCCTTACATTCTTTGAAACCATTCAAGGCTCCAGTTCCAAACGGACTACACCCTCTTATTTATCAAAAATATTGGCACATTATTGGAAATTCAGTAAAATACCTTTGCCATAAGGTTTTCCTTGATCACAAGTTAGACCCTAACATCAATAATACTCTTATTTGCCTAATCCCTAAACATAAACATGCGTCTTCTATTTTTCAATATCTACCTATCAGTCTATGAAACACTATTTATAAGCTTATTACAAAAATAATTGTCAATAGGCTTAAACCAATGCTGGATTATCTTATTAATCCTACTCAATCTAGTTTCTAGAAAAATAGAAGAGTTGCAGATAATGTCATTGTTGTTCAGGAAATAATTACTGGGTTTCAAAAAAGGAAGAGCAAAACTTCTCATATACTTATAAAATTGGATCTTGAAAAAGCTTTTGATAAATTAGAATAATTTTTCATATATTACACTTACGTTACACTAAAATTTCCTCCAACTTTTATTCAACTAATTATGTCTTGTATCACTACTACATCCACCACCAGTATTATTTATGGAAACCCATTTGAATATTTCACACGTACTAGAGGCCTAAGACAAGGAGAATCATTATCGCCTTATCTGTTTATCCTTTCGTTAAATTCTTTCGCGCACAATCAATACAGCAGTTGATTGTCACACTTGGCAACGAATCTCCCTTGCGAAAAGGGGATCTTAGCTATCTCATTTATTTTTTGCTGATGACCTTATTCTAACAGCAAAAATTACTCCTACCACATGTGATTAAATTATTGATACTATTACCTAATTTACCAATCACTCAGGCCAAACTATAAACTTCCAAAAATAGAATATATTTTTCTCAAGAAACTGCTCAGTCCTTACTAGAAAATCAGTTATCCAACTCTTCCAAATGAAGGAAGGGAAATTCTTTGGCAGATATTTAAGATTTCCTAGTTTTACAAAACCTCCTTAAAAAAAGGATTACCAATTCTTGGTAGATAATTTTAAAAATAAACTAGCGGGTTGGAAAATAAATTTTTTATCCAAAGCAGGTAGGACAACACTAATTCGTTCAACCCTAACCAACTACCAAATCATCTCACGCAATATAGTACCTACCTTTATACTTTCAGATTTTACTCTCTATCAACAAAATTTTCTTTGGGCTACAACTTCTCAAAATAAAAAATTGCATCATATTAAGTGGAATACTATAACACAATCATTAGAACAAAGAGGTTTGGGCATACAAAATCACTCAATGAAAAAGCCATTACACGCGAGTCTTGCATGGAGATTTTCTTAAAATCCCGACCAATTTTGGGTACAAGTACTTTTACACACATATCTACGCCCAACACATCTTATAAAAAGAAATGCCTCTTCCACCTAATGCGTGGCTGGTCCTATTATTGCTTAGGATATAAATGTAACCTTACCAATGGCAACCAAGTGCACTTTTGGACTAATCCTTGGATCAAACAAAATTTCGCACGTCCCAATTGCATAGCTGGACCATTACCCCTTATGAGGAGCAAATATTAGTCTCACCTTATTATTACAATCATGAATGGCATTTGAAAAAATTACCTTTGATATTACCACATCAATTCAAGCTTACCAAAAAGGATATATACATGCCTTTATCACCAACCACCAATGATTAGATCTTTTGGTCTCTTATCTCAAATGGTATCTTCTCTATAAAATCGTGTTACATATCACTCATTCCTAATGTTATTCAACATTCTTCTTACAATTGGATTTTACATCTAAATATTTTCACCAAAAATATTATTTTATCTTTGATTAATTTTCTATAATAGACTTCCCACTACTATATATCTCTCACATCTAGGTATTTTACATTAACCTATATGTACACAATGTCATTTGGCTCCTGAAACAATAAATCATATTTTTCTTGCGTGCCCTAATGCACTCCGATTATGGACTTACCTCAAACTATCTCTCCCAACTTTGAGTACTAATACATCTCACATGAATAATATATCATGGCTGTATGATATTATTCATACACCTCTATCATCACCTCCTCATCAAATCCCTCAACTACGTTGCTATCTTTTGCACTATGATATATATGGATTATAAGGAATAAAAGCACTTTAGAAAATCAAAGAATTTCTTTATATTCACTTACTAATTACTACATCAGCAGATTATTATTTCTTAACGAATCACAACATAAAAAATTATCATGCCACACCTCTTTATTAAATGGCATCATCCCGCTGCAAATCACTATAAACTCAACATAGATGGATCTGCCTCATTTTCCCATGAACAATATGACATTGGTGGAGTCTTTCGTAACCACCAAGGAAGTTGGATTATGGGTTTTGCAGGACAATCAAACCCAGGTACAAGTGTACAGACAGGACTCTTTGCACGACTCATGGAACTAAAATTTTTTGTGTAAAAGCATATCACAAAGAAGACTTTTTTTCTTCTCTTAACTCTTACGTTAAGTAAAAATAATGAAATTGAACTACATATGGTAGAAAACCGTGTGAATCATCAATACAACATTTGATTCACTTCTCAGACGCACCTCTATCAATTCCTTCTTTGCCTCATATCTCTTATGAAATTTCTTTTATAACAAGAAGCAGGATGCTATAACTGACTCCATTGAGCCCGCTTCACCCGGCTTAACCACTAAGATCCCCACTGCACAAGGAACATGAACATCGTCGTGGAGAGCAGCCTCTATATCGGCAGCTCTTCCAAAGGCGACCAGCTTTCCATACTAGTTGTTATCTTACGCTGCCATTTTTCCAATATTATTGAATAGCATGGCCTGGGGCCCTATACTTCTTCACTACTCGTACAGGCTTGACGGAGTTAAGCTGTATTGAGGGAATCATTTTGTCTCAATCAATCAAGAATGCCTCGCACAGGATATCTCTCTTTTCTTAGACTCTATAAGGAGAGAATAGTCCACTTGGGTGGAAGGGGAGGCCTTATTTTATTTTACCTGGGCCAATGACTGTCCCCTCTGCTCTTCCGGGAAAAGTCGCTTCCTCCGATCCAAATGGCAGAGAAGTTTCCATATTGATACCTTTTCTTGTTGGAGGGGCGACCGTACGTTAAACTACCAATGGCCAGCTAAACTTACTCTGATCTAGTGTGCGTCCGCTCCTATTCGGGATTACTCAGCAGAAAGTGACGCCCAACAACTGATCGATATGTTCCAAACAACTACTATGCATCATAACATTATTAATGATTGCAGGTTGTTACTTCTACAGCTGGGTAACTCTTCCATATGGCATATCTACAAAGAGCAAAATTGTGTTGCAAACAGTTTAATTGAATATAGATCCATGCATGCAGAGCATAACTGCATACTTTTTGCAAAACCATCACCTTTTGTCACACCTTATTTTCAGTAAGATTAGCAATGAACCCTACAAAGGAGGCTCGTCACTGTCACCATATATGCTTCAACACAATTACTCGTTGCTATATCTGCTCTTTGTAATATTAATATTTTGTCTAGTTATGACTTACTATCTAGTGTTGATCCCTATGTTAGGGAACCTGTAGTAAATCTTACGCACCCTAGCTTAGCTATTAAGATGCATCATGTACTATTTTACTGTTTAACTATCTGTAATATAAGTTCTTCTTTTTGGAAAAAAAAGGCAAAGCCATAAGCAGCCCCTTTAAGTTGGCTCAACTTTTCATTTTGGCACCCCAGCTTAGACCTGTTCCATTTTGACGCTCGAACCCCTAATTCAATGTGCCATTTAAACACAAAACTCTGACCTATCACATTGAGTGAAGTTCGTCACCCAGTCGCGTGTGAGACAGAAGAAGACTCCCTGTCAATGCAATTACTTATTACCGTTGGAGCCCCATTTATACCCCATTTCTTCTTTCCCTTTCTCCATTCTCAGATGTAAAAAGCACTAACTATCTATAGATCCATCTCCATGAATATTCTAAAGGCAACTTCTTTCTATAATTTTCTACAGCTTAAGTTGAGATTAATAGAAAAATAAACATCATTCTTTTTTTTCTTCTTCTGTAATTTATTCTGTACCTTTTTTATGATTTTGAGCTTGAACTCCATAGACATTGTAGCTATGTCGGAAGGAGCAGAAAGTTCTCAGAAAGGATTGGGTATGTGCTGTTGTGGTTTTAATGCGAAACTGAGAATTTTTTTGTCTCCTAAAAATCCAGGTCGACGGTTTTATGGTTGTAAATTTGACAAAGTAAGTATGCTATCTATTTGTACTTAAATCCTATAAATTGTTGATTTCAATTAGAATAAAAATGTGTTTTATCTTGTTTTGAAGGATCGAGGTGCTTGCGATTACATTAGATGGTATGACGAAGATTTTTCCAAACAAGCGAAGAGGACTATTAATGATTTACTGAAAAGGGTCAAAGAAAATGATTAACAATTGGCTCAAGCAAGGAAGAAGTGGATTTTTGTGTTTGTAGTTGTGTTCATTGCATGAAATTGTTTGGTTGTTCCTTCAATTTGTTGAACATGGTAGTGTAAGTATTAGTTTTTTGTTGGATTTTATGTACTAATTATGATAATATTTTAAGAAGTGGATTGTATTGGTTGTATATGTATTGCATAAATTTGAGTAGCAATTTAATAGAATATGTATGGATATTTTCCAACAGAATACGTTCATTTGGTCCAAAAGAATTCCGTTTTCAAGAGTTCAGCACAAACCTACATTATTATCGTGAAGTTAATGAAAGCAAATAATCATGTTGAACTCTACTTCTAGAAGACCACATTTTTAGTGTTATCAGATTGCATATTGATGTTCTGGTTAGACTGGACTTAAATAATGAACAACATTATAATTGCGTGCTTAATTAGTCTCAAAAAATGCAGCAGCTCATTGTATTTCAATAGAAGCCCCTAAATACAAATCTATCCTTAAATTTGCACAAGAAAATAGCACAAGAATCTGCACAAGAATGGATTTTAATAGAGGACTCTAACTGAATTTGCACAAGAAAATTGCACAACATAAGCCCCTAACTGAATTTACACATGAAAATTGCAGATACAAAATAGACTCTACACAATACAATAGAATTTGCACAACATAAGTGCTTAAATAGAGCAGAAACAGAATATAATGGATTCCAATAAATCTACTTAAATAGAACAGGAAGATAACAGAATTCCAATACATATCCAATACCAAAAAACATTACCAATACCAAGAAACATAATTCCAACCTTTAAACAAGGGGCTGATGTGTTACATATCCAACACCAAAAAAACTTTAAACAAAAGATTCAACAACCTAGTCCTACGACATTAACAAAAGACTTCTAAAGCTGGGATTCCTGGTTGTACTCTATTGGTTGACTTGAAGTCTTTCGATTTTTGGTCGCACTGATCCTTTGAAGCTGGGTTGTTTGTAACTGCTTTTTTTCCTTTCCATTTTAGCCCATTAGGCTTAAACCCAATATCAATGTTTGTTGCGGATGTATCTCTATATGTACCAGTTGCTATAACTCTTTCAGAAGATGCACCATGCTACAAAATAATAAAAGTAGCAATTGAATATAAAAAAAAGAAATAGAGGTAAAGAAACAGAGGTATGAGCCTCTTTTAGAAAGGTGCACCAACTTATATTCAATATGCTACGTCCAGTCATTGTGTCTTGATAAATGCCAAAACCTGTTTGTCTAAGCCTTTTATACCCTACTGCCTGATAAGTTTCATGTGCTTCCTGTAAGTTTGGGACATTGCTAGTACCCCTTCCTTCAGTAGTAGCGGCAATAGATCTAAAATATCCCCTTCCTAGGCCTAGACCTCTTCCTCTTCCTCTTGTGGTAGACTGACTTTGACCACTTCTTCTTACAGCTGAAGTGTCTTCACAAATTGAAGATGGAGTGTTAGGCATGGTTGTTTTAGTAGTAGTTGGCTGACTTCTTTGAGTTGGATTACTTTCTTGAGTTGTATCTCTCATTGAAGGCTAAAAGAATATACAATAGTTAGTGCGCATTAGAGAATGCTAAAAAGGACTCAAAATATACTTGGCTTACCTCAGATTTGCAAGAAGATTTGTTATGACCTAACTGGTGATATTTTAAGCAAGTCATCTTCACTCATTTCTTTGATAACTTGCCAAATTTTTTTCTTGGCTCATCCGTTGCCTTTATCCTACACTTGTTAGGTCTCTCTGGCATTGGTTTTGGTTCAGGTGACTCAATTGAAAGATTTTTTGATTTTGGACGCATCTTCATATTGAGCATAGGTTGTATGGAATATTGGTAAGCTTTCAAGAACGTGGCCTTCCTGTACTAATGCTCAACCAAGTCATCTGAATTTTGTTCTATGTGATATAATGCACAGACAATATGAGGACAAGGAATTTCTCTTAACATCTAGCTTCTACAAGTACAAGTCTTCCATCGTAGATTAATAACATGCTTAATATCACCATTACTAATTTCAAAACCATCATCCCCATTCCAAAGCACTTTACACCTCCTAGAGGCATTTTTGTTTTCTTCTAATGTCATTCTTGCTATTGGGGATATATCTGTTATTTATGTCACAGCAAATCTTCTCATATCTACATGCCTAATCATGATTTTGCACCTTATTTATTCTAACATTGATGTAATTGACTTATGCCTAGGTCCTACTATCCAGGAATTAAATGTTTCACACATATTATTTTCAACAACATCACACTTAGACACATCACTAACATAAGCCCTTACCCAAACCTTTTTTTGTAATCTAAAGTATCCTCACATATGTTTCTCCCTAGCATTAACAACCTTGAAAGCTCACACCAAATGATGACTTGGAACATCATCAGAATTGCATTCTTCTTTCTTCACCTTTCTATTTTTTATCCTAGTTGGACCATATATATCTGGCACACATTCCATACTCTGCCATGGGCAGACAGCCCACAATTTCTGGAATCAATCCCTGCAACAAAAAATAAAAAATATTGTTTCAGTTTCATATATAAATATAAAATAAGTAAATAAAATTACTATTAAGTAATCAACAAAATATACCTTTTGACTATCTGACATTACTGTTAAGTTTGTTCCATCTCCTAGCTCTAAGTCAACAGCCAAATATTGTATAAATCAAGTCCAGGAATGTTTTGTCTCCTAGTCGACAACTGCCCATGCTATTGAAAACATTTGATTGTTCCCATTTTTTCCAATAGCTACCAATAATTCACCTTTACATAACCCCTTCGAAAAGCAACCATCAAGACCAATGATCCCCCTACACCCTTCTAACCATCCCCTTTTAAGAACATCAAAACATACATAAAAGTAGACAAAATAAGTGCTTCCCTGGTGCAGTCTCACTATCAGTTCTAATCCAGCAAGAACTTCCTGGATTTGTCTTCCTAATTATGTCAGCATAGTCAGCTAACTTGGAAAATTCTAGTTTCCAGTCCCTCATGAACTCCTGCATTATAATAGACTTAGCGCTATATGTTATGTGACACCAATATACAAACCTAATTTCTTCCTAACCTATTCCTGAATCTCCCACAATTTGATATTTGGTTGTGATACAATTCTATCCTTAAATTTATGAGCAATATATTTAGAAGAGCACAACTTATTTTTATTTTTTGTGGTACACATATGCCATGTATGATACTTTTTTACCATAAAATCCCCAGAATCTCTGTCGGTGCTTACATATAGCTCCCATTCGTACAAACTCTTACTTTTGCACTTAAGTCTAACTCTATGTTTCTCATTAGGCTTAAGTATGAGCTGAACTTTATTTTCAACAACATAAGATTGAACAACCTTCCTTAACTCAAGACCACCTTCAAAGACCATACCAAGTTCAAAAATAGCCAACCAACTGTCTGGGTCATACACGAGCTTCTTACTACTCCTTCTAGCTAGTAAGTCAACACCAGGTTTAGCTAGCACATCTAGCTCATCTTGACTATCATCACTTCCTATATCATTACTACCATAGTAATCCTCACCTCCCCCCCCCAATTTTCCAACATACTTGTCTCTCTTACTTGGCCTTTCATTATCATCAAAACCTATGTCTACTCCAGCTTCCCCTAGCTCAATCTCCTCAGTTGGAGTAGGTTTCTTCTTTTTCTTCTTTAGCTTTTCTTTTGCTTTTTCTTTCTCCACAATCTTCCTCCCTTTTTCTTTCCTTATTGCTATCAACTCCTCATCTAACTCACTATCATCTTGCTCAGGTGTATCATCTAAATCACTGTCACTAGAGTACAAATTTGATAAATTCATATCTGTATTTTCAGCAGCAACATCTAAATCAGCCTTCACAGAAGGTTCAATATAGTTTTCTACATTTATACTAGCTAAATCACCATCTAAAATTGCCCTAGACTCATTTTTAATCACTTGTGGCCCATAGATAAGAGCAGTTGGGACAACCTCTCCACATGAGGGTCATCAACACTATGACAAACAAATAATTCTAATACCCCATATTTATAGTGACAAGCAATATTATACAATTGTTAATCATTTTCGATTAGTACAAACTTTTCAGACCTAGGGTTAAATACATAAAAGCCCCTAACAGAAACATACCCCATACTTTTAGTATAATATTCAAGCTCAAGCAAGGATAAGTGGTCCTTATCTATAAAAAGCTCTTTTACCTCATTTTCACCAAGGTATTTGTCACAACCCGGATTTCCCACCATCGGGGTCATGATGGCGCCTACTAAATAGAAGCTAGGCAAGCCAAATATTAATAACAATGAAAAAATGAAAAAAAAAAAATGACAAAAGTCAGAAGATTTGAAAATACTAAATTTCGACACTTACTGTGAAGTTGGACCAACTGTAAGAACGTGATGAAATTTCGAAAGGACCAATAATAAAATTTTGATTATCCAGCCTTCAAACAAGACAAGCAACACAAAAAATTCATGGTAAATGAAAGGGGAGAGAGAAGAACGGGAGGTATACATAATTAGATAAATGAAAGGTTTACTTTTACTGATGGGTATGGGTTATTTTTTATCACGCATGGATTTTTATCGGGTTAAGTTAATTTAACCGGGCATGGGTTAACATTTTTTTGGAGGGATTACGTAGATAATAAATTTATGTGGCAGTCAATAATTGGTCAGTTTTACACATTGGCAACGATTACTAACACGCGCCTGAGCCATAAGCACGTGTCAGAGTTTTGTGTTTAAATGGCATATTAGATTAGAGGTTCAAGTGTCAAAATGGAATAGGTTAGTGTCAAAATGAAAAGCTTTGCCAAACTTAAATGGATCCATTATGGGTTTGGCCAAAAAAAAAAAAAAAACAAAAAGGAAAGAATGAAGACCGGTTGAAAAGATAGTGAAAATATCCCTTTCGCGCAGGAAACAATCACCTGCACCGCGGATCATGCGTGCTTACACCGACCCCCTATAATCCCTCAAAATACTTTTAAAACTCCACAAATTCCGTGTTTGGTCACAAAATATACTCTTTTCTTCCCCACCACATTTACTAAGAAATTAAACCTTCAACAGCAACAGTCCAAAGCTACCATTACCAAATGCACACACACTTCTCTGCCTAGTTCGCCTAGTAATAACTTTATAGCAGAGAAGATAAGGTAAATTTTTCAAAAATCTCAACTTTTTACCGATAAATGGAAACTTATTCATTCAGATCTCTTACTTTTCTTACTAAACTTCTCAATAATATACATATTTATTTGGCCTCTATGTGTATTTAAGTATCAGGGATGTTCTGTCCTTTTTTTTTGTGATGCAGACCAAAAGCCTTAGCCGGCTGTAAGCGGCAACATTGGAAGGTGTGAAAATGAGCTTTTTTAGTTAATTATTTTGAAAAAAAATATCTTTCGTAGCTGATGTTTTCTTCTATTCAAAATTTTGAGGTTGGTAAATATTAACTATTCATTTTTTGAAGTTTTTTTAAAAAGGTGTGACGAAAGAAAGAGGGAGGAAAATAGGTAACGTGTATTTTGTCTCACGTAATAAAGATTTGTAAATAATTTAATTGGACAATGGAAGACTAAGTCCTATTTATAACATTTTGAACGGGTCCCATTTGAAAGCTTTGTTACAGTTGTAATTTGTAATGTGTATATGTTTGCAACTTGTAAGCAGTGTGTGTGTAAGTTTAATTGGCACTATTATGTTTTGAATGTTTCTTACACGCCTTCAGTAGGCTGATTCTCGTTGTGTTTATAAATTAATGTTGTCATTACTATAAGTATTGGGCAAGCTAGTGGATGTCATATATCTCTCTCTACTTGTGCAAAATCATTATGGTTCAGATTTATGTATCTGGATGTGTCGTTGAACTTACTTTTTGGGTTTTCCTAGAGATGGTGTAGGAAAATCTTGATTCTTTTGAGTTATTGCTGTATCTCATCAAGATTTAGGTAATCACTTGTTATGTGATTGTTGTTTTATTTTGAATTGTTTTGATGCTTTTCAAACAAAATGATCAAGTGGCTTTTTGCTGAAAAAAAGGTGATCCCTTTAATGCTTTTAGCTAATAAAGAGAGGTTTGGCTTTAGGGATAGAGAAAGAGGAGGTTTTTGGTCATGCTTTGGTTTTCTCTGCATCATTGACCTGCAAAAGATCTTTAATATATATTTTTTTCCCTTTTCAACTTTTCTTTTTGCTGTGAATTTTCAAAAAGATTTTCATTTTCCTGTTGCAAAAAGAAGTTTAGCCATTTGAAATCCAAAGCTTGTATATCCTTTGACCTATTATTTTTAATCTTGATTTCTTAACTTACTGTTTACCATCTTTTTCTGATTACTTCTTTGGCAGTTACATGTTTTGGTGGTTCATTGAGTGATCTTATAGCATTACCTTTAGCGACATGTCTTCGAGATCCTTCAAAGCCTCAGATTCCCAACAGGGTAAGCCTCCTGGTGTTACCTTTGCGAGGAGGACCTCGTCGGGTCGGTATGTGAACTTATCAAGGGAATCTCTGGATAGTGAGATTAGTGGAATTGAATTTGCAAACTACACAGTGCATATCCCTCCAACCCCTGATAATCAACCTATGGATCCTTCAATTTCACAGAGGGTTGAAGAGCAGTATGTGTCAAATTCTTTGTTTACCGGAGGTTATAACAGTGTGACTCGTGCTCACTTGATGGATAAGGTGATTGAGTCAGAAACTAACCATCCTCAGATGGCTGGTGCTAAAGGTTCTTCTTGTGCTATACCTGGTTGTGATGGGAAAGTCATGAGTGATGAGAGGGGTGAAGATATTCTTCCTTGTGAGTGTGATTTTAAAATTTGTCGGGATTGTTACATTGATGCTGTCAAAACTGGTGATGGCACGTGTCCTGGTTGTAAAGAGTCTTACAAGAACACCGATTTGGCTGAGAATGCTGTGGATCCTTCTGGACGACCTCTGTCTTTACCTTCAAACGTTGGGATGTCTAAAATGGAGCGGAGGTTGTCGTTGATGCGATCAGGTAATAAGTCAGCAATAATAAGAAGCCACTCAGGGTTGATGAGGAGTCAAACAGGGGATTTTGATCATAATAAATGGTTATTCGAGACGAAAGGGACGTATGGATATGGAAATGCTATATGGCCAAAGGATGAGGGATTTGGAAATGACAAAGAAGATCGTGTTGGTGAGCCTTCTGAACTTCTGAACAAGCCTTGGAGGCCGCTTACACGTAAACTGAAAATACCAGCTGGAGTTCTTAGCCCATACCGGTAATTTCTTGTCCCTAACAGTTTCTAATGCGATCTTCCTTCTCTACTTTGAATTCAAGACCAAAATTAGGCGAAACTACCCACGTCCAAGTGCTATCGTGCTTAATTTGTAAGTATTGTTTTATTATATCGGGCACGCCTGTGCATGAGGTTCTGTGTTTGTTTTGAAGTAGTACCAATTTTATATGGTGGGTAGTGTTTCTTATTGTTGGTTATTTTCTTCTACCTATTTGAGAGGTGTCTTGACACAGCTCCATGTATACAGGCTCTTGATTCTTATTCGTGTTGTTGTTCTTGGATTGTTTCTTCAATGGAGGGTCACCCATCCAAACAATGATGCTATATGGTTATGGTATATGTCCATAATCTGTGAGATTTGGTTTGCAATCTCTTGGCTACTTGACCAGCTTCCAAAGTTATGTCCTGTCAACCGTGCTACTGATCTTAATGTTTTGAAAGAAAAATTTGAAACACCAACTCCTACCAATCCCACAGGAAAATCTGATCTTCCAGGTATAGACATATTTGTCTCTACTGCAGATCCTGCGAAAGAGCCACCCCTAGTCACTGCAAACACAATACTGTCTATCCTCGCTTCTGATTACCCTGTTGAAAAGCTTTCGTGCTATATTTCTGATGATGGAGGTGCTCTTCTGACGTTTGAAGCAATGGCTGAAGCTGCAAGTTTTGCCAACATTTGGGTCCCATTTTGTCGTAAACATGATATTGAACCAAGGAACCCAGAAACCTACTTCAGCTTGAAGAAAGACCCTTACAAGAACAAAGTACGTCAAGATTTTGTGAAGGACCGCAGACGGGTGAAGCGTGAATATGATGAATTTAAGGTTCGAATCAATAGCCTCCCCGATTCAATTCGTCGGCGTTCTGATGCCTATAATGCTCGAGAAGAAATCAAGGCCATGAAGCTTCAGAGAGAGGCAGCTGGAGATGAGCTTCTGGAACCCATCAAGATAACAAAGGCCACTTGGATGGCTGATGGGACCCACTGGCCTGGCACTTGGATGGTTTCTGCTCCTGAGCACTCTAGGGGTGACCATGCAGGAATCATACAGGTATTGATTCTTCATATTAATTTGTTGCTTCCATAGTTATTTATTGATCAGGGAATAATTGTTTGATACACTACTGATGCATATGATCACTCCAGCTGAATCTGCTCCTCGTTGTTCCTCCTCCAAGGAATGAGGAAAAAGAGGATAGAAACTTATAGTTACCTTCTTCACCCTGATTATATTTAATTGTCTTTAGCGGCTTTTCATTTTGCCAACTGTACGTTTATTTTGTTATTTTATATACTTGGTCAGCTGACAATGGCTTGTATGTTAGTTTCTTGAAGTAATAGATTTGGTTTGACATTGTTAGTTTTTTTTGGGAAAATACAGGTTATGTTAAAACCTCCAAGTGATGAACCCTTACATGGAACCTCTGCTGATGATGGTCTAATTGATTTAACAGAAGTTGATATTCGGCTTCCGTTGCTGGTATATGTCTCTCGTGAGAAGCGTCCGGGCTATGATCATAACAAGAAGGCTGGAGCCATGAATGCCTTGGTCCGAGCTTCAGCCATCATGTCTAACGGGCCCTTTATTCTCAATCTTGATTGTGATCACTACATCTACAACTCGCAGGCAATGAGGGAGGGAATGTGTTTTATGATGGACCGAGGTGGGGATCGGATCTGTTATGTTCAGTTTCCTCAACGTTTTGAGGGAATTGATCCTTCCGACCGTTATGCAAATCACAATACTGTTTTCTTTGATGTCAACATGCGTGCGCTTGATGGACTTCAAGGTCCAATGTATGTTGGGACCGGTTGCCTCTTCCGCAGGACTGCTCTTTATGGTTTTGACCCACCACGAACCAAGGAATACCACCCTGGTTGCTGCAGCTGTTGTTTTGGTCGGCACAAGAATAAAGCCACAGTGTCTTCTGTCTCTGATGACAACAGGGCACTTAGAATGGGGGATTTTGATGATGAGGAGATGAATCTTGCTTTGTTTCCTAAAAGGTTTGGTAATTCAAGTTTCCTCATTGATTCGATTCCGGTTGCCGAATTCCAAGGGAGACCACTTGCTGATCACCCCGCAGTAAAGAATGGACGACCACCTGGTGCTTTAACTATTCCACGGGAACTTCTTGATGCCTCCACTGTTGCTGAAGCGATCAGTGTCATTTCGTGTTGGTACGAAGACAAAACTGAATGGGGTAATAGAGTTGGATGGATTTATGGATCTGTTACTGAAGACGTGGTGACGGGGTATAGGATGCATAATAGGGGTTGGAGATCTATTTACTGTGTGACAAAGCGAGATGCATTCCGTGGCACTGCACCAATCAATCTGACCGACAGGCTTCACCAAGTGCTCCGATGGGCCACTGGTTCTGTTGAAATCTTCTTCTCTCGCAACAATGCTTTTTTGGCTAGTCCTAAGATGAAAATTTTGCAGCGGATTGCCTACCTCAACTGTGGCATCTACCCCTTCACCTCAATATTCCTAATTGTTTACTGCTTCCTCCCTGCACTTTCGCTTTTCTCTGGTCAGTTCATCGTCCAGACCCTGAATGTCACCTTCCTAACATATCTTCTCGTGATCACATTGACTCTTTGCGCGCTCGCGGTGCTTGAGATTAAGTGGTCTGGCATTGCTTTGGAAGAGTGGTGGCGTAATGAGCAATTTTGGTTGATTGGTGGCACAAGTGCCCATCTTGCTGCTGTGCTTCAGGGGCTTCTAAAAGTGATTGCTGGCATTGAGATTTCATTTACACTGACATCAAAATCTTCCGCTGATGATGATGATGAATTTGCTGACCTCTATATTATCAAATGGACTTCCCTGATGGTCCCACCTATTACGATCATGATTACTAACTTGATTGCAATAGCTGTTGGTTTTAGCCGGACAATATATAGCACGATACCACAATGGAGCCGTCTGCTAGGAGGGGTTTTCTTCAGTTTCTGGGTGCTAGCTCATCTCTATCCTTTTGCAAAGGGATTGATGGGAAGACGCGGAAGGACGCCAACTATTGTATTTGTCTGGTCAGGACTTATTGCCATCACTATTTCGCTCCTTTGGGTTGCAATCAACCCCCCTGCTGGTAGCACTGAAATTGGAGGGTCATTCCAGTTCCCTTGATTTTCTATCAGGCATATTCCAATTAGCTCCTCCACAATCCATTCAGATTATTCTCTTTTTTTTTCTTCTTTTTTTTCGTTTCTGTAACAGAATATGGATGGGGGCCTCGAGTGTTGTGTGGATTTTGCCATCACTATTGTCCTTGAATTTTTGTCTAGAGAAAGGGCAAAACGTACAATACATTGTTTGTAATCACAGCCTCAAGATAGATAGTTATTTTGATTATGCTTAGCGTCGTTCTTGTGAAGTTTTCAGCTTTTACTGTGATTCTTTTTAGGAAAGTCGGACATTGCCAAACAAATAAACTCTAAACTTGTGTCAACCCTGAAGATTGGTGCATACAATTTGGACAAGTCTTGTTACTTGTGCTTGCTTAGGTATTACCCATTTTCTTCTTTGATGCAACTTATCATGCTCTTAAGTCATCTGCAGAGTACTACCAAATCCATTAATCCAAAAATATTCTGCTTCTCAAACCAACTCAATGAGTTTTGTATTTTGACTCTTCGCGCAATCTAAAGGGAGATCCTTATATTGCAATTGAATTATTTAATGTTGATGAAATGGTCAAATGCACATTATCGCTCCTTTACAGACCACTTTGAATATATATATATATATATATATATATATATATATATATATATATTAATTATGCTATGTCTACTTTATAACTTGGTGCAAATAGGGCAACACAAGGTCAAAACTGTTTGACTCAAAAGTTGAGCAATACTCTTTCAAGCAAATCAATCAATATGGTTGAAGAGGTAATCGCAATCGAGAATAATAAACTCTAGGATGATCCCCGTAATCGATATAAATAATGATATTAAATGTTAGTAAAATCAGAAAGAGTGGAAACAATTTTAGGAGTATGAGAACTGAAATTCTAGAGAGAGGAGAGAGCGATTGTAATGTTAGAGAGAAGTTCTTATCATTCAGAAAAAAAATTCCCCCTTACACAGCTTCCCCCCTCCCCCCCTCTTTATATAAGGAGGGGCTTTTTGCTAGAAACAATGCTTTTTAGACATAAATTAAGTACATACTATCTAAGACCCAACATGACCATAAGGCCGTCCCCGCTTCGCCCACAAACCGCTCTTCTTACGGAATTGATGTGCTCACGACCGGTCGTGCTCGCTAAGAGACGTGGTGGATCAAATTCGACCCCATATAGTTAGTTCATCCGCGCATCGGGATCACAACGAGATGCATTCCCGGGGGCGGAATCGGTACCTCCGTTCTGGAAGTGTTTGACCTTGCCAACAAGTTACGATGTGATATGTACGAAATAGTCATCATGACTATATAATCACCAAAACGTAATGCTTCTCCCCGTACAATGTCAGTGCCCACAGATGCCATCATTGCGAGTATCCTCGCGGCAAGAGACCAACAACTCTGACACTTGGTTTCCCACACTAGTTTTCTCGCACTTCCCAACCCTTTAAATAGGGGGAGGGTTTAACTTTGTACAGATTTTCGATCATTTGTTGAGACACTCCTTTCTTAGTGTATATCTCTTGCTTTCCGGTGGACTTTTGATCGAGGATTTACCTTTTCCTGATTGCTTCTGTACATAACTCTCTCTTCTCCGGCGTCATGCCTAAACCTCACAGGGGTAATGAGAGGGTCCCGGCGGCTGACCTGTCGAACATGCCGTTGACTTCTGTCGGTAGAAGGGAAGAAGAAGAGGAGGACTTGACTGCTCTTATCGTAGAGACGCTACTGCCGCAGAAAACCTCAACCCGTAGTGACTTTAATAAAGATTCTCCCGTTCCAGTTCGGAGGCCTCCTTGTCGCTACAAAATCATTTAGATGACTTGCGGGTGAAATATGGCATACCTACCCATGTAGAAATGGTTCCGGCGGAGGGGAATCATATGGATGTTCACCCTTGAAAACCTCATTCCATGTTGCCTCGATTTACGTGCACAATGCGAGCATGTAGCCGGAAAGATTTTATGATAGAAAATATGAATTCTATGAGAAATTTGGATAAAAATGATATTAATATTGATATGGTTGACTTCGGTCAACATTTTTGGTAAACGGATCCGGACCCGAGATTGGATGGTCCCGAGAGGTCCGTAGGAAAATATGGGACTTGGACATGCGTCCGGAGTCGAATTCTGAGGCCTAGAGCCCAAGTTATGATTTTTTCTATGAAATTGTTTTTGATGTAATTGTTAAAGGAAATGAATTAATTGACCTTGGTATCGGGCTCGTATTTTGGTTCCGACGCCCGGTACAAGTCTTAAATATTATATATGTGATTTCCGTAAAGTTTGGTGACATTCGGATGTCGTTTGAGATGTTTTGGACCTTGAGTTCCAAGTTTGAAAGTTTTGAAAACCAAAAGTATGAAAATCATGAATTTGAGGCTTGATTTGATGAAAACGATGTGATATTGGCGATGTGATCGCACAAACAAGTTCATAATGTGTTTTTGATGTTGTGTACATGTTTGGTTTGGAGCCCGGGGAGCTCGGGTAAAGATTTGATAGGCCGTTGGATGAAATTCTGAATTTTTGCACTGCTGGTTTTTCACCCAGCTGTTGTCTTCGCAATTGCGAAGTATTTCTCGCAATTGCGAAGGTGCGCAATTGCGAAGCATTTCTCGCAATTGCGAAGGGGGCAGATCAAGGCAGGGCTCGCAAATGCGAACCCTGCTCGCAAATGCGAAGCCCCTCATGCCCAGCCTTGTTCGCATTTGCGAACAATTGTTCGCAAATGCGAACATCCCCTTGTCCTGCCTATGTTCGCAAATGCGAACATTCCGCAAATGCGAAAGTCCCTGGAGGCCAGCCTGGTTCGCAAATGCGAACATATGTTCGCAAATGCGAAGCCCCCGGATTTGCCTTGGCTTCGCAAATGCGAACAAAAGTTCGCAAATGCGAACTTCCCAGCCTTAGCTTATTTTTCAAACTCCAGAAATTGGTCGGGGTTCGCAATTGCGAACCCATGTTCGCAAATGCGAACACAGAGACCTGTAAAACACGATTTTCGGTTCATTTCTTCACTTTTTACAAAACAAAAACACCCATTTGCGATTCTTCACGGATTCCTTCTTCATCAAAACAATTGTAAGTCACTTTTTACTTAATTCTTTCAATTCCTAACATCATTAAACATGTTTTTTAATAGAAATCAAATGTTTTCATGGTAGAATTTCTTGTTTTTGTTAGAATATAGGGTTTTTCATAAATTGGGAAATTGGACCTCAAATTGAGGTCCGATTTTGAAACAAATCATATACATGAACTCGTGGGGGATGGGTAACTGGATTTTGGTCCTAACCCCGAGTTCCGACCATGTGGGCCCGGGGTCAAAATTCACTATTCCGGGCAGAATGTTGTAAAAGTTGTAATTGGCCTTATGAATTAGTTCGTTGAGTAGTATTGATGATATTAAATCAATTGTGTATAGATACGGTTGGATTGGAGCCAAATTTGAAAGAAAAAGACATTTCCACGGATTGAATTGTTCATAAACATTCGAGGTAAGTGTTTGTTCTATCCTAGCTTGAGGGAATAGGATTATGTGCTATGTGTTATGTGATCGAGTGCGGTGTATGGGCTGTGGTGACGAGCATCCATACACTGGCGTCTAGTATGACCGTGAGTCGTTGAAAATACTTATTTTGAGATATATTTACAGATGAATTGTTGAACCTTTGCCAGGTTGTAGAATTGTTATTGTTCTCCCTTGTCGGGACTTGTTATGAAGATAATTATTGATTGCCCTTGTTGGGACAGTTTATGAATTACTGCTTCTTTCTTTGCCCTTAACTGTGATTGTTATTTGGGTGAGGAAGAGTGATAATGCACGAAGGGTGATGCCGTGCCTTGTTTTATTATTTATGCACGAAGGTTAATGTCGTGCCTTGATTTATTATTTATGCACGAAGGATCATGCCGTGCCCTGTTATTGAACCATGTACGAAGGATCATGCCGTACTATGGATGTGAGGATGAGAGTAAAAGCACGAAGGGTGATGCCGTGTACTTTATTTGCTTATTTGGTGAGGATGAGAGTAAAAGCACGAAGGGTGATGCCGTGCAATTGTTTGCTATTCCTTGACTTGATATTACATGTGTTTCCATTATATTTTGTTTTCCTTGTGAACTTATTAACTGTTGTTAATTGTTGAATTCTTTGAGATATTCCTTATTGTGTTATTACTTGGTTATTTCTTGTTATTCTGTGGTATACATATATATTGAATTGCACAGGTTTATGTGAGGACACGCGCTTCTTCGTCCGCTGACCAACAGCCCGAGCCCCAGACAGCTCCCGTGAGGGGCATGGGCCAAGGCCGTATCAGAGGCCGTGGTAGGGGTAGAGCTCAGCCCCAGGCAGCTACCCCAGAGGTGGAGCCTCATATTGAGATTGACGAGGAGGCTCCAGTCCCAGCAGCTCCAGTGGGCCCAGCTCAGGTCCCAGGAGAGGCTTTATTTACCCCGGATCTCCGGGATGCTTTGGTCGGAATAGCGGGATTTATGGACAGCATTGCCAGAGCGGGTTTATTATCAGTTGCACCAGCCGCTTCTCAGGCTGGAGGAGGGGCCCAGACTCCTATTGCTCGTACTCCGGAGCCAGTAGCTCCTCAGCCTCAGGCACCGGTGGTTCAGCCAGCTGTGGCCACTCAGTCAGGTACCACAGCTCATGCCGGTGATGGAGCGGCCATGACTTCTGATTCGTTATGGAGACTTGATCGGTTCTCCAAGCTATTCACCACTACATTCAGCGGAGCCACATCAGAGGATCCTCAGGACTTCTTATTCAGCTGCCATGAGATTCTCAAGACTATGGGGATCGTGGAGTCAAATGGAGTTGACTTCCGTACATTCAGACTTTGGAGGATCCGCCAAGACTTGGTGGAGAGATTATTGCTTGACTCGACCGGCGAGGTCCCCGACTTTATCATGGGACCGGCTTGCGGAACTATTTATGGAGAAGTTTCTCCCTGCTACTCAGCGGGATGTACTTCGGAGGCAGTTTGAGCGCCTCCATCAGGGCACTATGACAGTTACACAGTATGAGACAAGATTTGTCGATTTGGCTCGTCATGCAGTGGTGATACTTCCCACGGAGCGGGAGAGGGTCCGCAGGTTTATAGATGGGCTTAATCAGCCGATTAGACTCCAGATGGCTATGGGCGTGGGGAGTGACATATCATTTCAGAAGGCAGCCAATGCAGCACGCAGAGTTGAGATGGCTCTCGCTAGAGGAGGCGGTTATTCTTCGGATAAGAGGCCTCGTCATTCGGGTAGGTTTGGTGCTTCTTCCTCTGGTAGCAGAGAATCCTTTGATAGAGGCCAGTCCTCCAGGCCTTTTCATTCCGCCCTTCAGGCTTCACAGGGTGGACCAGGTGATCGCGGTTTTCGTGGGCAGGATGTAAGGCCCCGTAAAATTTTTGTGCATAAAACCTAGTAGCTGTGGTGTCATGGTCCGAATAATGTGTTAGGAATGCGTAGAATTAGCTCGCCGCGGTTCGGACCCTTGGTAGTGATTTAAGTTTCAAAAATGTAGAGAATTAATTTTTCCGAAAAGTGTCCAATATGCGGTCAAGAATGCGATCGCAAACCTGACATGTGGACCGCATTCTTGCCGCAAAACGTTCCACAGAGTTTCCCAAAAATCGTGTCAAAAGTGCGGTCGATATGCGATCGCATGTCAAATCTGCGGTGCACTTTGCGACCGAAGATCAAGCATGCGGACCGCATTCTGGCCGCATTCCTTAACAGAACCTGTGTAAAGTTTGGGGCAATTCTGCGGTCACTATGCGGACCGCATGTTGATTCTGCGGTCGCATAGTGCACCGCATAATTGACCCCGGCCCATATTTTTGTAACATTTTGACCCGATCTCTTCTTTAATATAACACACTTCTTCTTCATTTTATCATATCATCTTACCAAAATTAGAGAGAGAAGAGAGGGTTTTTAGAGAGAGAAATCTTTCATCTTCAAAGATTGTTCCAACCATCTTAATTCCAAGGGATCTTAGGGGCAAGGATTCAACATCCCCAATCTTTTCAAGGTAAAAACCCTAACTATTTTCTTTGATTTTCAGTTTTAATTGGGTAAAGAGAGGTTTGCATATAATAGCTTTTAAAAATAGAATTTTTACACTCATGCATGATTATTGAACTTGATTTTTAGTAAAAGAAGTGAGTAGAAGTAAGAGTCTTCAAGAACAAGGTTGGCAAGAGTAAGATAGCGTGGGTAAACATAAAGTAGGAAGTTAACGGAAGAAAACTCATCACCAGGTATGTATGGCTAATTTTGATTCTTGTAAAATCGCCCAAATGTGTGCGAATTGTTTTGGCATGTGTCAAATTGAAAAATTTTACGTAATTCTTTGATTTCCTTGTTGAGCATTTGATTGATGTTGAACTACGTGTGGTGTGGTATGAAATATGAATTGAAAGATAAAAAGGTAATCGAGATTGGTAAAGAATTGGGAACAACCATTGTGATGGCATATTTGGCTTATTGTGGAAGGAATTTGAAACACCTTAATTGTGGTAAATTGTTGAACATGATTATGTGGGCATTTTCGATTTTGGAATACTTGTAACTTGGTTTTGATATTGGCTTGAGAAGAAATTGAGAACATGAACCAATGTGTAAGTTGCTTATTTGAACTTGTTGAAATTGTGTGTAGTACCTTATCTGCTGTTTGAAATTGGTGGATGTGCTGTAAGGCGGGGTCGTGTTGCGCGCCGCAACATGAGGAAATAAGGTGTGGGTTGGGGTGATAAGGGTGGCCGAGGTAATAAGGGTGGTCAGGGGCAATAAGGATAGAAAGCAATCGAAATCGCTATTGAAAATTGATACAAAAATCAATAATGTGAAATTGTGAAAGGAGACAGCAGGAGAGTTTGCAACCTGTGGGGCACCGATTGCCCCTTTGTTTGACTACTTGTGCTTTACGTGATTGATTGGTTATTGTTAAATTGGTTGATCGTAGAAAGTGCTTTGTGTGAGAATTATTTGAAATGAGGAAAATGTGGAAACATGGTTGGTTGGCTTAATTAATTATTGATGTAATTTAATGGCTTGAGTTTACTTGGGACAAAGTTTGTCCATACATACCAGTACAATTCAAGTGTACTGACGTCCCTTTTGCCGGGGGCGCTACATTCGTGTCATGATTGTAGGTGGATCAGTAGCAGGCACTTCAGCTCATCGGCAGTAGTATCCTTCTCCTTCCACCGCCCGTTTTGGTGAGCCCCTTTCTTCCTCGGGGCCTTGTGTGGTTCATGCCACTCGGTTTAGATTTCATTTTGGTTTTGTAAGGTATAGCCGGAGCCTTGTTACCGGCAAGTATTGTATTTCCCTTTTTGTATCCTAGAGGCTCCATAGACATGTAAACCGTGGGATTGTGGCCTATGTATATGTATGGGGCGTTGTAAATATAAATTATGAACTTGTTAGTGAATCAATCACATGGTTATGTTTATGCATTATGAAATCGGTCATTATTGGTAAAATATTTGGTTAATGAGAAACAATCAACACAGGGTTAACGCGTGGGAATGAAAGGCACCCAGGTCCGCTTGACTGGGGCAACTCGGTCGGGCGCCGGTCATGTCCCTCGATAAGGGAGCGGCACGTTTATGGTTCGAAATGTGGGAGGATTCCCGTGAGGAAGGGAGCCCTCCGGCCAGATGGGATGAGTTCGTAGATGCATTTATGGACCACTTCTTGCCTGCCGAGGTGATGGCAGCCCGCGCCACAGAGTTCGAGGTTCTCAAACAGGGCAGTATGAGTGTTTGGGAGTATCACATGGAGTTCTTAAGGTTGTCCAAGTATGCTCCTCATTTAGTGTCGACCATGGATGCCCGGGTTCGACGGCTTGTTCAGGGCCTTAGCCCTTTGGTAGTGAATGAGGCCACCACGGCAGCTTTGCACTCGGACATGAACTATGGGAGGATTGTGGGGTTTGCTCGGGCCACAGAGGCCAGGAAATTGAAGATTCGTGCAGAGAAAGAGAAAGTAGCAGCAGGGCCCGGTCAATGGGTCGTTCGGGGAGATCACTTCCGGGGAGGGGGTCATCAGGGCCATCCCGGTCATATGCTCGGTCCTCCGCGAGTGCACCGCCATCCGTGCACGGTCATCAGCAGGCAGTTACTCGAGACCCGGTTCGGACAGCAGGAGGTCTCGTCAGTCTGGTCATCCCGGGGTGAGATCCCAGCAGCATGGGAGACCTACATGCCCCCAAGTGTGGGAGATTTCATACGGAAACTTGCTACCTTGACCTTCCGGCGTGCTTCGGGTGCGGGGTGAGAGGTCACATTCGGCGGGACCGCCGTGCACCCCGTCAGGGTATAGGTAGGGGATCCGCTCAGTCATCCGGTTCTTCAGCTGCTACATCATCGGCACGTACTCCAGCAGCAGCAGGGCGTGGTGCAGCTAGGGGTGGAGCTCAGGGTAGGGGTGGGCCTAGCCGATTCTATGCATTGAGTGGCCGCCAAAATGCCGAGGCTTCTCCGGATGTTGTTACAGGTATCATGTCTGTTCAGACTATTGATTGCTATGCCCTTATCGATCCAGGGTCCTCCTTGTCTTATGTTACTCCATTCATTGCTTCAAGCTTTGGGATAGAACCCGAACAGCTTCATGAGCCGTTCTCTGTGTCGACTCCTATTGGTGATTCTATTACAGCCTCACGAGTCTATAGAAATTGTGTTGTTACAGTGGGTGGTCGTGATACCACAGCCGATCTTATTGAGCTTGGGATGGTAGATTTTGATGTAATTATGGGGATGTATTGGCTTTATTCGTGCTTTGCCAAACTTGACTGTCGAACGAGAGTTATGAGGCTCGAGTTCCCTAACGAGCCACTCATTGAATGGAGAGGAAATGGTGTGGTGCCAAGGGGTAGGTTTATTTCCTACCTTAAGGCTTCGAAGATGATTAAGAAGGGGTGTATCTATCACCTGGTTCGGGTAACGGACACCACCTCGGAGGTGCCTACCCTCGAGTCCGTGCCAATTGTGAATGAATTTCCTGAAGTGTTTCCAGATGAGCTTCCAGGCATCCCGCCGGATAGGGAGATTGATTTCGGAATTGATGTATTGCCAGATACTCAGCCAATATCCATTCCACCTTACAGAATGGCGCCAACAGAGTTAAGGGAGTTAAAGGAGCAGCTGAGGGATTTATTAGAGAAAGGGTTCATACGACCGAGTGTGTCGCCATGGGGTGCTCCGGTTCTCTTTGTCAGAAAGAAGGATGGGTCACTTCGAATATGTATTGATTATCGGCAGCTTAACAAAGTCACCATTAAGAATAAATATCCATTGCCTCGAGTGGATGATCCGTTTGACCAATTGCAGGGAGCGAGGTTCTTCTCAAAGATTGATTTACGGTCCGGGTACCACCAGTTGAAAATCAGGGAGCAGGATATTCCTAAAACCGCCTTCAGAACTCGTTATGGTCACTTTGAGTTTTTGGTTATGTCTTTTGGGCTAACCAACGCCCCAGCAGCTTTCATGGACCTTATGAATCGGGTTTTCAAGCCATTCCTAGATTCCTTTGTGATTGTATTCATTGACGATATTCTCATCTACTCTCGGAGAAGGGAAGATCATGCCGTTCACCTCAGAGCAGCATTGCAGACCCTTCTTCAGCATCAATTGTATGCCAAGTTCTCAAAATGTGAGTTTTGGTTGGAGTCCGTAGCTTTTCTAGTGCATGTTATTTCCAGTGAGGGAATTATGGTGGATCCTCAGAAGATTGCGGCAGTGAAAGATTGGCCTAGACCCACGACCCCGACAGCGATTCGTAGCTTTTTGGGTCTGGCGGGGTACTATCGGAGGTTTGTAGAGGGATTCTCAACCCTCGCCTCCCCATTGACTAAATTGACGCAGAAAGCAGTTAAGTTCCAGTGGTCCGAAGCATGTGAGAAAAGTTTCCAAGAACTGAAGTCAAGATTGACCTCGGCACCAGTATTGGCCTTGCCAGAAGGCAGAGAGGGATTTGTAGTCTATTGTGATGCCTCCAGAGTCGGTTTGGGATGTGTATTGATGCAGCACGGAAAGGTCATATCTTATGCTTCCAGACAACTCAAGAACCATGAGAAGAATTATCCGACGCATGATTTGGAACTTGCAGCTGTTGTGTTTGCCTTGAAAATATGGCGACACTATCTTTATGGGGTTCATGTAGATGTGTTTTCGGACCACAAGAGCCTCCAGTATTTGTTCAAGCAGAAAGAGCTGAATCTGAGACAGCGGCGGTGGTTAGAACTACTCAAGGACTATGATATGAACATATTGTACCATCCAGGAAAGGAAAATATGGTAGCCGACGCTCTTAGTCGAAAATCCATGGGTAGTTTGGCTCATTTGGGTGTGGATCGGAGACACCTGGCTCGAGAGGTTTACCAATTAGCCAGTTTGGGGGTTCGTATCTCGACGTCAGACGGGGGGGATATTTTGGTGCATAATGGAGCAGAATCATCATTGGTTGCGGAAATCAAGGAAAAATAGTTCATGGATCCAGCATTGGTTCGGGTAAAGGAAGCAGTAATGAATAACAAGACCTCAGCATTTGTAATCGGCAGCGAAGATGGTGTATTGCGGTGTCAAGATAGGCTATGTGTTCCGGATGTGGACGAGCTTCGGGAAAGGGTAATGGCAGAGGCTCATATTTCCAGGTATTCGGTACACCCGGGTTCCACAAAAATGTATCATGACCTTAAGGAGATTTATTGGTGGAACGGTATGAAAAGGGATGTAGCAAGCTTTGTAGCTAAATGTCCGAACTGTCAACAACTGAAGGCCGAGCATCAACGGCCTGGTGGATTAACTCAGCTTATAGAAATACCAAGGTGGAAATGGGAGATGATCAATATGGATTTCGTGGTGGGGTTACCTTGCACTCGGCGTAAGTTCGACTCAATATGGGTGATAGTGGATCGACTCACCAAATCAGCTCACTTCCTGCCAGTCAAGTCCACTGATACTGCGGAGCAATATGCAAAGTTTGTACATCAAAGAGATAGTAAGGCTTCATGGCACTCCACTTTCTATCATCTCAGATCGCGGGGCTCAGTTCACCGCTAACTTTTGGAAGAAGTTTCAGCAAGGTTTGGGAACTCAGGTGAATCTCAGCACAACTTTCCATCCACAGACCGATGGACAGGCCGAGCGGACCATTCAGATGCTTGAAGATATGTTGCGGGCTTGTGTCTTAGATTTTAAAGGTAATTGGGATGAACACTTGCCACTGATAGAATTTGCTTACAATAACAGCTATCATGCTAGCATTCAAATGGCCCCGTTTGAGGCATTGTACGGGAGAAGATGTAGATCGCCAATCGGGTGGTTTGAGGTAGGTGAAGCGGAATTGCTAGGGCCAGATATGGTGTACGAAGCTATGGAAAAGGTCAAGGTTATTCAGGGAGAGAATGAAAACAGCACAGAGTCGTCAAAAGTCCTATGCGGACGTTCGTCGAAGGGATTTGGAGTTTCAAGTCGATGATTGGGTGTTCTTGAGGGTATCTCCTATGAAGGGGAGTCATGCGATTCGGAAAGAAAGGGAAATTGAGTCCTAGGTATGTCGGGCCATATCGGATCGTTCAAAGGATTGATCAAGTTGCTTATAGGCTAGAGTTGCCTCCTGAGATGTCATCAGTGCATCCGGTATTCCATGTGTCCATGTTGAAGAAAGTGATTGGAGATCCATCCACCATCATGCCAGTCGAAGCTATAGAGGTTAATGAAAATTTGTCATATGAAGAAGTTCCAGTTGCCATTCTTGATAGGCAAGTCCGAAAGTTGAGAAATAAGGAAGTTGCCTCTGTTAAAGTATTGTGGCGAAGTCAACAAGTTGAGGAGGCCACATGGGAAGCGGAAAAAGAGATGAAGGAAAAGTACCCCCATTTGTTCGATCAAGCCTAGAAGAAATTAGGTGACCCTCCTACTCCTAGTAACTCTCATCTTGCCTAAGTTGTTTCCCTCTCAGTATTAGTAAAGTCTCCTTCATTTTGTAATGAGTTAAATGTGTTGTTACCTTGTGTCACTTGAACCGTTCTTGACAAATGAAAGCCTTATAAAGATTTACGTGTTTAATAAACAACTAATAGTAAGTGTAGATTGGTAATGGTTTGTTAAGTGTACATGGTGTGTTAAAATGGTTAAATAAGGTAAGAATTCATTGAAGTGACTAGTTTATGTGCAATTGTAACAATGTGATAGAATATGTGCATTCGTTGAGGTAAGAAAGTGTATACCAGTTGTGAAAAGTGTTGTAGTTGTATATTGTTGTTTGGTAATGTGTTTCGGGGGCCCTCTGACAGGTGGATATGTCCATAATACAAAGGAAACTCCGGCGAAATTTTTCTAAAATATAAGAGTTAGTCAAAATTTTGATGGTTGCATATCATGTCTTTCAAAACCAACTCATTTATTTCAAAATCCTCATTCGAGGACGAATGATCTTAAGGGGGGAGGATGTAAGGCCCCGTAAAAAAATTTTGTGCATAAAACCTAGTAGCTGTGGTGTCATGGTCCGAATAATGTGTTAGGAATGCGTAGAATTAGCTCGCCGCGGTTCGGACCCTTGGTAGTGATTTAAGTTTCAAAAATGTAGAGAATTAATTTTTCCGAAAAATGTCAAATATGCGGTCAAGAATGCGACCGCAAACCTGACATGCGGACCGCATTCTTGCCGCAAAACGTTCCCGAGAGTTTCCCAAAAATCGTGTCAAAAGTGCGGTCGATATGCGATCGCATGTCAAATCTGCGGTGCACTTTGCGACCGCAGATCAAGCATGCGGACCGCATTCTGGCCGCATTCCTTAACAGAACCTGTGTAAAATTTGGGGCAATTCTGCGGTCACTATGCGGACCGCATGTTGATTCTGCGGTCGCATAGTGCACCGCATAATTGACCCCGGCCCATATTTTTGTAACATTTTGACCCGATCTCTTCTTTAATATAACACACTTCTTCTTCATTTTATCATATCATCTTACCAAAATTAGAGAGAGAAGAGAGGGTTTTTAGAGAGAGAAATCTTTCATCTTCAAAGATTGTTCCAACCATCTTAATTCCAAGGGATCTTAGGGCAAGGATTCAACATCCCCAATCTTTTCAAGGTAAAAACCCTAACTATTTTCTTTGATTTTCAGTTTTAATTGGGTAAAGAGAGGTTTGCATATAATAGCTTTTAAAAATAGAATTTTTACACTCATGCATGATTATTGAACTTGATTTTTAGTAAAAAGAAGTGAGTAGAAGTAAGAGTCTTCAAGAACAAGGTTGGCAAGAGTAAGATAGCGTGGGTAAACATAAAGTAGGAAGTTAACGGAAGAAAACTCATCACCAGGTATGTATGGCTAATTTTGATTCTTGTAAAATCGCCCAAACGTGTGCGAATTGTTTTGGCATGTGTCAAATTGAGAAATTTTACGTAATTCTTTGATTTCCTTGTTGAGCATTTGATTGATGTTGAACTACGTGTGGTGTGGTATGAAATATGAATTGAAAGATAAAAAGGTAATCGAGATTAGTAAAGAATTGGGAACAACCATTGTGATGGCATATTTGGCTTATTGTGGAAGGAATTTGAAACACCTTAATTGTGGTAAATTGTTGAACATGATTATGTGGGCATTTTCGATTTTGGAATACTTGTAACTTAGTTTTGATATTGGCTTGAGAAGAAATTGAGAACATGAACCAATGTGTAAGTTGCTTATTTGAACTTGTTGAAATTGTGTGTAGTACCTTATCTGCCTGTTTGAAATTGTTGTGTTTTCAACTGTAAGGCGGGGTCGTGTTGCGCACCGCAACGTGGGGAAATAAGGTGTGGGTTGGGGTGATAAGGGTGGCCGAGGTAATAAGGGTGGTCAGGGGCAATAAGGATGGAAAGCGATCGAAATCGCTATTGAAAATTGATACAAAAATCAATAATGTGAAATTGTGAAAGGAGACAGCAGGAGAGTTTGCAACCTGTGGGGCACCGATTGCCCCTTTGTTTGACTACTTGTGCTTTACGTGATTGATTGGTTATTGTTAAATTGGTTGATCGTAGAAAGTGCTTTGTGTGAGAATTATTTGAAATGAGGAAAATGTGGAAACATGGTTGGTTGGCTTAATTAATTGTTGATGTAATTTAATGGCTTGAGTTTACTTGGGACAAAGTTTGTCCATACATACCAGTACAATTCAAGTGTACTGACGTCCCTTTTGCCGGGGGCGCTACATTCGTGTCATGATTGTAGGTGGATCAGTAGCAGGCACTTCAGCTCATCGGCAGTAGTATCCTTCTCCTTCCACCGCCCGTTTTGGTGAGCCCCTTTCTTCCTCGGGGCCTTGTGTGGTTCATGCCACTCGGTTTAGATTTCATTTTGGTTTTGTAAGGTATAGCCGGAGCCTTGTTACCGACAAGTATTGTATTTCCCTTTTTGTATCCTAGAGGCTCCATAGACATGTAAACTGTGGGATTGTGGCCTATGTATATGTATGGGGCGTTGTAAATATAAATTATGAACTTGTTAGTGAATCAATCACATGGTTATGTTTATGCATTATGAAATCGGTCATTATTGGTAAAATATTTGGTTAATGAGAAACAATCAACACAGGGTTAACGCGTGGGAATGAAAGGCACCCAGGTCCGCTTGACTGGGGCAACCCGGTCAGGCGCCGGTCATCGTGGGCATTATTCAGACCAGTCTCCTATTAATGCTCAGCCTCTTCAGAGTGTTCGTGGAGGCCATTCAGGTCGTCAGGGCCAGCAGCCCTATCAGTCTAAGAGTTGCTACGGTTGTGGTGACCCGGGTCATTTTATCAGGAATTGCCCTATAGCAGCGGGCAACTCTCAGCAGCGAGGTCCTCGTCCTATGATTCAGGCCCCAGCTGACCCTCAGCCTGCCCAGCCAGCCAGAGGCGGGGGTAGATATTATAGAGGTGGAGGTCGAGACCGTAGAGGTGGAGACCGTCCAGCCGGAGGTAGAGGTCAGCCAGTTGATGGTCGTCCTAGAGACGCAGCTCAGAGGGGAGGTGCAGATCCCCGATTCTATGCTTTACCAGCCAGGCCAGAGGCAGAGGCATCGGATGCCGTGATTACAGGTACTATTCTTGTGTGTGGCAGAGGTGCTTCGGTATTATTTGACCCTGGATCTACATATTCCTATGTGTCTTCCTACTTCGCACCGTATTTGGCCGTGCCCAGCTATGCTCTGGATATTCCAGTTTATGTGGCTACACCGGTGGGTGACTCCATTGTAGTCGATCGGGTGCATCGTTCGTGTGTAGTTATATTTGGGGGTCTTGAGACCCGTGTTGATCTGTTGCTTTTGGATATGGTAGATTTTGATGTCATATTGGGGATGGACTGGTTGTCCCCATACCATGCTATTCTAGATTGTCATGCTAAGATTGTGACCTTAGCCTTGCCAGAATCACCCCGATTAGAGTGGAAAGGTACCTCAAGCTACTCCATTCGCACTGTTATTTCCCATGTTAAGGCTCGACGCATGGTCGAGAAGGGGTGTTTAGCTTATCCGGCTTATGTTCGTGATTCCAGAGCAGAGGTTCCTTCTATTGATTCAGTCCCCATTGTACGGGAGTTTCCTGAGGTTTTCCCTTCAGACCTGCCGGGCATGCCACCCGACAGGGATATTGATTTCTGCATTGATCTGGCACCGGGCACTCAGCCCATCTCTATTCCACCCTATCGTATGGCCCCACCGGAGTTAAAAGAGTTGAAAGATCAGTTGCAAGACCTTCTTGAGAAAGGCTTTATCAGGCCCAGTATTTCCCCCTAGGGAGCACCTGTATTATTTGTAAAGAAGAAAGATGGCTCGATGCGGATGTGTATTGATTACCGGCAATTAAACAAAGTGACAATAAAGAATAAGTATCCACTACCGAGGATTGATGATTTGTTTGACCAGCTCCAGGGAGCGAGGGTATTTTCTAAGATAGACTTGAGGTCAGGGCTACCATCAGCTGAAGATCAGGGCGGCTGACATTCCTAAGACAGCCTTTCGCTCTAGATATGGGCATTATGATTTCTTGGTCATGTCCTTCGGGTTGACCAATGCCCCAGCAGCATTCATGGAGTTGATGAATCGGGTATTCAGGCCTTACTTAGATCTGTTCGTGATAGTCTTCATAGATGACATCCTGGTGTACTCCCGTAGCCAGGAAGAGCACGAGCAGCACCTCAGAGTGGTTCTTCAGACTCTGAAAGATAACCAGCTATATGCCAAATTTTCTAAATGTGAGTTCGGGCTGAGTTCGGTAGCATTTCTGGGTCACATTGTATCAGTGGAAGGTATTCAGGTAGACCCAAAGAAGATTGAGGCAGTCCAGAATTGGCCTCGACCAGCTTCAGTGACTGAGATCCGAAGTTTCTTGGGATTGGCAGGTTACTACCGTCGATTTGTAGAGGGGTTTTCTTCTATTGCAGCACCGATGACTAGGTTGACCCAGAAGGGTGCCCAGTTCCAGTGGTCAGATGAGTGTGAGGCGAGCTTTCAGAAGCTCAAGACAGCCTTGACTACAGCACCAGTGTTGATACTACCTACGGGCTTGGAGCGGTATTGATGCAGGATGGTAAGGTTATCGCTTATGCTTTGAGGCAGTTAAAGATACATGAGAAGAATTATCCGGTTCATGATCTTGAGTTAGCAGCAGTGGTTCATGCCTTAAAGATATGGAGGCATTATCTATATGGTGTGACATGTGAGGTGTACACTGATCACAAAAGCCTACAGTACTTGTTCAAGCAAAAGGAGTTGAATCTACGACAGCGGAGATGGTTAGAGTTGCTAAAAGACTATGATGTTACTATCTTATATCACCCGGGTAAGGCCAATGTGGTGGCCGATGCTTTGAGTAGAAAGTATGCCGGCATGGGTAGTCTTGCATACATTCCGGTCAGTCAGAGACCATTAGCTCTAGATGTCCAGGCCTTAGCCAACCGGTTCGTGAGATTAGACATTTCTGAGCCTAGCAGGGTGTTAGCCCGCACGGTCGCTCGTTCTTCTTTATTAGAGCGTATCCGTGAGAGGCAATTTGATGATCCTCATTTGCGTGAGTTGAGAGATACGGTACAGCGGGGAGGTGCCACACAGGTAAATCTAGATGATGATGGGGTATTGAGATTGCAGGGTCGAGTTTGTGTGCCTAATGTCGAAGGGATTCGAGAGTTGATCTTAGCGGAGGCCCACGGTTCGCGGTATTCTATTCACTCGGGCGTCGTGAAGATGTACCAAGACTTACGGCAGCACTATTGGTGGCGCAGAATGAAGAAAGATATCGTTGCGTATGTCGCTCGGTGTCTAAATTGTCAGCAGGTGAAATATGAGCACCAGAGACCTGGTGGTGTATTCCAGAGGATTGAAATTCCCGAGTGGAAATGGGAGCGGATCACTATGGATTTCGTTACTGGATTTCCTTTGACTCGGAGGAAATTTGATGCTATTTGGGTCATTGTTAATAGGCTGACCAAGTCAGCACACTTTATTCCAGTATCTGTCTCCTACTCATCGGAGAGGTTAGCGGAGGTTTACATTAGGGAGATTGTTCGTCTCCATGGAGTGCCGGTATCTATTATCTCTGATCGGGGTACGCAGTTTACCTCGCGGTTCTGGAGAGCGGTCCAGCAGGAGTTAGGCACCCAGGTTCAGTTGAGTACAGCATTTCATCCTCAGACGGATGGCCAGTCCGAGAGGACTATTCAGATTCTAGAGGACATGCTTTGAGCCTGTGTTATTGATTTCGGAGGCTCGTGGGACCAGTTTCTGCCATTAGCAGAGTTCGCCTACAATAACAGTTACCAGTCTAGCATCCGGATGGCTCCGTATGAGGCGTTGTATGGTAGGCGATGTCGATCACCAGTTGGATGGTTTGAACCGGGAGAGGCTCGATTGTTGGGTACAGACTTAGTTCAGGAGGCCTTGGATAAGGTCAAGACTATTCAGGAGAGATTGCGTTCAGCTCAGTCCAAGCAGAAGACTTATGCGGATCGTAAGGTTCGAGATGTAGATTTCATGGTTGGTGAACGAGTATTGCTCCGAGTGTCGCCTATGAAGGGCGTGATGAGGTTCGGGAAGAAGGGCAAGCTCAGCCCTAGGTATATTGGTCCATTTGAGATTCTAGACAGAGTGGGAGGGGTGGCTTACAGACTAGCTTTGCCGCCTAGCTTATCAGCTGTGCATCCAATTTTCATGTATCTATGCTTCGGAGATACCACGGCGATCCCACACATGTATTAGACTTCAGCACTGTCTAATTGGACAATGATCTATCTTACGAGGAGGAGTCGGTGGCCATTCTGGACCGGCAGGTTCGACGGTTGAGGTCGAAGAGTTATCCTTCTGTGCGCGTTCAGTAAAGAGGTCAGCCTCCTGAGGCATCGACCTGGGAGTCCGAGTCTGATATGCGGAATCGCTACCCACATTTGTTTCCTGACTCAGGTACTTCTTTCTTTTGCCCGTTCGAGGACGAACGGTTGTTTTAGAGGTGGAGATTATGACGACCCAAAGGGTCATCACTTATTTTATTAATCATTTCGAGCTTCTGAGGCCTTGAAAACCTCATTCCATGTTGCCTCGATTTACGTGCACAATGCGAGCATGTAGCCGGAAAGATTTTATGATAGAAAATATGAATTCTATGAGAAATTTGGATAAAAATGATATTAATATTGATATGGTTGACTTCGGTCAACATTTTTGGTAAACGGATCCGGACCCGAGATTGGATGATCCCGAGAGGTCCGTAGGAAAATATGGGACTTGGACATGCGTCCGAGTCGAATTCCGAGGCCTAGAGCCCAAGTTATGAATTTTTCTATGAAATTGTTTTTGATGTAATTGTTAAAGGAAATGAATTAATTGACCTTGGTATCGGGCTCGTATTTTGGTTCCGACGCCCGGTACAAGTCTTAAATATTATATATGTGATTTCGTAAAGTTTGGTGACATTCGGATGTCGTTTGAGATGTTTTGGACCTTGAGTTCCAAGTTTGAAAGTTTTGAAAACCAAAAGTATGAAAATCATGAATTTGAGGCTTGATTTGATGAAAACGATGTGATATTGGCGATGTGATCGCACGAACAAGTTCATAATGTGTTTTTGATGTTGTGTACATGTTTGGTTTGGAGCCGGGGAGCTCGGGTAAAGATTTGATAGGCCGTTGGATGAAATTCTGAATTTTTGCACTGCTGGTTTTTCACCCAGCTGTTGTCTTCGCTGTTGGCTTCGCAATTGCGAAAGGGGCAGATCAAGGCAGGGCTCGCAAATGCGAACCCTGATCGCAAATGCGAAGCCCCTCATGACCCAGCCTTGTTCGCAAATGCGAACAATTGTTCGCAAATGCGAACATCCCCTTGTCCTGCCTATGTTCGCAAATGCGAACAATAGTTCGCAAATGCGAACAATGCCCTTTACTGCCTGTGTTCGCAAATGCGAACAAATGTTCGCAAATGCGAAGCCCCCAGATTTGCCTTGGCTTCGCAAATGCGAACAAAAGTTCGCAAATGCGAACTTCTCAGCCTTAGCTTATTTTTCAAACTCCAGAAATTGGTCGGGGTTCGCAATTGCGAATCCATGTTCGCAAATGCGAACACAGAGACCTGTAAAACACGATTTTTAGTTCATTTCTTCACTTTTTACAAAACAAAAACACCCATTTGCGATTCTTCACGGATTCCTTCTTCATCAAAACAATTGTAAGTCACTTTTTACTTAATTCTTTCAATTCCTAACATCATTAAACATGTTTTTCAATAGAAATCAAAGGTTTTCATGGTAGAATTTCTTGTTTTTGTTAGAATATAGGGTTTTTCATAAATTGGGAAATTGGACCTCGAATTGAGGTCCGATTTTGAAACAAATCATATACATGAACTTGTGGGGGGATGGGTAACCGAATTTTGGTCCTAACCCCGAGTTCCGACCATGTGGGCCCGGGGTCAAAATTCACTATTCCGGGCAGAATGTTGTAAAAGTTGTAATTGGCCTTATGAATTAGTTCGTTGAGTAGTATTGATGATATTAAATCAATTGTGTATAGATACGGTTGGATTGGAGCCAAATTTGAAAGAAAAAGACATTTCCACGGATTGAATTGTTCATAAATATTCGAGGTAAGTGTTTGTTCTATCCTAGCTTGAGGGAATAGGATTATGTGTTATGTGTTATGTGATCGAGTGCAGTGTATGGGCTATGGTGGCGAGCATCCATACAATGGCATCTAGTATGACCGTGAGTCGTTGAAAATGCTTATTGTGAGATATATTTGCAGATGAATTGTTGAACCTTTGCCAGGCTGTAGAATTGTTATTGTTCTCCCTTGTCGGGACTTGTTGTGAAGATAATTATTGATTGCCCTTGTTGGGACAGTTTATGAATTACTGTTTCTTTCTTTGCCCTTAACTGTGATTGTTATTTGGGTGAGGAAGAGTGATAATGCACGAAGGGTGATGCCGTGCGTTGATTTATTATTTATGCACGAAGGTTAATATCGTGCCATGTTTTATTATTTATGCACGAAGGATCATGCCGTGCCCTGTTATTGAACCATGTACGAAGGATCATGCCATACTATGGATGTGAGGATGAGAGTAAAAGCACGAAGGGTGATGCCGTGTACTTTATTTGCTTATTTGGTGAGGATGAGAGTAAAAGCACGAAGGGTGATGCCGTGCAATTGTTTGCTATTCCTTGACTTGATATTACATGTGTTTCCATTATATTTTGTTTTCCTTGTGAACTTATTAACTATTGTTAATTGTTGAATTCTTTGAGATATTCCTTATTGTGTTATTACTTGGTTATTTCTTGTTATTCTGTGGTATACATATATATTGAATTGCACAGGTTTATGTGGGTGTCCGGTCCTAGGCTTGTCAGTACTTCGCCGGGATAGGCCAGGCACTTACCAGCACATAGGGTCGGTTGTGCTGATACTACACTTTTGTGCGTTTTTGCACAGTCTAGGTTACGATCAGGAGCAGCAGCAGTAAATCGATTGTGTGGGAGTTGATCATATTTGAGACCGAGGTAGCTTGCAGACGTCTGCAGGCCCGGCGTCTCTCTCTTTATTTATGTTACTATTTGTAGTCTCTTTGTTCCGAGACAAACGGAATTATGTTATATTTCTTTCAAACTCTTATGTGTAGTATTCAGTAGTAGTTCGTGAGTTGGTGACTCCACATCTTGGGTAGAGGATTTCAGTATGATTTTCATCTTGTAATTAGTTATTTCTATTTCGATAAAGTATTCCGCATTTATTTAATTAAAATTGTGTTAAAAACAGGATAGTATGAATACGGTGGCTTGCCTAGCTACCACGAGTAGGCGCCATCACGATCCCGATGTTGGGGGAAAATCCGGGTCGTGACAAGTTGGTGTAGAAATGGTTCCGGCGGAGGGGAATCATATGGATGTTCACCGACCTGGATATTGTACTTTTTATGAATATCCTTTTGTGATTGGTTATAATCTTCCTCTTCCTCTCTTGGCAGAGGAATTCTGTCGATTTTACAATATTTCCCCAACTCAGCTTACGCCATATTCTTTGAAGATATTGTTGTTATTGATGAAGTATGCAGAGTTAGCCGGGTGCGAGGTCACAATTCACCACCTCCTTCGATTGTCCTGAGGGGGCCGCTAACGAGTTGGAGAAATCAAACTCCAACATCGCTCAAGAGAAAGTCGACAAGTTCGTGGGTGGGCTTACATATGTGGAGATGACGACCGATAGCTCTCACCGTCATAGTACGATCCCGACAGCTTACAACTTGCTTTGAAATAGCGAGCAAACCGTTCAGGGCCTGACTCTGTTATGTGCTTCTCCTGAGAGTGAGGCGCTTAAGGCGGTGAAGGATGCAGAGCTATCTCAGAGGGTTTTCGGCATGGCCTTGCAGGTATTTTTCTATCTCATTTCTTCCTCTCGCATTTTGTTAGACTGGCTTGCGGCATGCTTACTTAAGCTTTCTTTCTTCTTTCTCAGACCCTTATCCTGGAGGTGGAGAGGGGGTGTCGTGAGTAGAAACGGACCACCCTTTTTAAGAGGATGTTAAGGAAATATCGGAAGTATCACTTCAAGCATCGAGTGAAGGTTGAACGAGGTCAATCCTAGTCAGAACGCGAAGGGGCTGAGCTGGAGGAGGAGGAGAGCGAGCTGGTGAGGACAGTGGCCCACAATAGTGAGTTGGAAGAGCTCCTCAGGGCGTAGGAGGATGAACTTGAGCTAAGTCGCGGGGTGGCAGCGGAGAACGCTGACTTGCAGCGGAGGGTGGCGGCTCTGACTACCGAACTTGATGCTCATGTGGCGGAAGTCAATAGGCTTTCTAGGCCTACCTCATCTTTCCCCTCGCTAGATACAAGTGCACGTTGAAGTGCACATGAAATATGGATTTATGCGGAGGCTAAGCTTGACATTTATAGCGAGCTTCATGCCGCAGTTCGGGAAACTGAGGAAGAGGTTTGAGCAAGGAGGGACGAAGCCCGCATTGCTCGTGATGCTTGTTGTTATTGCTCCGATTCTCCTGATAGGGAGGGGCCTGCTTCTGAAGATGTCAACCTTCTAGACTCTAGCTATTGGTTTAACGATGCTTACCCTTCGGGAGGCGACGAGCAGTCATGAGTTTGTAATATGGGGACAAATATAAATGTATTTCTGCTGTAATATAATTTTTATCATTGTTGTTGTTCATTTGTCGTACTGCTTAATTTTCATAGAGATTTTCATCGACCGTCACTTGGTCGTGCATTGGCTCAAACGAGGGGCTGTTGTCATTGGCTTTGGGGTATTTCTTCAATTGTCATCGAGGTAGCATTCATTGTTGTTCAAACGAGATCGAACCGATATCGATGGTCATAGCCGTTTAGGACATTGCTTCGACTATTGTCGAAGTAGTCGATGGCCTTAGCCATTAGGATGTTACTTTGACTGTCATTGAAGTAGTATCCATCGTGGTTCGAACGAGGTCGAACTAGTCGATGGCCTTAGCCATTGGGATGTTACTTCGACTGTCGTTAAAGTAGTATCCATCGTGGTTCAAATGTGGTCAAACTAGTCAATGGCCTTAGGCATTGGGATGCTAATCCGACTGTCATCGAAGTGGTATGTGTCGTGGTTTGAATGAGGTCGAACTGGTCGATGGCTTAGCCATTGGGATGTTACTTCGACTGTCATCGAAGTAGTATCTATCGTGGTTGAGGTCGAACTGGTCGATGGCCTTAGCCATTAGGATGTTACTTCGACTGTCGTCAAAGTAGTATCCGTCGTGGTTCGAACAAGATCGAACTAGTCGATGGCCTTAGCCATTGGGATGGTACTTCGACTATCATCGAAGTAGTATCCGTCGTGGAGTGTCGACTATTTCTTGTTCGTGTAATGGAGATCTTGTTCACACTATAGAGGTCTTTACTCATTCAATGGAGAATTATGTTTACACAATGGAGATCTTTATTCATTCAATGGATATTTCTGTTCATACAATAGAGATCTTTATTCATTCAATGGAGAATTCTGTTCATACAATGGGGATCTTTATTCATTCAATGGAGAATTCTGTTCATACAATGGACAATAATGGAGGATCTATGGTAGTCCCTTCACTATGTCGGCCTGCGGACCATGTCTGTGCGCCAATATGGTGAACTCTTGCTCCTTATTTCACCTGGCGTCCATTTCATCACCTCATTAAAAACCTCCCCGAGAAAACCCAATTGGGATAGAACTCGGGCAAGGGAAAAAGAGTACGACTTGAGAGACATCTTTCGGAAGTGGAAGTTTTTGAGATGGACAATGTTCCAATTGTTTTGGAGTGGTTTTCCCTCCATTGTTTCCAGCTAGAATACACATTTGCTCGCTTCTACTGTGATTTTGTATGGCCCATCCCAGTTAGTTCCTAACTTTCCTTCGTTCGTATTTTTTAATGCCAGTGTATTGGCTTTGAGGACATAGTCGCCGACTCTAAGTGATCTTATCTTGGCTTTTTTGTTGTAATATCTTTCTGCTTGTTGTTTTTGGGAGGAAATCTTTATATGGGCCATATCTCTCCGTTCTCCGGCTTCGTCTAGGTCCTGTAATACGCTGTCGTCGTTGTCCGCTCCACTAGTGTGGGAGTATCTCAAACTAGGTTCTCCGATTTCAACGGGTATGGCATCAGTTTTGTAGACCAGCGAATACAGTGTTTCCCCCGTGCTGGATTTGGGTGTAGTCTGGTATGCCCATAATACTTCGGGTAGTAATTTGGGCGGTAGCTCCTTGGCTTCTTTGAGCTACTTTTTTTAGTATGTTTAGTATCATCTTATTGGATGACTCGGCTTGGCTGTTAGGAGCGGGGTGATATGGGGTGGAGAGTATCCGCTTGATATGCCATTTCACAAATAATTCGGTTGTCTTTTTGCTGATGAACTGGGTCACATTATTGTAACTGATCTCGTTGTGGACCCCAAAACAGCATATGATGTTTTTTCATGTGAATGTGATTATCTCTTGCTCGCGTACTTGTGCGTACGCACCTGCTTCCACCCATTTAGAAAATAATCAGTTAAAACTAACAGAAAGCACACTTTTTCTCGTCCTGCCGGTAGAGGGTTGATTATGTCCATTTCCTATTTTATGAATGGCCATGGCCAAGTGACTGAATGGAGGAGTTCTCCTGCCTGGTGTATACTTTTGGCATTGTTCACATTTTCGGACGTAGTCTGCTGCCTCTTTCTTTATGGTGGTCCAGTAGTATCCAGCGTGTATGAGGCATCAGACAAGAACACGGTTCTATGTATGGGCACCACAATGGTCTTCATACACTTTTTCTAATTCTTGCCTAGTCTGGTGTGGTCCAAGACATTTAGCAAGGGGACCACCAAACATTCTCTTGTATAGATCGTGGTTTATCAGGCTGTAGCAGGCGGCTAGCACCCGAAGCTTATTGACTTCCTTTTTGTCGCGTGGGAGTGTCCCATTTTGTAGGTAGGATACAAACTGGTTCCACCAGTCCCAAGTAAAGTATAAAGAGAGTACCTCGATGTGGTCGACGGCTGAATGGAGGAGAGTAACCATGTTTTATTTGTCGATATTTTTGGTTGCTGAGGTCAGCTTTGCCAGGCTATCCACTTTAACGTTTTGTCCCCTGGGAATTTTCTCGAAGCAGCATTCGTCGAACTCCGGCATTGGCTTATGGATTTCAGATTGGTATTTTTGTAGCCTCTTTTTCTTGATTTGGTAGGTTTCGGTGACATGGTTTACTACGAGTTGAGAGTCGCAATGAAGGACGAGCCGACGGGCTCCCTATCTGATGGCTAGTTTCATACCTGCAATCACAGCTTCATACTCGACCTTGCTGTTAGTCATCTCAGGTCATCGTATGGACTAGCAAATTACCTTTTCCATGGGGACTTCAAGGACGAGTCCCATTACTGAACCCGAGACGTTCACAACACCGTTAATATAGAGGATCAAGAGGTCGGTGTGCGCAGAGGTGCGAAGGGCCTCTTGTTTTACCTCTGGAAATATACCCGTGCTGAAGTCGGCAATTACCTATGACTTGATGGAGGTTCTCGGATGATAGGTTATGTCGTGCTCGCTGAGCTTTATGGCCCATTTGGTGAGCCTACCCGAGAGTTCAGGCTTGTGTAGGATGCCCTTTAGAGGGAAGGTCGTTATGACTTTTATGGGGTGGCATTGAAAGTGGGGTCTAAGCTTTCGTGAAGCTACGACTAATGCCAAAGCCAGCTTCTCGAGGTGCGGACGTCTTGTTTCGGCATCAATCAAGGTTTTGCTGATATAGAAAATAAGGGATTGCGTACCTTCACTTTTGCGAACTAGGACAGCGCTGACAACGACTTCCGACACCACCAGGTAGATGAGTAGGCATTCATCGGGATCTGCTTTGACGAGAAAAGTGGCAAAGATAGATATTCCTTTAGTTTCCTTAGTGCTTTGATGCATTCCTCATTCTATTGCAGCCTTCAATCTATTCTCAGTACGCTGAAGAATATATGGCACCTGTCCGAGGATCGTGAGATGAACCTGGATAAAGCGGCTATTTCCCCCGTTAGTTTTTGCACCCGATTCTTGCTATTCAGGATTTCAGGCATCGTGTCTATAGCCTTGATCTGGTCCGGGTTGACTTCGATAACGTACTGTGATACGAGGAAACCTAGGAACTTTCTTGAAGCCATACCGAAAGCATATTTTCTTGGTTTAGCTTCATCCAGTACTGCCTTAGTATCTCAAAAGTTTGCTTTAAATGGTCGATATGGTCCTCTTTTTTAGCCGACTTTACTAGCATGTCATCGATGTAGACCTTCATCATCTTGCCGAGATGTTCTTTGAACATCTTGGTGACCAACCTTTGGTATGTTGCACCAACATCTTTGAGCCCGAAGGGCATCACCTTATAGCAGTAAGTCCCCTGGTGGGTAATGAAGGTCGTCTTTCTTGGTCCTCCCCGGCCATCAAAATCTGGTTGTAGTCAGAGTAGGCATCCAAGAAGCTTAGCAGCTCGTGTCCGACTGCTATGTCTATTAGCTAATTGATGTGAGGCAATGGGAATGAATCCTTCGAGAACGCCTTGTTCAAGTCGGTGAAGTCTAAGCACATCCTCCGTTTCCCGCATTTCTTTTAGACCATGACCACATTGGCGACCCACTGGGGGTACTTCGATTCTATGATGTAACTGTTGGCCAGCAATTTATCTACTTCTTCAGTGACTACCTCGTTGATGGTGGCGTTGAATTTTCTTTTTATCTACCGGAAAGGTGGATAAAGTGGGTCGACGTTGAGTTTGTGGGTGGCGATGTCATTTGGGATCCCTGGCATGTCTGAATGAGAGAAGGCGAACAAACCTGCATAGTTAGTTAAGAATTCATGGTACTTACCTAGGTCGAAGAGGTTATGCCCGATGTAGGCTTTTTTGAATTGTCGGTATCGTCCAACATGATAGGGTCGAGGTCCTCGATTGTCGCTTTGCAAGCTTCTACGACATTTGGGTCCCTGATGCCTTCTGCTGTCGGGTTGAGAGCAGAACAGCTAGGCTTTCGCTGTCACACCACTTGCAAGCCACTTGCAAAAATAACCTAGCTGTTCTGCTCTCAATTTGGTATAACTTTAGCTTATGTGCAATCACCTGTAAAAGAGAACAATCATTATATTTATAGAGTTAGCAACCCGAGTTTGATAAGAACTCGAATTGTGGATCCTTTGTCAATTCGAGTCCAAGAACAACTCTAACTCCTAATCCATATTCTTGATCTGGATGTAATTCTCTTTTCATAAGGAGACTTCAACTCCTTATCCTATATGCAATCTTTTCGATCAGTTCAGAAGATATTCATCAAAATACTGTCGCTTGATCCCAAGGACATATGTTCTTCACCTGCATCTCATATGTATGGGCCATAACAACTGTGTCTCCTAAGATGAACCTGGTCCTTACTGAGTTCATTTATTATTCTTCAAAACTTAAACTGATCTTGGGCCAACAAATTCCCCCTTTTTGATGATGACAAACTCTGTGCTTTACTGATTACAGAACCTATGAAACTCAGCTAAAATATCATCACTCAAATTTTTTTACTTATCATTAAGGGCCAGGTTTAATTAGGTCATAAACATCACTGTTCAGAAAATAGACACAAAGTACACAATATCTTCCCCCTTTTGCATCATCGAAAAGTTGCATAAATATGTGAATCCTAGAATATTAATCATTACTCATTACTTACTGGGGCAACTGTAAGTGAAAGCATGCTTTAGTTCATCAAAAATCAACTTGACAAAAATAACTATTAAGAGCAGAATCATCACAAAACAAAAGACATGCAAATTGTCATTGATAAATCAGTGCTTCTATAGTACAGTCCACAAAAAGAAAGAACAAAAACTACCAACCATGAGAAAAAACAAGAAAAATCCCTAATTTGGGTCACTGTGGGTAACTGAAATGGTTTAGAACAAGGACAAATATGGCTAAGGCTTTGAAGAACTGGAGGGTTGGGATTAGAGTAGGTTGAGCATTGTTTGTAGCATCCCTTCATTCTTTTCCTTTTCTTTTGCAAGTTCTGCCTTCAACCCATTCCTTTCTTCTGCCATTTCAGCTACTCGAGCCTGAAGCCTAGCAATCTAAGCATTTTTGGTCCCACATTCTTGCATCAAGGCTCTAGCTTTGCTATTCACTGGAGTTTTCACTGATGAACCAGGTTCAATAGGGGCAATATTTAGCAGATAATCACAGGCCTAGAGAGTCTTGATTACAAAGTGCTCCTTACTGGAGGCATTTTTCCACTTCTTCAAAGGGACATTCAGCCTGTCTAGTACAACTGTCACAATAAATCTGTAAGGAGTAGCATGAGCCTTTGAACCATTTATCATTCTGTCCAGCAATTTTACTATGAAAAAAGGCCAATTGATTTGTTTACCCCTCATAAGACACTCCATGAGAACCAGGTCCATGTAATTTGTGGTGTGCCTCCTCTCTTGTTTAGGCGATAGACATTTGTTCACAAACTAAAAGAGCACTTTATGCTCTGACTTCATTTCGCACTTTTGAACAAATCGTGCTTCAGGCACCTCTTCAGCATCTTTTGTGTCACAGAAGTTCCTAGTAATTTGAAGTGCTGTGGGCAGATCATCTAGACAAGGCCTCATTTGCCTAGTGTTATCATCATAGCCCTCACTTGGGATGTCTAGAATCTCGCCTAGCTCTGGTGCATCAAACTCCACCTTCACAACTTTCACTATACTGGTTACTTGCCAATTTTCCACATATCCATTAGCCATAAATTCAATCAACCTGCTTCTAGCTAGTCTCCTATCCATCTAAAGGACCATGTCCTTCTAGCCCTATGCAGCCAAAGCTACTACCAGCCTAACCATGCTTGGCTCCTCCAGGTCTTTCAGCAGCCTTCCCTTTAATATCTTTCTCATGCTAAAAATAACAAAATGATCTTGTTCTTGTTCATAATCCTCCTCTTCTTCTTCTCCACTCCACTCTTCATCTTCTTCTTCAGTAATTTTCACTTGTTTTCCCTTTGATGCACCTAGTTCTTCTTACCAAAAAAGGTTCAGCATGTACAGATTTTGAAGACTTCTTTGTAGAAGTTTTGGTTCTTTTTGGTTTTACAATGGGAACTTTCTCAGTTGTACCTCTCTCTTGATGGACCATGTCTATCTCCTCATCCTCTTCTACAGCAGCTTCAGAACTTTCTACTACCTTTTCCTTTCCTTTTTAATTCTTCTTTTTCTTTCTTTTCTCTAGTGCTTCTAGTAGTTCTGCTTCACTTTGAATTACCTTACTCCTTGTAGTTCTTCCCCTAGGTATAGAAGTAGCAGCAGTTTTAGGAGAATATACTTGCTTTTCTTTGAGGGTTTTTCAGCAACTGGGGTCTTTTGTGAAGATGCCTTACGCTTATTTGGGTCATAACTAGCCCCCACTTTCTTTAAATTATCTGCTAAAGTCTCCACCACAGAATAACCAAGTTCTTCTTGTTGCGCACTGATCTGAACAAGTCCCTCAGCAACTTCTCCTGATCCGCTTCCCCCTGACTTCAAGCCACCTCCTTCTTCACCACCACATATAGTAAGAACCTCCCCTTTCTTTTTCTTTGTCCTCCTAATAGTCTCAGCCCCTTCAATATTTTTCACAGCACCCACAAGCACAAACCTGCTATCTTCCTTCTCAACTATATCAGAAAATACATAATAGGTGTTTACCTCTCTTGGGTTTTCATGACTCTTGTCATTGTCAGATGACCCAGGTTCTTCTCCTTCACTAGCAGAGATGAACTTTTCAGATTCAGAGCTTGAGTGGGATTCTTTAGATGAAGCTTCTTTTCTTTGACTAGCCTTTAATTTCTCGATCAAGACTTTTCTGAGAGGGCCGGATGCTACAGTTTTTCTGGCTAACATCTTTTGCCTGCAAAATTTGGGTTTTGGACTTTCAACTAAAGATGTTGATAATAGGGTATTAGAGGAAATAGGTGGGGGAGTTCCAGGATTGTCATGAGGATTAGTCATGGCAGATAATTTCTGTAAATATTTTGGGGATGTTTTGGAGAAGAAAAGGGTTTATCAGAAGGATTGGAGATGTGAATGATGGTTACGAGTGATGAGAGAGGGTTTGGAGTGTTCTTAAAGAGGGATCATTATTAAGCTTGTAACGATAGCTTTTTCAGAGGTCAAAAAGAAGTCTAATCAAATTAGAGTTCCGGTCCGGTCTCTTTAGAGATAAATGAGTAACGCTAGTTTTTAGAAAAAAAATCCCATTTTAGTTAGACTCCTAGGATAATGAAACTGGTTCAATGCACAACAGACAGAATTTGTGAAAGTTTGGTGTAATTAGGACTTCTGCTCATGGTTCATAATTTTATCTTTATAATTATGCAAAGTATAGAAATATACCTGAACTTTCTTATGAGCATATACTGATGAACCATTTTCTTCAAGTAAAACTTCTCTTGATCATGCCTCAAATGTCCGAATAGAAAAACTTTGTAAGAGATTAAGGATTCATATATAACATGTCACAGGAGTATACTAATCAAAGTATGATACTGAGTAAGAATTAGTATAGATATTTACATTGAATTAAGAACTCCTAACCAAATTTTTTTTTCATTGTGCATTCTTAACTGGACCTTTTAGGTGATCTTAATCATCCCTAGTTCCAACCTGTTCCTTTCAATGTTTTTTCTACTCAGTGCTTTAGTGAAGATGTCAGCTCTTTGTTTCTCAGTAGCACAAAATTCTATGGAGATTAACCTTTTCTTATAGTTATCTCTTAAGAAGTGGTGTCTACCATCTATGTGCTTGGTCCTTTTATGATGAACAAGGTTCTTTGTCATACTTATAGCATTAGTGTTATCACAGAATATTGGTATGCACCCCACTTCTATACCAAAGTTTACTAATTGTTGTCTGATCCACAGTAGTTAAGCACAACAAGAAACTGCAGCCACATACCCAGCTTCAGCAGTAGATAGGTCTACTGAATTTTATTTCTGGGTAGCCCATGATACAAGACATGAACCAAGAAAGTGAGCCATACCTGAGGTGCTTTTTCTATCCACTAAGAATACTGCGTAGCCAGTATCAGCATAACCTACTAGATCGAAATGACTACCTTTAGGGTACCATAGGCACAGTTCAGTAGTCCTCTTTAGATATCTCAATATCCTCTTGACAGCAGTCAAGTGAGACTCTTTAGGATTAGATTGAAAATGAGCACAAAGTCCTACACTGAAAACAATGTCAGTTATGCTGGCAGTAAGATACAAGAGTGAACCAATCATACCCCTATACAACTTTTGATCAACTGATGAACCAGTTTCATCAATATCTAATTTAGTGGCAGTTGCAATAGGTGTATCTATTTCTTTAGAGTCTTCTATTTTAAACTTCTTGATTAGTTCTTTTGTATACTTCTGCTGATGAATCATGGTTCCATTTAGACTTTGTTTGATCTGCAAGCCTAGGAAGAAATTTAGTTCACCTATCATACTCATTTCAAACTCACTTCCCATTAATTTTACAAAGTCATTACTCAACATTTCAGTAGTGGCCCCAAAAATTATATCATGAACATATATCTATACAACACGAAGGTGTTTACCTTTATCCCTTAGGAACAAAGTGCTGTCAATTTTACGTCTTTTGTACCCATGCTCCAATAGGAATTTTGATATTCGTTCATACCAAGCTCTTGGGGCCTGTTTGAGCCCATATTCAGATCCTGGAGGTTGTTTCACAAATACTTCCTCCTTGAGATAGCCATTTAAGAAAGTATTTTTGACATCTAATCTGATGGAGAGTGAATTCCATATGTGCTGCAAAGGCAATGATGAGTTTGATTGCCTCTAGTCTTGCAACTGGGTCAAAGGTCTCATCAAAGTCTATGCCTTCCTCTTGGATATAGCCTTGGACTACCAATCTTGCCTTGTTCCTTGTGACAGTTCCATCTTCAGCAAGTTTTATTCCTAAAGACCCATTTGGTACCAATGATTGATCTGTCCATGGGTCTAGGAACTAGGTGCCAAACTTGACTTCTTTCAAAACGGTTTAGCTCATCTAACATTATATTTACTCAATCTGCATCTTGCAAAGTCTCAAAAATATTTTTAGGTTCAATAATAGATAAGAAAGCATCAAAAGCACATAAATTCTTTAATTGTGATCTGGTTTTGACTCTTGAAGTTGGATCAGTGAGAATGTTCTCAATGGGATGAGAACTTTGGTACTTGTGAGGTTTTACAACCATCTGGCTTCTGCTGGATGTTTCAGCAATTTGATGAGGAACAGGTTCATAACCAAGTTCTTTTAAGGGGTTTATTTCAATTCCCTTTTGATTTCTTCCCCCTGTCAGGTTGCCCTATAAGGATGAACCTATTCCATCACCTGTTCCTTCTGCAGGGACCACTTTGACTTGAGCTGATGATTCAGCCAGATCTTTGGCTAGTCCAATGGTTTCATCTTCTTGTTCCTTTCTCTCAGAAAGAATGTTAGTTTCATCAAATACTACAAGTACACTCTCTTCTACACATAGTGTTCTTTTATTATAAACTTTATAAGCTTTACTATGTGAAGAATATCCCAAGAATACTCCCTCATCACTTCTGGGATCAAACTTTCCTAGAGAGTCTTTTCTATTATTATGCACATAGCACTTGTAACCGAAATCCCTAAGAAGGGATATGTTTGGTTTTCTCCCTTTAAATAACTCATAGGGAGTCTTCTCTACTAGTGGTCTGGTCATCCATCTATTTATGATGTAACATGCAGTGTTTACAGCCTTTGCCCAGAAACTGTAAGATGATTTGCTAGATAATAACATTGTTCTGGCCATATCCTCAAAAGTTGTATTTTTCCTTTCAACTACACCATTTTGTTGCGGAGTCCTAGGGGTAGAGAAACTATGATCTATGCCAGTTTCATCACAAAATTCAGCAAACTTAGAGTTTTCAAACTCAGTTCCATGATCAGAGCTAATGGATGCAAGTTGATTTCCTAATTGTTTATAAGTTTTTCTAACAAATGTAGAGAACATGTGCTTCATCTTTAGAGGTTAGAAATAAAATACAGGTGAATCTGGAATAGTCATCAACTAGCACAATTGATAATAGGTGAATTTGACTATATTTATGCCCTAAATAATCACACTTTATTGTTGAATTGATATTTTTTATGATGATAAAATGCTTTTATTAGTTTTTTTGGTGTGTTATAGGTACACATGAGCCATTGGAGACTAAAAGAGCCATTTTGGAGTCATAAGATGGTAAAAAGGCCAAGTGAAGAGCAAGAGTGAAGCTGGCATAAAAATAAGATGAAGAAGGCGTAGCACTGTTCATTCGCGGAACATATTAAACATCAGAGGGACTGACTGTTCGCGGTCCATTCGCGACCGCGAACGAACCGCGAAAGCCGCCGAAAATTTGAAGGACAACTTTTTAAAAACTCAATTCTTGTAACCTAACCCCTCTATATAAGCATACATTTCGCCCAAGAGAGGCAAGCATTGCATTATTCCCTACTTTTGCAAGATAATTAGTAAGAGAGAACTCTCTCAACTTATTTCTTTCTTTTATATTGATTCTTTTCTTATGAATTCAATTATTATTCTTGTTTTTTTGATTATGAGTAGCTAATTCCTTATCTAAGGTTTTGATGGAACCTATTGAGTGATGAACTTCTCGTTTATGTGATTACAAATTATTTGCTAGATTTGTATTTGTTCAACTTCGTTCTTGTTGTAGTTAATTGGTAGGATCCCCAATTATCTATGCCTATTTAGTGTGCATAACTTGGAAAAGAGTGCATATTTAGGTATATTGTTGAACAACACCACACCTAGGTTATTGGAGGAATCTATAACTTTAGGCGTAAAGGTGGGATTAGGAATAACGAAACCTTGGGTGCAATCTAAAGTGAACTATTCAAATTAAAGCTAGTTAGGGTAGCTCGGGAGAGTGCAATAGTAATTTATTGTAGTTGCTCGGGAGAGAATTACGGTAAAAATAGCGTTCATGATTGATAGAATATATTGACAATTTGTACGAGCATAAACAGAAGGGATTCCATCAATAGGAGAAATCAATACCTTAGTCTTTCTCTATATTCTTTATCCAACATTCAATTCTTTCATTCAAGTATTTAATTCTTGCAAAAGTTAGTTGTTAGAAAATTTTCACGAAAATATACTCAAATTTTGGAAACTGCTCCAGAAGTGTTCTTGGATTGTGAAAGTTGCAGTTGGTAGGTTAATTCCCTGTGGGATCGACCCTGGACTTATTTGACCAGGTTATATTGACTACGACCGTTGCTTGGACGTGAATCAATTTTGGCGCCGTTGCCGTGGAATTAACGGAATTATCAATTGCCATTGACAGAACTACAAGATTCTTGTGTAGTTAGGTTCTTTCTACACTTTACATTGAAATTTTTGACGGTTGTTGAATTGGGTACTTAGGTGCATGCCTAGAAAATCTGCAAGGACTGGAGAACTAATTGAAGGACTCTCAAACCCCGAGCAAACTTTCCGGGCACGTAACAGGGATATCAAACAAATTCAGCAATCTCAGCAACCAATCAAACTAGATTTCAACATGGGAGACATGAACAACCCAAACCAGCAAGCTGGGTTAAACATGCAAGAGGCGCAGGAGGCGCAAGAAGGTTCACTATTTGACTGGGCACAACCCACAGCGGAAAATTTGGCAACTTCCATTGTTGTGCCAGCGATTCAAGCTGAGTATTTCTATATTACTTACAACATGCTACACTTGTTACAAAACAAGGGATTATTCTCTAGGTCTTAGGTTGAATATCCACAACAACACCTGAAGAACTTTCTCTCAATATGCAAGACACAGAGGCAACCGAATGTGACACCGAAAGCCATCAGACTATTGCTATTTCCGTTCTCAGTTACTGGAGCTGCACAGGTATGGCTAAACTCACTCCCCAAAAACTCTATTGCAACTTGGGATGAGTTAGTCAAGCAATTTCACAACAATTTTCATCCACCTAACAAGACAGCTCAACAAATTGATGAGATTGTGAGCTTCAAGCAGAAACCAATGGAGACATTACATGAAACTTGGGGCAGATTCAAGGGTATGCTTGTTATGTGTCCTCACCATGGTATTCCTGAGCAGATGTTGGGTCAAAGGTTCTACATGGGGCTTTCGGATAGTATGAAGAATATTGTAGATGCTTCAGCAGGTGGGGCTTTTCTGAGCAAGACTTGGAGGGAAGGTCAGAATTTGCTTGACAAGATGGCTCAAAACTCCGGGTGGACTACCAGGAATGCTCTTATTACTCCAGTGGTACACTCTGTACCTTTGAATCCATCAAACACTATGGAGGAGAACGTGGCTACTTTATTGACACAAATGAGCATCTTGACGAAGAAGGTGGAAGAATCATGGGTCAAGCAGCAGGTTCATATTGTAGACACTACCAATGGTGGTTTATGGGCATCTTGCATTAGCCAACCCAAAGGTAATCCATGGGCTGCAGACCAAGAACATCATCACCAGCATGAAGACATGAACTTTGTGGCTAATTATGGAGGGTAGCGACAAGGTAACCAGAGATGGGGTCAGCAGGCTCCACAGCAGTACAGGCCTCCTCAGCCACAGTATAATGCAGCAGGTATGAGGCCACCAAACAACATGGCTCCATATCCTAGACCTCGGAATTTCAACAATCAGCAGCAGGGGTATCATCCACCTCCACCACAGCATGGGGGTAGACATGACGATGGGTTCGCAAGGTTGGAAGCTATGATGCAGCAGGTAATTGGGTCACATGCCAAAACCAATGAGAGGATAGATGCACATGACGCATCGATCAAGAATATGGAAGTACAGATGTGCCAGATTGCTATGTCACTTAACAATCGTCCTCAAGGGACATTGCCTGCAGATACACAACCAAACCCAAAGGATCAAATCCCAAAGCAGCTGATGGCAGTTAATATGAGAAGTGGAAGAGATATTGATGCTGAGCAGGAAAGAGAGAGAAGCAATTTGCAGGCTGAGACACTCACTCCAGTGCCCATTGAACTGGATGAGTCCACCGGGTTAATAGAAGTTACAGTCCAGCTAGTAGCTGAAAATAAAGATGTGTAGCAGGGAACGGAGAAAGTAGCTAAACAGGTAGAGCAACAGGTTGAGGAGAAAGTGATAGACCAAGAAAAGTCCCAAGTGATTGAGAAGAAGAGGCCTCCAGCACCATTCCCCCAAAGGTTGGCCAAGCACCAGAAAGAAGAGCAATACAAAAGGTTCTTTGATATGCTCAAGCAAATCCAGGTAAACATTCCTTTAATTGAAGCTTTGAAAGAAATGCATGGGTATGCTAAGATGATGAAAGACTTGATGTTGCGGAAATTTGATTTCCATGACTTGGCCATCGTGACTCTTACTCAGACTTGTAGTGCAGTGGTTTCTAGACCCATTGCTGAGAAGTTATCCGACCCAGGTAGCTTCACCATTCCATGCACTATAGGAAACTTTGCCTTTGCAAAGGCATTGTGTGATTTGGGGGCAAGCATAAATCTTATGCCCTTGGTGACTTATAAGAGGCTGGGCATCGGGAGAGCCAGGCCTACTTCCATGTTATTACAGCTTGCTGATAGGATGGTTAAGCATCCATTTGGTATATTGGATGATGTGCTCATCCAAGTGGGGAAGTTTGTGTTTCACGCCGATTTTGTAATTCTTGACTGCAAGGTGGATGAGGAGATTCCTATAATCTTAGGAAGACCATTCCTAGCCACAGGGAGAGCATTGATTGATTGTGAGATTGGGGAACTCAAGATGAGGTTGAATGATGAGGAGATCATATTCAATGTGCAAAAATCCATGAGGCGCCCTAGTGAGTTCGCGAATAGCTCTCTCATTGATGCGGTAGATGTGATAGTGGAGACTGATGATATAGAATTAACTACTGAAGATCCACTTCAGGCATGCCTGATGAACTTAGAAGAGGCAAATGGTGAAATCCTGGCAGAGTGGGTGCTATCTCTGGAAGGTAAGGGGTTTTGGGATAGAGAGTTGGAATTTGAACCTCTACATTAAGAGAAAATAGAGACCCCTCCCGCAAAGCCATCCATAGAAGAGCCATCAAAGCTGGAGCTTAAACCACTACCATCTCATCTCAGGTATGAATTTCTAGGCCCTAACTCCACTTTACCTGTTATTATCTCATCTGGTTTGCTAGATGTGCAGGCTTAAAGGCTTATACAGGTACTGAAAGAATGCAAAACTGCCATTGGGTGGACCATGGAAAACATAAAGGGGATCAGCCCTGCGTACTGCATGCATAAGATTCTCCTGGAAGAGGGGCACAAATCTTCGAGGGAACATCAAAGAAGGCTGAACCCAAACATGAAGGAAGTGGTGAAGAAAGAGGTAATAAAGTGGCTAGACACGGGAATTATTTTCCCAATCTCTGATAGTAGCTGGGTTAGCCCAGTTCATGTGTGCCAAAGAAAGGTGGCATGACGGTGGTGAAAAACGAGAACAACGAATTGATCTCAACAAGAACCGTCACCGGGTGGAGAATATGCATGGACTATAGGAAGCTGAATGTAGCCACCCGCAAGGACCATTTCCCACTTCCCTTCATTGATCAGATGCTTGACATGTTTGCTTCCTGGATGGGTACTCGGGGTACAATCAAATCTCCATAGCCCCCGAGGATAGAGAAAAGACCTCCTTCACATGCCTATATGGCATTTTTGCCTTTAGGAGGATGCCATTCGGACTATGCAATGCACCTGCCACATTCCGAAGGTGCATGATGGCTATATTCACCGACATGGTGGAAGACATTATGGAGGTTTTCATGGATGATTTCTCAGTGGTAGGGAATTCATTCGATGAATGCCTTGTCAATATGACAAGAGTGCTGAAACGGTGCATGGAGACAAACTTAGTGCTAAACTGGGAGAAGTGCCATTTTATGGTACAAGAAGGTATAGTATTGGGGCACCGGGTTTCGAGCAAAGGTATTGAGGTGGACCGAGCTAAAGTAGATGTCATTGTAAAGTTGCCTCCACCAACATACGTCAAGGCCATTAGAAGCTTTCTTGGACATGCCGGTTTTTACCGGAGGTTCATTAAAGACTTCTCCAAAATCTCAAACCCTCTCTGTAAGTTACTTGAAAAAGATCACCCCTTTTTATTTTCTGATGAGTGCAGGATTGCATTTGAGGAGCTGAAGAAGAGGTTGGTCACAACACCCATAATTATTGCCCCCAACTGGGAGCAACCATTTGAGCTGATGTGCGATGCAAGTGATTATGCAGTGGGGGCAGTGCTGGGCCAAATGAAAGACAAGCTGATGCATCCAATCTACTATGCTAGTAGAACATTGAGTGGAGCACAACTGAGCTACACAGTGACGGAAAATAAGATGCTGGCGGTAGTGTTCGCATTCCACAAATTCAGGTCCTATCTGATAGGATCCAATGTAATAGTATACACTGACCATGCAGCATTAAGGTACTTAATTGATAAAAAGGACTCTAAGCCGCGCCTAATTCGTTGGGTGCTACTTTTACAAGAGTTCAACCTTGAAATCCGTGACCGGAAGGGCACCAAAAATGAAGTCGCTGGTCATTTGTCATGACTTGAAGGAGCTGAAATTGTCAAAGAGTGTGGAGAAATTCTGGAAACTTTTCCACACAAGCAGCTACTCACTACAAATCTCCTTGAAGCGCTATGGTATGCAGATTATGCAAATTACTTGGCCAGTGGTACTGATCCTCATGACCTATCATCTATCCATAGGAAAATATTTTTTCGTGAAAGCCAGATTTATTATTGGGATGAACCCTATTTGTTTAGGATATGCCTCGATAACATGATCCGGAGATGCATCCCCGAGATCGAACAATCTTCTGTTTTGCGGGCGTGTCATGCTTCCGCATATGGTTGCCACTTTGGAGGAGTGCAAATAGCTGCCAAGATACTTGAGGCCAGTTTCTACTGGTCAACGATGTTTAAAGATGCACACTTGTGGGTGAAAGGATGCAACTAATGTCAACGCACCGGGAACATCTCCCGGCGTCATGAGATGCCAATGAACCAAATTCAACAAGTGGAAGTGTTTGACGTCTAGGAAATAGACTGCATGGGTCTTTTTGTCAGCTTATACGGCAATAAGTACATACTTGTTGCGGTAGACTATGTGTCCAAATGGGTGGAAGCGGCAGCATTACCTACCAATGATGCTAAGGTGGTGGTGGGATTTCTGAAGAAGAACATTTTCACCCGTTTCGGGACTCCAAGGGCAATCATTAGTGATGGGGGTACACACTTTTGCAACCGGGCATTCGAGAAATTATTGCCCAAATATGATGTGAAACACCGGGTTGCTACTCCATATCACCCGCAGACCAGCGGGCAAGTTGAGGTCTCCAACAGGGAGATAAAGAGTGTACTAACAAAAACAGTGAACGCCACGAGGACCGACTGGTCAAGGAAGCTTGATGACGCATTATGGGCATACAAGATAGCATTCAAGACACCAATCGGCATGTCACCATACAAATTGGTGTTTGGGAAAGCTTGTTACCTACCGTGGAACTAGAGCACAAAGCATGGTGGGCACTGAAATAATTAAATCTCAGCTGGGATGAAGCGGGGAAATATAGAGTTACCGGGTTGCATGAGATGGAATAATTCCGGTATCTGGCCTTCGAAAGCACAAGACTATATAAACAACGGATGAAGCAGATTCAAGACCAGAACATCATAGAGTGTAACTTCAAAACCGGGGACAAGGTACTTTTATATAACTCAAGATTATGGTTGTTCCCGGGCAAACTAAAATCAAGGTGGTCAGGCCCTTTCCGGGTAATTGAGGCATTATAATCGAGCGCTGTGGAAATTCAAACTATTGATGGCTCACACATATTCAAAGTAAATGGACAGCGGTTGAAACTATATATTGGCATGGATGACATCAAGGATAAGGTGGAACTACGGTTAGAGGAACCTCAAAGGTCTAGAGAGCCTTGAAATGCGCTAAGTTGAGTCGTGCCGTGATGTTAAGTCAGGCGCTACGTGGGAGGAAACCCATGAACTTGTTGTAAGTGTAACAATTATAGTTAGTCTATACAAAAAAAAAATATTTTTTGCTGCTGCCAGGCAAAAAAATTAGAGAAGCTGATTTTACGCAGTTCATTCGCGGTTGCGAACGGACCACGAAAGATTGGCCCCTCTGATTCTCACTATTCGCGGTTCATTCATGACCGCGAACGGACCGCGAACGACCGCTGTCAGTGCTGCCAGCTAAAAACAAAAAAAATATCTGTTTTAATTCCCACCCCTTTTTTAATTACCCTAAAACATTACCTCCCCCTCATATTCCCCTAAAACCAGCCGCCCCTCTACTCATATTCCTCTCTCTCTCTCTAAAATTCAAAATTCTCTCCTCCTTCTCCTTACTCCTCCTCTTCCAATCTTCTTCAAACAACCCTCCTTCCCATTTTTCTTCATCCTCTCAACTTCCCAGCCACCTACTAGTAAGTTTTCTTCTTTTATCTTTCTTCTCTAGTTTTTCTCCTTAGTTTTTGTAGAAGTAATTAGTTAACATAATTCTAGTTTAATTGTAGAAATTGTAAAATATCTTGCTAGTAGTTAGTAGATTCTATATAAATTAATTTTTTTGTATAGTGTAGTATTAGTATGAATGTTGTTATGGGATGTTGGTATTTTTGGTGATGTTGGGTCTCCAATGTGTTTAATTGTGTTAATTATGTTGTTTTGGAGACCCAATGTGATGGTTGATGTATTTGGTGATTGGGTTGGCCAATGTTGGCAAAATATATGTTGTAGTATTTGGTTATTGTATTTTTGAGGGAGATATTGCCCAAGTTTGTGATTGTTTGTTGTTGTGTATAATTGGAGATGGTGTTGGTTTAATTGGGTCATGTTAGATTGCCACAAGACATAAGTGTGGGGTGCATAAGGTAACTTGGTGAAATTGTTAGATAATTGGTTAATAGTAGGAGTTATGGGATGATAGCACTAAAGAAAATATTGTTGTAGTCCACGGATGGTGAAGTCTGAGTAGCCAATCGATGTACTAACGTTATGAAAATTTTTGGTTGTTTCTCTTTTGTGCAGGATTATGGCTCCTAAAAGATCAAGGAATGCAGCAAGCTCGTCTAGGAAACCGACCGATGACGAGTCTAGATTCACAGGCGAGGAGGCGGAAGCTGACTTCCATGCCAAGGCTACTAAAGCTTGGCTCCAGGAGATTGAAATTGACAGGATAGCTATTCGAGCTGAAAAGCCCGATATATACGATGAGATCCGCCGTGGCGAGATGGAGTTTCTGTTCGATGAACCGACACTCGTAAGCAAAATGCTAGTTTGGGAGTTCTATACTAATGCTCCCTACGGGATTCCAGAGAAGTCTTCGTCCGAGGTAAGTATGTTTGGGCTCATGTACAAACTATTAGGCAGGCTCTTAGACTGCCAACTTTTACTGGTGACGTGGAATTTTACCACGACAGGCCTGGTGTCACTTGGGACACCTTGATTGAGGCATTATGTGTTGATGGTCTCCCAGTCTGGAGAAGAAACAAAACAATGCACTCTAACAGCTTCACCCACACTGCTAAATGCTGGTTCACAATTATATGTAACAGGTTTCTGCCCTCAAGCAACACCAGTGATGTGAACTTTAATAGGGCATTGCTGACATGGTGCTTTGTCACCCAGTAGGACGTTGACATCTCCCGCCTGATAAGTGACGAGATGGTGCTGAGGGGACCCCTCAGGGCCAAGGGTTTCTATTACCCGTCTCTTGTCACTACTCTGTGCCTCGGCCATCGGACTCCGGTCCTTCCCACGGATGGTGATCTCCCTCCAAAAGCTCCATTCAGAGCTTCTCACATCCGGGTGGGTCGAGGCAATGACCCAATTGATTTAGATGCTGAGGATGACCCTGTGCCGGTTGTCCAGTCCAGGCATTCCACGGACTCCGCCGGACCTTCTAGGCACGCTCATCATGGAGCGGGCATATCTAGGTCCGAGTCTACTAGACCTATGCTTAGGTCTATGGAGGAGGAGGTTGCGGATTTACGCACCTCAGTGGATAGTTTACTCACGCACATGTGTCACACCTCCTTTTTACTACCCCACTTTGGGAAAAAACATATAAATACGCTTGTAGGTACCTCGACGCTCGAATACCCGGCCACCGTCTCCGACTCCGATGAGTCACAGGTAAGTTTTTCTCACCCTTCTGAGCTATACTTGTTTTATTATGCCATGAGGACATGACATGATTTTAAGTGTGGGGTGGGAAACTTATCTTGTATATGTTGTACATAGTAGTTGTAGTTATAAATAATATTAGCTGGCTTGGCCCGATGATGGACACTTGGCGACGGGTTTCTTAAGGGTCTAAGTCGGAATAAAAACACAAAACAAAAATCAGAAATTTGAAAAATCCAAAAATATTAATAGAGGGCTCTTCCTGATATGGACTATTTGGACAAATACACTTGAGGGAAGTAGTCCATCTAGGATTTTTCTTCTTTTATTTCCTTTTTCCAGGTAGTGTATCACCTCCCCCTTGGTTTTTCTTTTGACCACGGTTCTTTTCCAAGGGTTTTTATTGAACCGGGTTAGGTAGATTTTTCTTTTTAGGATTAGAGGTCAAAGGTTGACATGTAACCCCAAGTATGTATATTAGCAAAACTTAATTGAACTTGAGAATGTATTATCTAAGCTTGACAGTAGATTCTAGGATATGCCTTAAATTGCACAATACAACTTGCTTGAACATTGATAGGATTTTGTAGATGAACCTGATTCTAAATGAGTTGCATGCTATGTGTGTGTGAGATTTTACTTACATTATATGTTTTACATGATACCTAGAACTTGCCATGTGTGTTTGCAAAGCGAAATAGAAGTTGTTTGGTTGTAGAGATGATAGAGGCATTTCTTTGTGTAACCCCGTAAATCAACAAGACATGAATTCACCTGTACATAATATCCTAGTTAACCCATTTGAGCTTAAAGCCTATTCTTTGATAACCCTTGAATGTTCATGAAAAATCGAAATCATATATTGTTCTACTTTACCTCCTAGAAGCACTTGTGTTGTAATGAGTATGCAAAAGTCTAAGTGTGGGGTGAAGGGAAGTTGAAAAAGGGAAAATCAAGAATGAATGGTAGAAAATGGTGAACTGGCAAAATAATGTAATTGCATTGCAAAGCAATGATAAAAAAAACAGATATATCAATGTATATATGTAAAATAGAAAGGCCAGTTACACCAACAAAAGAAAATTGGGGATTAAAAGCAAATAAAAGTGAAGGAATGTTTAGGGGAGACATAAGGAAGAAAACTTAAAGGGAAGTTGTGAAAAAGAAAGAAAAGTGCTTAGGGGGGTTAGCCACTATACCCAAAAGTATCCTACCCGTCCCATAGCCAACATTACAACCCTTAAAGACCTCTTGATCTATGATTAAATAACTCGATTAGTGGAGTATTACACTAGGGGCAAGCCTATGGTGTATCTGTATGCATATGAATGTTCTTTGTTGAGAGTGAGTGAATTTTTCCTATATCTATAAGTTCCATGTTCTAAATTGTTTATGTGAGGGAACTTCTCTCAATAAATTGTGTGAGGGCATGTAACTCAGGAAGAAGAAGGTAAATTTGCAAGTCTGTGATAGTAATTCGAGTAAACAATAATGTGCTGGCATTTGAGTTTACGGTTAGGTAAGGATTGTGCATTTCTTAGGTTAATCATGAAAGATAGATTTTGTGACATATTTTGGGGGGGACATTAATAAAATTGGCCTAAAGTGTGATTAAGGTTGCTCGAGGACGAGCAAAGGTTTAAGTGTGGGGTATTGATAATAGGTGAATTTGACTATATTTATGCCCTAAATAATTACACTTTATTATTGAATTGATATTGTTTATGATGACAAAATGCTTTTATTAGTGTTTTTTGGTGTGTTATAGGTACACATGAGCCATTGGAGACTAAAAGAGCCATTTTGGAGTCATAAGATCGTAAAAAGACCAAGTGAAGAGCAAGAGTGAAGTTGACATAAAAAATAAGATGAAGAAGGCGTAGTACTGTTCATTCGCGGTCCATTCGTGACCGCAAATGAACTGCGAAAAAAGAGGCTCGCGGAACATATTAAACATCAGAGGGATTGACTGTTCGCGGTCCATTCACGACCGCGAACGAACCGCGAAAGCCGCCAAAAATTTGAAGGCCAACTTTGTAAAAACACAATTCTTGTAACCTAAACCCTCGATATAAGCATAGATTTCGCCCAAGAGAGGCAAGTATTGTGTTATTCCTTACTTTTGCAAGATAATTAGTAAGAGAGAACTCTCTCAACTTATTTCTTTCTTTTATATTGACTCTTTGCTTATGAATTCAATTATTATTCTTGTTTCTTTGATTATGAGTAGCTAATTCCTTATCTAAGGTTTTGATGGAACCTATTGAGTGGTGAACTTCTCGTTTATGTGATTACAAATTGTTAGCTAGATTTCTATTTGTTCAACTTTGTTCTTGTTGTAGTTAATTGGTAGGATCCCCAATTAGTTGTGCCTATTTAGTGTGCATAACTTGGAAAAGAGTGCATATTTAGGTATATTGTTAAACAACACCACACCTAGGTTATTGGAGGAATCTATAACTTTAGGCGTAAAAGTGGGATTAGGAATAACAAAACCTTAGTTTGCAATCTAAAGTGAACTATTCAAATTAAAGCTAGCTAGGGTAGCTCGGGAGAGTGCACTAGTAAATTATTGTAGTTGCTCGGGAGAGAATTACGGTAAAAATAGTGTTCATGATTGATAGAATATATTGACAATTTGTATGAGCATAAATAGAAGGGATTCCATCAATAGGGGAAATCAATACCTTAGTCTTTCTCTATATTCTTTATCCAACATTCAATTCTTTCATTCAAGTATTTAATTCTTCCAAAAGTTAGTTGTTAGAAAATCTTCACGAATATATACTCAAATTTTGGGAAACTGCTCCAGAAGTGTTCTTGGGTTGTGAAAGTTGCAGTTGGTAGGTTAATTCCCCGTGGGATCGACTCTGGACTTATTTGACCAGGTTATATTGACTACGACCATTGCTTGGACGTGAATCAACCGTTACATATTTTTTTCCACCTCTGGTCATGGTTCTCATTGGACCACATAGATCTATATGAACCAGTTCCAACGTCTTTGACATACTCACCATTTTCTTGGTTTTAAAGGATGACCTTACCTTCTTCCCCCTTGCACATGCCTCACAAACTTTATCTTCCTTGAACTTGATGTTAGGTAAACCTACAACCAAGTCCTTGGAGACTAATTTGTTTAGCTGATTCAGACTAGCATGACCAAGTCTTTTGTGCCATAGTAGGGCATCATCAACCAACACACTTAAGCACGTGAGTTCATTTTCTGAAAGAGTTGACAAATCTACAATATAAATATTGTTAACTCTTTTCCCTGCAAAACAATTTTGTCAGTGATAAGATTAATCACAAAGCACTTGGTGGAGGTAAAAGCTACAAAGTTACCTCTGTCATACAGTTTTGACACACTTATTAGGCTATATTTCAAGCCATCTATCAGGTAGACATTCTCTATAGAATGAGAATCAGTCTTGCCTACCTTACTAAACCCAATGATCTCACCTTTCTTTCCATTACCAAAGGAGACATTACCTCCTTTTAGGTTCTCAAGTGAAAGGAACCGGTCCTTGTCCCCAGTCATGTATTTTGAGCAGCCACTGTCCATATACCATATTTGGCTTCTCCCTTTCACTTGAACCTACAAAATGAAATCTTGGGGTCGTGACAAGTTTGGGTCCCTTTCTATAGGCAATATGATGAATTAAATTCCTTCTTGCCCATTCAGGAAATTCATTCTTTTCTTTAACAAAAGACTTGTTCCTTTGACTTGCCTTCTCTTTTTCATTGCATTCATATTTGTAATGGCCAGTCTTGCCACAGTGTGTGTAGATTTTATTTTTAGGAAGAGTGAGGTACTTGCTTTTCGGATCCCTTTAGGAGCTTGAGTTCCATAGGAAAGTCCTCTTTTGTTACTGCTATGATGCTCTTGCAACCAAGAGAGAGCATCAGATGCTTTGTTCCACTTGCAAGTTCTGTCTAGTTCATGTTTTACCTTTCCTAGATATTCTTTTAAGATTTTGATGAATTCATCTCTCTTATATAATTCATCCTTCATTTTTCCTAAATTTCGTTCTATGGTAAGATATGTGTGATCAGGGCTCGGAATTGAATTCTGATGATTTGGTTAGCTTCGGGAGGTGATTTATGACTTAGGGGAGCGATCTGAATTGAATTTTAGAGGTCTGGTGTAAAATACGAAGTTGCCAAAACCCGACTCCCGGGCCCTTTTCTCGAAAAATTACAAAAGTCACATTTTCAGAATCCCTATCTCGCCACGAGTCCATACATATACGTTTATCAAAATCGGAATCCGTTTGCCCAATCAAATCGTCAATTTTCTATTTCCCTGGCTTAGAGCAAAATCCCCTATTTGTATACCTTGATTCCTCCATTTTCAGAGATTAAATCCATGGTTTATCAATATATTAACATAATTTGGGTCCAAGATTGCTTAGATGATGATACCCCTTGATTTCCTTCTCAAAATCGCTAAATTGGCCTCTAAGTTCGAAGCCCAAAATGAGTTGATGCTTCTGAAATTCGAACCAGCACTGTTTCATTAAACCTCAGGCATTTTCGCTTCTACGATACTTGGACCGCACCAGCGGTCTCTTTTCAATGATAATTTTTCCACTTCTGCGGCTTTTCATTAATCCTTGGCATCGCTTCTGCGAATAAGTTACCGCACCAACGGCTCCGCTTCTGCAGAATTTGACCGCTTCTGCGGTCATCCCTTGCATCCCCTTGGACAGCTTCTTCGGAACTTCAATGACCAGCCCAAAAGAGCTTATGCGCTCAAACGTCCGCTTTTGCGTGATTTTTTCCGCAGGAGCAGAAATACTAGCAGTTAGGTATCACAGACCTGATGCAACTCCCAAATTTTCCCGTTTCGCCTTCCGAAAATATCCCGAGGCCCCCGGAACCTCAACCAAAAATATAAATCCACTCTAAATCATCACACGAACTTGTTCCAATCATAAAAACATACCCTTAAACACACGAATCATCAAATTAAGGCGGATTCAAGCCTAAATTTCAACTAAAACTTTTGAAACCTACATTCTATCAAAAACCCGACCAAACGATGTTCGAATGACCTAAAAATTTGCAGACACATCCAAAATCACCTAACGAAGCTACTGCAACTATCGGAATTCTATTCTGACTCCCGAATCAAAATCTCGCCTATCAACCGAATTTCACCAAAATCTCAACTTAGCCAATTCAAGTCTATTTCTACACCGGACCTCCGAATTCAATTTCGATTTACCCTAAGTCACAAATCACCTCCCGAATCTAGCCGAATCACTTGAATCCACATCCGAGCCCTTTAACTACATAGTCAACTTCAGGTTGACTTTTCAGAAACAAGCTTTACTTAAAAGGCTATATGCCTTATTTTCAACCAGAATCGATCAAAATTCACCCGATAGACTCTAATACAGATATAGAAAAATGAAACACATAATGAGGGGATAAATAGGCAGTAACTCTCGTGACGACGGGCCGGGTCGTCACACTCTCCCAAACTTAAGCAAACGCTAGTCCTCGAGTGGGTCAAGAAACATACCGGGAGACTCAAATAAGTGAGGATATCTGCTCCGCATCTTTTGCTCGATCTCCCAAGTGGTTTCCTCCACGGACCGACATCTCCACTGAACCTTCACTGATGCAATATCCTTGGACCTCAATCTCCTCACCTGACGACCCAATATAGCTATAGGCTCCACATCATAGGTCAAGTCATCATCAAGCTGCACTGTACTGAAATCCAACACATGCGATGGGTCGCCAACATAGTTCCGGAGCATAGGTACATGAAACACTGGATGAACTCCTGATAGACTGGGTGGTAAATCAAGCATATAGGCCACCTCTCCAATCCTCCTAAGAATCTCAAAAGGGCCAATGAATCTTGGACTGAGCTTTCCTTTCTTCCCAAATCGCATGATGCCTTTCATAGGCAAAACCTTCAGTAAGACCTTCTCACCCACGAAATAAGACACATCCCGGACCTTCCGGTCCGTATAACTGTTCTGGCACGACTGGGTTGTGCAAAGTCTCTCCTGAATCACCTCCACCTTGTCCAAAGCAACCTGGACCAACTCTGTCCCCAAAAACCTAGCCTCACCGGGCTCAAACCAACCAACTGGATATCTACACCGTCTCCCATGTAAAGCCTCATACGGCACCATCAGAATACTGGATTGGTAGCTGTTGTTATAAGCAAACTCTGGAAGAGGAAACTAATCAGACCATGAACCACGAAAGTCAATAACACAAGAGCACAATATATCCTCCAAGATCTGAATGGTATGCTCGGACTGTCCGTCCGTCTTGAGGATGAAATGCAGTACTCAGCTCAACCTGTGAGCCCAACTCACGCTGAAATGTCATCTAGAACTGCGAAGTAAACTGAGTACCTCTGTCTGATATGATAGAAACCGGAACTCCATGCAATCTCACAATCTCACTAAAGAATATCTCTATTAACCGCTCCGAGAAGTATATGTACACACAGGAATGAAGTTAGCTAACTTGGTCATCCTATCTACAATCATCCAAACAGAATCAAACTTCCTTGTTTTCCAAGGGAGTCCACTAGCAAAGTCCATAGTGATCCTTTCTCACTTCCCTCGGGAATATCAATACGCTGAAACACGCTACCGGGCCTTTGATGCCCATACTTGACCTGCTAACAGTTGATGCATCATGCTACATGACTCACAATATCCATCTTCATCCTTCTCTACCAATAATGTTGTCTCAAATCCTGATACATCTTTGCGGCACCTGGATGGATAGAATATCGCGAGCTATGGGACTCCTCCAATATCAATTCATGGAGGCCATCAACATTAGGCACGTATATCCGGCCCTGCATCCTCAACACACCATCACTATTAATAGTGACATCTTTGGCATCATCATGCTGAACTCTTTCCTTGAGGACACGCAAGTGTGGATCGTCATACTGGCGCTCACGAACGCGATCATATAAGAAAGTCCGAGAAACAACGTAAGGCATCACCCTACTGGGCTATGAAATATCCAACCTCACTAGCCGATTGGCCAATGCCTGAACATCATATGCAAATGGTCTCTCCTTCAGAGATAGTGTACGCACTGGAGAAGCTTGGCACCAAGGTACAGTGTCCTTAGAAAATGAAATCAGACTCCGCCACGAGGAAATCAAACGTCCTATGTGAATTCCACCAAGAACGGGGGCACAGGACTGAGGATTCATAGGCCTATGATATGAGGTCATCATGATGCTAAACCAAGGATACCTAAAGGAGCTTCTCAGCGTCAAGCGAAAGGCCAATTTTGCACGCGGGCGAGAGCAGTCGCAGGGACCACCAAAGCCACCCTCCCCGACACGGACGGTAAATATGATCGTTGGAGACGGTACCGATGTCGCTATCAACCATGTCAAATTTGCCAACATGCACAGACTGAAGCAAACCATCTCCCACGAACGGTACGATGACCTCGAAGGGAGTATCACCTTCGATAAGTCTGACACCGACGTGGAATGTACATCAGGAGAAGTAACTTTGCCTGTCCTCACGGGGAGACTCACATTGGAGACAACTTTCCACGTAACGAACCAAGAAATGGCATACAATGTTATCATCAAACGCCCATGGATACATACCATGCGAGCGGTCCCCTCAAGTTTATACCAAGTGGTTAAGTTCCTACCCATTGGGGGATATTCAGCATCAAAGGAAAACCACACACAGCGCAAGAATGTTATAAGACAACACAAGATTGCACCAACACCCAACATCTGAACGGGGCAAGCGCAGAAGCATAGCAATCAGCCATGTCGGGGACCAAAATGGACAATTAGTAAGTATAACTAATAGACACTAATAATGTTTGCTCGGTTGTTTTAAGATAATCATTAGAGTCTATAATTTGTGAGAAAGATTTTGTTAATAACTTACCTTGTGAAGAGATGCTAATATAAATGATACTAAATCCTGTATTCCCAAATTATTAAAGTTACTACAGTCAATATATATGTATGTAATCCAGCAAACTTTCACCAACCAAATGTCAAAAGACATCCTCAAAATTAAATCCTAAATAAAGAACAAAAAAAGTGCTTATATATTTGTGGTGCAAGAATTAGGATATTATTGTTGTACAATAATTAATTATCAGGGTTTTTCTATACATTAATAATTGATAATAATAAGAAAACTCATAACCAATTTAATGTATAAAATTAATAGTTGAAAAATTGAGATATGAAGACAATAGTTTCCTAATTACCAATACAAGTCTAAACCACATCTTGCAAGTCTAAACAACAGTTTCCTAATTATCTACACTGGTGGGTGATTCTATAGTGGTCGACCGAGTGCATTGTTCCTGTGTGGTAGTGTTTGAGGGTCTTGAGACCCGTGTTGATTTATTGCTCTTAGATATGGTAAATTTTGACGTTATATTAGGGATATATTGGTTGTCCTTATATCGTGCTATCTTGGATTGTCATGCCAAGACCGTGACCTTGGCTTTGCCAGATTTTCCCCATTTGGAGTAGAGAGGGACCCCAGGGCATACCACATACAGAGTTCTTTCATACGTGAAGGCTCAACGCATGAACGAGATGGGGTGTTTAGCTTATCTGGCGTATGTTCACGATTCCAGCGTAGAGGTCCCTTTTATTTATTCTGTTCTTATTGTTCGAAAGTTCCCCGAGGTTTCCCCTTCAGACCTGTCAGGTATGCTACCCGACATGAATTTTGATTTTTGTATTGATCTGGCTCCGGGCACTCAACCCATTTCCATTCTGTCGTATCGCATGGCCGCGCCAGAGTTGAAGGAGTTAAAGGATCAGTTGTAGGATTTATAGGAGAAGGGTTTCATTAGACCTAATGTTTCTCCTTGGGGTGTGATGGTGTTATTTGTGAATAAAAAGGGTGGTTCGATGAGGATGTGCATTGATTTCCGGCAATTGAACAAAGTGACGATTAAGAACAAGTATCCACTGCCGAGGATTGACAATTTGTTCAACCAGCTTCAGGGTGCAAAGGTGTTTTCAAAGATAAACTTGAGATCCGGCTACCATCAGCTGAGGATTAGGGCGTCTGATGTCCCTAAAAGACCATTCCGCACTCGATATGGGCATTATGAGTTCCTGGTCATGTTGTTTGGGTTGACAAATGCCCCAGCAGAATTTATTGAGTTGATGAACTGAGTGTTCAGGACTTATTTGGACTTGTTCATGATAGTATTTATTAATGATATTCTGGTGTACTCCCACAGCCAGAAGGAGCACGAGCAACACCTTAGAGTGATTCTTTAGACTCTGAAGGATAGTCAATTATATGCTAAGTTCTCGAAGTGCGAGTTGTGATTGAGTTCGATTGCATTTTTAGGTCACGTCGTATCAGTAGAGGGTATTCAGGTAGACCCGAAGAATATTGAGGCGGTCAAGAACTGGCCTCGACCAGTATCAGCTACTGAGATTCGAAGTTTCTTGGGGTTAATAGGCTATTACCGTCGGTTCGTGGAGGGATTTTCATCTATTGTAGCTCTGATGACCAGATTGACCCAGAAGGGTGCCCAGTTCAGACGGTCCAATAAGTGTGAGGCGAGCTTTCGGAAGCTCAAGATAGCTCTGACTACAACACCGATATTGGTTTTGCCTACAGGTTCAAGGCCTTATATAGTTTATTGTGATACTTCCCGTATTGGGGTTGGTGCAAATTAATGCAGGATGGCAGAGTCATCGCATATGCTTCGAGGCAGTTGAAGATCCACAAGAAAAATTATCTAGTTCATGATCTAGAGTTGGCAGCCATTGTTTATGCTTTGAAGATTTAAAGGCATTACCTATATGGTGTGACGTGTGAGGTATACACTGATCATAAGAGTCTTTAATACTTGTTCAAGCAAAAAAGAGTTGAATTTTTGGCAGAGGAGATGGTTGGAGTTATTGAAAGATTATGATGTTACTATTTTGTATCACCCGGGGAAAGCCAATGTGGTGGCTGATGCATTGAGTAGGAAGTCCACCAGCATGGGTAGTCTTGCTTATATTCTGGTCAGCCAGAGACCGCTTACTTGAGATATTCAGGCCCTGGCCAATCAATTTGCGAGGTTAGATATTTCTTAGCCTAGAAGAGTTTTAGCCTGTACGGTCGCTTTTTATTCATTGTTGGAGCATATCCGTGATCGGCAGTTTGATGATCCCAATTATGTGTCCTGAGAGACACAGCGCAGCGCGAAGGTGCAACAAAGGTGACCTTATATAGCAATGGTGTTTTGATATTGCAGGGGCGAGTTTGTATGCCCAATGTTGATGGGATTCGAGAGTTGATCTTTGCGGAGGCCCATAGTTCTCGATAATCTATTAACTCGGGCACCGTGAAGATGTATCAGGACTTGCAGCAACATTGTTGGTGGCGTAGGAAAAAGAAGGATATTGTGGTATATATGGCTCGATGTTTGAACTGTCAGCATGTTAAATATGAGCATCAGAGGCCTGGTGAGTTGTTTAAGAGGATTGAGCTTCCCGAGTGGAAGTGGGAGAGGATTACCATGGATTTTGTTACCGGACATCCGTTGACTTGAAAGAAGTTCGATGCGATATGGGTTATTACTCATAGGCTGACCAACTCAGCACATTTTATTCTTGTGGTAGTCTCCTATTCATCTGAGAGGTTAGCTGAGATTTATATCCAAAAGATTGTTCGCCTTTATGGCGTGCCGGTATCTATCATTTTGGACCAGGGTACGCAGTTTACCTCGCGTTTCTAGGGTGCAGTTCAGCGAGAGTTGGTCAGACGGGTTGACTTGAGCACAACGTTTCATCCTTAGATGGACGGTCAGTCCGAGCGGACTATTAAGATTTTAGAGGTTATGCCCCGGGCTTGTGTTATCAACTTTGGAGGTTCGTGGGATCAGTTCTTGCCTTTAGCAAAGTTCGCCTATAATAACAACTACCAGTCCAGCATTTAGATGGCCCCATATGAGGCGTTGTATGATAGGCCATGTCGGTCTCCAGTTGGATGGTTTGAGCCAGGAGAGGCTCGATTATCGGGTACAAAGTTTGTTTAGGAGGCCTTAGATAAGGTCAAGATCATTCAGGACATGCTTCATTCGGCTCAGTCGCGGCAAAAGAGTTTTGCATATCGTAAGGTCTGGGATGTAGCTTTCATGGTTGGTGAGCGGTCTTGCTCCGAGTTTCGCTTATGAAGGGCGTGATGAGATTTGGGAAGAAGGGCAAGCTTAGCCCTAGGTTCATTGGTCCGTTTGAGATCCTTGATAGAGTGGGAGAGGTGGCTTATTGACTTGCCTTGCCGCCTAGCTTGTCATCCGTGCATCCAGTTTTTCACATGTCCATGTTTCAGAGGTATCACGGCGATCCAGCCCATGTGTTAGATTTTAGCACTGTCCAGTTGGACAAGGATCTATCTTATGAGGAGGAGCCGGTAGATATTCTAGACCGGCATGTTCGACAGCTGAAGTCAAGAGTTTTTGTTCAGTGCGTGTTCAGTGGAGAGGTCAGCCTCCCGAGGCATCGAACTGGGAGTCTGAGTCTAATATGCGGAGTAGTTATCCTCATATTTTCTCCGACTTAGCTACTTTTTTCTTTTGTCCGTTCGAGGATGAACGATTGTTTTAGAGGTGGAGAGCTTGATGAATGTTACTCCTTCTCACTCTAGAACTCTAGAACTCTCTATGTTGTGAAAATAACAGCAAATGTCCTATTGTGGTGTTATTAACGGGGTGGGATCAGATTTTAAAATTTAAAAAATAAGAGCCCGAGTCAGATTTGCAGTCGCATTTGTGATCGCAAAGTCGAAATGTGGTCCGTAGAATGGACCGTAAAAATGCTCCCTAAAATTGGGCACGCTAATTGGGTTTGCGGTAGAAATGCGGTCTGCATTCACTATGCGTTTTGCATTTTGGTTATGCGATTGCATAATTGACGGCATAGATGACTTCAAATTTGGCCAACACACTGACTCATTCTGCGGTAGAAATGCGGTATGCATACGTGATATGTGATCGCATTCTCGACCGCATAATTGCACTTTTCTGAAAATCATAATTTCTTGAATTTTTAATGCATAGCACTTAGTCCAAAAGGGTCCAGACCGCGGCGAACTTACATATTTCTAACACATATTCCTAATTTTTCACCACGAGCTTTCAGGTTTATAGTAAAAATCTTTCATGCGCCTCACACCTCGTCCAGGTCAACAAATAACTCGAAGCCTCGGGCCTTGAGTCCCTCCAGGACCTCCCATTTTTCCCTTTGCCTTGGCATGTTCAACAGCTCGGACCAGTTTCTGCTCAGAAGGCCAGTTGATCTAGTGCTGCACAGTGACATTAGGGCAGTTGAACGTGCTGATTTTGATCATCAGGTAGACTTTGTTTATTGCTTCTTGACTTCAGTCAATCATTAACCTAAATAAATTTCTCTTAGTGAAAGGGCAGCCTTAATTTCGTATGAATTGCTGTTATTAATTCTCAATTTTCTTTCTCATCGAGAATATTTCTTATGAAACATGTAAATGTTATGTATGTCCTCGTAATCGTAAAGAGATTCTCAAAGCAAGTGCACTAATAAGAGGAGTGAGGACCAAGAATGTCATAGTTTTAAATATTGTTTGATGTTATGTTTACCCAAGAATGTCCTAGTTTTAAATCTTGTTCGATGTTATGTTTCAGTATGAAAGCATGTGAAATGCTTGCATGACTCTTTCATTACTCATATAGAGGACAAGAACCAATGGCGTATGCAAGAATTTTTGTAAACGGTGTCACTATTTAAGACATGAACAAATAAAAAATTACTGTAATAATATCATATTTTAAAAATAACATAACATAACTTACAAAGCAGCACCCCTCTAACTTAAAAAAGTATTGTGAATTGCAATCCACTGGTATACTGCTTTCATAATGTCTAAGAGGTTAGCGCTACAAACCCTTATGTCATGCATATGTTTTAGATGAGGTACAAAAGTATTTAAGCATAAAAAATGAGATTACAGAGGCTTGAACTCGCAGCCCTGCACAGAAATCATCAGTCTCTGACCGGTTAAGCTACACACCTCTTTGCAACAAGTGGTGTCACTTTATTCGATTTTACTATTTTCATGTTTCTTCATTTGAATTATATATGAATAATTAGTAGAGATTTTCGACGAAGCAGTGTCACGTGACACTGCTTGGGCTAAGGTAAATTCTCCCTTGACAGGACCTTAGCAGGCACTCCTGGCCCTAAATCGCTGTCTTTGCATGACTCTTTCATTACTCATTTAGAGGCACAATACCTTATGTTTGTGGTTTCTCCATGGTTGCATCAGGTGGCAGAAAAATTGAGCCTTATTGAACAATACAAGATGGAAAGAGAGAGACTACAGAAGGTAAGCCAAGCAAATTTTCTGGGATGAAATTACGTATATGTTTTTTTGCACTTGCATTCTTGTTATATTGTTTGTTTGATTACTTTTTCTAGATGGCTGAGGAAGAAGAAATTAGGAGGCTGAGGAAGGAACTGGTTCCAAAAGCTCAACCAATGCCCTACTTTGACAGACCTTTCATTCCTAGAAGGTAATCAGCTTCTAACTTTACTTTATGTTTGTACCTTATAGAAGTTTGCTGCTTCGAATAGGAAAATACAATCTTTAATTAAGCATTACTTCTAAATCGAAAATTTGTTGGTTTACATTAGGTCAATAAAAGATACCACCATTCCAAGAGAGCCAAAGTTCCATATGCCTGAACATAAGAATATCAAGTGCTGCATGTCTTGGAATGATATATATGTACATACGCAACAACACTGAACGGGAATGCAGCAATGGAGTCAGGCAATCCTGCACTTGGAGATGCAAATCTTTATAAGCTACGCTCACTTGATCCCCAAAGCCCTGCATGTTTCGGAAAGATTGTTCAAGACTATTCACTTTTCGGATCATCTCTTTTTGTTCGGGATTTTTTGGAGGTTTTTCCTCCTCGGATATACAATGAGAGGAGTATAAGAATCATGATGTCGGAAGGTTGGCTCCGGAGGATAATAATGATTGTCTTGGGTATGAAATAATGGTTCATTGGATGATTTGTGTAATGTGGCTGGTGGAGGAGCCACATACACAGGAGCGACATGAGGTGGTGGTGGTGGGATCTGTTTTGGTGGTGGAGGAGGTGGTGGTGTTTGTGAGGTAGTTCCATAGTAAGGTGGGTATGTGGGGTAAGTAGGAGGTGAATTTACAGTGGGTGGGTCCTATGTTTGGACCGGTGGAGGAAAATAAGCAGGATTGGCTGGGTATGTGGGTAAATGTTGTCCCTTCGCCCAGGCCTGGTACATTTCGGCCATCTGCTGCTTGAGTTTGTACATCTCTTCTTTCATAGCACTTACGTCTACCACCTCATCTTCTCGAGCTGGGTCCACAACCGTAGCCTTAATCTCTTGGCTGATTGCTTTTGTCATGTCTTTAAAGCGAGTGTTCTAATGATGGGTTGCCAGAATGCGAGCTAGCTAAAACAACCATCTGTCTGGACTCAACAACAACAACGCTTGTTAGTGGTTAGTTCGCTTCTTTTCTCCGGACTCGATTCTCTTGGTGAGTTCCTCGATCATCCTTATAATTGTGGGGCTAGTCCCCGAGCCATTACCATTTGATCTCTTTAACACCGGTTCCGTACGTCAAGTGTTTTCTGGTTCGGCCATACTTGGAGTTTTATTCTAACTTTGAAGTTGAGCGATGGCAATCTCTTGAGCTTGTATCATCTCGAATATTACTTGAAGGCTGACTCCTCCATCTCCTATATGCCGTGTTCCTTGCATCCGGATTGAGCTTCCATATGTACACTTCATCCGGTGTCTGCGGCAAGATCCGCGTTCAAAGCAATGTGTGAACTAACATCAACTGGTTGCATATTTGGCACTTTCCTAGGGTTTATTGGTAGTACACTGACCCCTACATTGTTGTTTTATCCATGAAGTGCAAGACCATCATTGTCATGTATGTGTGCGTTTTGCTAGTTTGACATTTTTTAACCTAAGAACAAATTTTTTTGACAAGAACAAGTGTGGAAATAATGTGTGTTATCAGAATCAGTACTGAAATAGTCACTATTATCTTTAGCCCCACAGTGGACGCCAAACTATTTACCTAAAAAATATGAGTAATAATTAAACTTCATTTATGGGTTTAAAGATACGTCATTTAGTTTAACACTCATTAATAACCAAGAAATTTGAAGTATAAATGAAAGAAAATAGTAAAATCAAACCAGTATGCAATCCAGTCTCGACCTCGAGGTGAATCAATAGCACTAAAGGAAGAAAAATAAGCTAAAGGACAATTCTGAACAATGAGCAAGAAAGTAAAAGAGTATATTCTTCGCCAATAATTATATTGATGATCGTTACAAATGATTGGGGTCCCCTTTATATAATAGGGGAACCCTAAATAAGGAACGTTTCTGTTTACAGTAAAGAATCTTATTGGAACAGTTGTCAAACCACAATTGTAGGAACTTCATGGCCATCACTCTCATCAGCTTCCTCTGTGCATATTGAGGTGCTTAACAGTCGCTTTTGGATCAACACCAGTGTATGTGGCTTTTGCATACAGGGATTTGATAGGTCTGATTTTCTTTAAGGCTTAAACCTGAACCCAACATGACCATAAGTTGGAGAATGACCATTAGTTGGCAGACGATGATACCAGTGCCATACTGTCTTTATAAGGGCATAGTACTACGGAGGCACTAAACCAAAGATCTGGTAAAGATCCATGGATAAGTAAAGAATAAGTATTCTGTAAATATAAGCCAATATGCAAGGTCAAATTAAAGCTTAACCTAAGACGATAGTGATGCAATCCGGAAGGTTCATCCCTAACACTACAATAGTTGCAGAATGTATTTCAAAAAGACTTAAAGCCACCCTGAAATAAAGGTAGAGAACTCACACAACCATCCTCTTAGGTAGAAAACTCACACAACCATCATCTTACTGTTGCAGACAGATATTCATTTAGCTGAACTTTGCTTTTAGATTAATGAAGCACGATATTAAGATTGTATGGTGCAGACACAAAAAGCACAAATGCTGGCCCGCGAACCTATCATATCTGTAAGGAACCCAAAAAGTACAACATTATATAACATTCAAAATTAGGAAAATAAATAGCATTATGGGCGATCCGCTAACATTCTTGGGCAATACGGGGCTTGCCTCGGATGCTGAATATCTCCTATGGATGGGAATTTAACTACTTAATAAAAGCTTGAAGGGATGACTCGTATAGAATGTATCCATGGTCGTCCTATAATGGCATTGTAAGTCGTTTTCTGGTTCATGATGTGGAATGTTGTTTGCAGAGTAACCTTTCCTGCCAGGACAAGTAGCACTACCCAGATGTCCGCTCTAGTACATTATTAAAACTATTTAGTGTCACGCAACGTGGAATTATTTTATCATTGATCCTCATTTGCATGAGAACTCGTGGGTGAATAATAAGCGCGCCACTTCCGTCATCCACTATTATTCTTTTTACATGCGTATTAGCAACGTAAAGTTATGACTAAGGAATCATAGTGAGGGAAAGACAAAGCTATCTTCTTTCCTGTTCCTATATCAGTTTCTGATTTTCAAATCTAAGTTCTAGGACAGTGTTGTCAAGTTCAAGAACCTAGTTCTTCAACTCAGCATTTTTGTTATCACTCTCATTGTCCCTAGACTCTAGACTTTTACATTTAGCTTTTAAAATCACACATTCCCTAGACAGAACTTCCTTTCCATTATTAATTATCTTAGACTCATCAATGAAGTCTGTTAAGAGTTCAGCTAGCCTTTCTTTAGACAAGAATTTGATCTTGTCTTTGAGATGAACAATACTTACCTCTTATTCATCCTCTGATTCTCAAATGGACGTTAGAGCTTGATCCTCCTCGGCTTCATCTTCAGAGTCCTCATCAGATGTTTCTCCCCAAGCAACAACCATTGCCTTAGTTGAACCTTTGTTTCTTTTTGGTTAAACCAGTTCCTTCTTCATATTTCTTCTTTCAGCTCTTTCTTTCTTCCACTCAATCTCCCATAGTTTTTGATCATGTGATCAGTCTTACCATACTCGTAGTAGCCTTCATTGGTCTGTTTCTTCGGAGCTCTTTCTTTGTTGAAGTTTGTACTTCTTGAAGCACCCTTTCCTCTCATCAGATACTTCTTGAAATCCCTAGTGATCATGACTACTTCATCATCTTCCAACTATGCACCTTCAGTGATTCTGAAAGCTTAAATTCTCTCCTTTTGGGAGGTATCCATTTTCAATGTTTGTCTCCTCATTTCATAGGCAGTTAAGTGCCCAATTAGTTCATCCAGCCTAAGGGTAGCAATATTCTTGGATTCCTGAATGGTAGTTATTTTGCTTTCCCAAGTGACTGGCAGAACTCTTGTCAGAATCTTTTCAACTTTGTCTTCTTCAAGGATGGTCCTTCCGAGAGATTCAAGCTCATTAGTCAGAGTAGTGAATCTAGTTTACATCTCTTGGATAGTTTCTCCGTCCTTTATAGTGAAATTTTCATATTGAGAATACAGGAGAGTTTCACTCGACCTTTTCACTTGAGGTGTTCCTTCATGAGCCACTTGTAGAGTGCCCATATTTCTATAGCAGTTGTACAACTTTGAATCATGTTGTACTCATCTGGTCCTAGACCACACACTAGCCACTTCTTGGCTTTAGCATTTTCTCCCATTTCTTCAGATCATCAGCAGTACATCAGCCCTTATTTTTGGCACATCAATTCCTTCTGCATTCTTCTTAGTGGTAGCTAAGGGACCATTAGTAATTATATCCCAAAATTCATAGTCTTCTCCTATAATATGATCTCTTATTTTGTTCTTCCACCAAAAGTAATACAAACCATTAAAAAGTGTAGTTGTTGCAGTGGATTGTCCTTCCCAGTTCTCAGGTGGTGCACTCATTTTTATCTTCTCCTAAGGTGTTAGCCTCTTCAAAGATAACCTGCTCTGATACCAATTGGTGTTTTAGACGAGAATACCATACAAGAGGGGGGTTACTTTTGTGGTACCTAATATTCTCACTAAAAGAACTTAATTCTTCTAGGTGTTCAAACTTCTACTGTTTGCGAAATTAAAACACAGGAATAAATAACACAGAGATTTTTACGTTGAAAACAGTTGACTCAAAAGGTTAAACAACCACGACCTACTACTCAGTAGGATTTTCCCAAACTTCCACTAAACTTCAATGAGCCAAAAACAATATTTACAAAACTCTTTATAAATCTAAGGATTAACTCTAATCCCAGTATAGCACACAACCTCATCTGTTGTGACACTTTCAAGTTAACTCTAACTTGAATACTCAATACACCTAATACAAATGCTTCTAAGAAAGCTAGAAAGGTACAATGTTATAACACCTACTACAATTGAACTAGAAATAAAAAAAATACAATGGAATTGGTTCTTCACACTTAGTTCTTGTAGCTTCAGATTTGCACACTTGTATCACACACAAATTGCTTGCAAAAATTGCCTAGCTGTTTTGTACTCAATTTGGTTTAACTTCAGCTTATTTGAAATCATCTGTAAAAGAGAACAATCACTATATTTATAGAGTTAGTAACTAGAGTTTGATAAGAACTCGAATTATGGATCCTTTGCCAATTCGAGTCCAAGAACAACTCTAACTCCTAATCCATATTCTTGATCCGGATCTAATTCTCTTTTCATAAGGAGACTTCAACTCCTTATCCTATATGTAATCTTTTCGATCAGTTCAGAAGATATTTATCAAGATATTGTTGCTTGATCCCAAGGTGAAAGGCCCCGTAAAATTATTGTGCTTAGAAACCTAGTATCCGTGGTGTCATGGTCCGAATAAGGTGTTAGGAATGTGTGGTTCGGACCCTTGGTAGTGATTTAAGTTTCAATAATTGAAAGAATAAATTTTCCAGAAAATGTCGATTCTTCGGTCAGGAATGCGATCGTAGATCTGCTATACGGACCGCATTCCTACTGCAGAGTTTAACAAAATGTTTTCCAAAACTTGTGTTGAAAATACGGTCCAATATGCAATCGCAGAATAGAAATGCGGACCGCAGATCCATCGCATAATTTCTTGAAAATTTTTGAGTGTTAATTCTGCGGTGCATTCTGCGACCGCAGAACACGAATGCGGACCGCATTCTGTTCGCATATCATAACAGAACATGTGCCTTTTTGGGGCAATTCTGCGGTCCATTATGCGGACCGCATGTTGATTCTGCGATCGCAGATGCGACCACAGAATTGACTTGGCCCAGATTTTTATAAAATTTTGACCCGACCCCTTCTATAATAAAACACCTCCAACCTTCATTTTTTCTCATACTTTCTTAACAAAACTAGAGAGAGGGAAGAGGGATTCTAGAGAGAGAAGTCTACCCATCTTCAAAGAGTATTTCTAATCATTTGGTCTGGAGGTTCCTAGGGGAAGTGTCATCTTCCCCAATCCTTACAAGGTAAAAACCCTAACCATTTTCTTTGATTTTCAGTTTTAAAATGGGTAAGGAAAGATTTGCATACAATAGCTTTTGAAAATAAAATTTGACACTCATGCATGTTATTTGAACTTGAATTTTAGTAAAAAAAAGTGGGTAGGAGTAAGAGTTTGCAAAAACGGAAGTTGGAAACTTAGGATACCTTGGGTGAGCTTAAGTAAGAGATTGAAAGAAGTAAAATTTGACTCCAGGTATGTATGGCTAACTTTGATACTTGTGAAATCGCCCTTATGTGTACAATTTCTTGGTATGTGATAATTTTGAGGAATTGTTGTGTAATTCTTTGATTTAGTTGTTGGGTATTCAATTGACGTTGAACTATGTGTGGTGTGGTATGGAATATGAACCGAAAGGTAAAAAGGAAGTTGAAATTGGTAAACAATTGAGAACAAATTGTAGTGATGGCATACATGGTTTCTTGTGGGAATGAAATGAAACACTTGAATTGTGATAAATTTTTGAACATAATGGTATGGGTATTCTCGGATGTGGAAACATTGTAACTTGGTTGTGATACTGGTTTGAAAAGTATTTGAAAGCATGAACCAATTTGTAAATTGCTTATTTGCACTTGTTGTAATCTTGTGTAGTGCCTTGTTTACTGTTTGTGATTGTTGTGATTGAAACTGTACGGTGGGATCGGGTTGCGTGCCGCAACACGAAGTAATACGGTGTGGGTTGGGGTGATAAGGGTGGCCGAGGTAATAAGGGTGGAAAGCGATCGAAATCGCCATTGAAGTTGGTATGAAAATCTTTGATGTGAAATTGTGAAAGGAGACAGCAGGAGAGTTTGCAACCCGTGGGGCATTGATTGCCCCTTTATTTAACTTGATTGTGTTTCCGTGATTGTTTGGTTGTTGCCTTCCTTGTTGATCTTTAACTGTACTTGGGGCTGAGAACTACTTGAAACGAAGTAAATGTGGGAACATGATTGGATGGCTTTATTATTTCTTGGTGTCATCATTTGTTGTCTTATCATCGTGATTTACTTGTCTAAATGGCTTGAGTTTACTTGGGACAAAGCTTGTCCATACATACCAGTATAATTCCAGTGTACTGACGACCCTTTTTCCGGGGACGCTACATTCATGTTATGATTGTAGGTGGATCAGTAGCAGGTACTTCAGCTCATCGGCAGTAGCATCCTTCATTTTTCACTGCCCTTTTTGGTGAGCCCCTTTCTTTCTAGGGGCCTTGTGTGGCTCACGCCACTTCTATTATGGATTTCTATTTTGATTTTGTAAGGTATAGCTGGAGCTTTGTTACCGGAAAGTATTGTAACATCCTTTGTATCCTAGAGGCTCCGTAGATAGTAAACTGTGGGACTATGGCCTATGCATGTATATATATGTCGGGCGTGTAATTTGTAAACCTGTTAGCAAGCTAATCGTGTAGTTATGTTTGAAAAATGTGAATTCGGTTATAATTGGTAAGACATTTGGCTTATAAGTAATGATCAATACAGGGGTAACGCGCGGGGTTAGGAAAGGCACCCAGCTCCTCTTGACTGGGGGTGGGCCACCCAGTCAGGCGCCGGTCATGTCCCTCAATTTGGGGCGTGACACAAGGACTTATCTTCTTCATGTGCATCTCATATGTATGGGCCATAACAACTGTGTCTCTTAAAATGAAGCTTGTCCTTCAATGAGTTCGTTTGTCATTCTTCAAAACTTCAACTGATCTTGGGCCAATATGTCCCAAGTCACCGGTTTAAAATCTCAAATTGAGGAAAAGGTTTGACTCAGTTATATATTCTCTGAACCAGAAATCTAGGTAAAAAATTCTGTTAATCCGGGAGAAGGTGTTAGGCACTCTCGAGTTTTGTGGTTCTAGCACGGTCGCTTAGCAATTTATACTTGGCTTAATTGTTTAACTACTCATTATAAAACCTATATGCAATTATCTTTTTACCGCTTTTAAATCACTTGATTATTCGTAATTAAAGAATTGAGTTACAGATACGTATACTCTTTTCTTTTGGTGCGTCAAAAACCATATCACGCGAGCGTGTCCATGACTAATAACGGTTTGTTTATTTATTAAGAGAATTTTATTGAAGTTGCGCGAACGCATACCTCGAGTCTTTTGAGAATTAATTTTGCAATTATGTTACGCGAACGTATACATAATCGCAATAATATTCTAAATCGGGCCTAAAGCAAATTACGATTATTCAAAGCATTTTCTATACTAATTTTTATTTATGTGGTGAGTTAGACAGTTTTTGCAGATTAAAAGAATCAGTAGAGTATATACTATTAACAAATTAAGTTTTACATGAGATAATTCATAATTTAATACAATACTAGCGTAGACAAAGGTTCTGAATTTGAATTTGATTGCCACTATTCAGAAAAATATATTTTTCATGTGTGTTTCAAGTGCCAAATGCACATTACTATAATGAAAACAAAAGCCATGGCAATAGGCACCCACGTTCTTTCCAAAAATTTAATCAAAGAAGCAGCGAAATATAAAGCCTCAATTGTCCCAAAGAAAATCACAAAGCAAATTGCGAGGGGGAACCAGCACAAAACAATTACCAATGACATTAAGCAAATGGTGACAAGTATGATAGTTATTGTTTGACTTAAAAGTTACCGATTTATTTATGAGTTATGGACAATCAAAAAATGTGAGAAAAGGGTAAATCGCAATCAAATATAATAAACCCCGAAGAAAGATTTATATCGTTTGTATTATGAACCTCAGCAGAAATGATGAAGTTATATGGATTATCAATGATTATCACTGAGAGGTAAAAAGAGAGAGAATAATCAGAAGTTGTATTATTAAAAATAATACTTGTCCTTTACAATAAGGAAAATCCTTCTTTATATAGAGGAAATATTTTCTCGCTAAAGTCATAATTCGTCGAAGGACTGCTGACATCCTTAAAATATAAAGAGGAGAGGGGAAGGGGCACCTGCATACACGAGTTGGTGTTACGCCTTCGTTGTTAAAGATGTGAGTGAGGATCGTGCCCTCGATGCCGCATAGGCGTGGGGGCAAATGTACTCGGCCCTTATCAGTTACATCCAATTCGGCCCTATACAATTAGTCCCTCCGCCTGTTGGGGATGTATTCGGTATACCTATGCAATGGGTGGAAAAATCGATTCACCGTGGTGTCGTCCATGTATTGGCACGTGGCTTACTTTTTGAATTGACGTTACTGGCGGCATGCATCATAATTACAACTGCTCCCAAGACAGGTCAGGGGGCGATTTGACGTTTCAATTTTGCGCCCCTTTTTCTGACATTAACCTCTTCGAATCCTGTGTATTAGGGTACTTTAAATAGGAAGAGGGTTCAATTTTTACTATCTTTTAGACTTCCTCAGAAAAGTTCTTCATATCCTCGTTCTTTTTACAGGGACCTTCAGTAACTTTGTGTTTGACTTTTTGAGTTCACTTTATAGTTTTACCAGCCTGTTGATGCGTCTATTCTCTAGTCAAAGACTGATTATGGTGAAGGGTGGTCGACAACGTGAAGGGAATGGGGATGAGACCACTTCTAGGGTTCCCCCATCTTCGGAGGGTGGGAAAAAAGCCCGAAGGCCTCTTGTTCCTCTTTCTATAGATAATGTGTTACCCCGAGAACTATATGTTTGAAGGGATTTTCCCTCATGGTTCATAGCTCCTGCATGGGAAAATTCTAAGTTCTCTGAGTCACAACTTGACAACCTACGTGTCTCCTGCCAGATTCCGGACACAGTGGTTATGGCAGTAGCCGAAGATGATTTTGCTAATATGCACAGACCGGGGTTCTGTGCTTTTTATGAATATCCCTTACTGATTGGGTGTGGCCTCCCCATATACCCATTCGGACGAACTTTGTAGATTCTACAATGTGTGTCCGGCTCAACTTACTCCCTACACATGGAAGATATGTCGTATACTGACTACTTATGCTGAGATGGCCGGGCTCGACGTTACAATACATCATCTACTGCAACTGTTCAGCCCTGGGTTCATGAGGGGGACGATGTTGCAGCTGAAGAACCGCGAAATGAAGGGTTTGGTCGTCGAAACGGACGATAAGCCTAACTGTCAATTTGGTTGAAGTTTTTCTTTGTCTGAACTTTCGGATTTGGTGGCATCCCCTGAAGGGTTTCCTGAAGTGTAGAATCCCGCACGTAAGCGTCGTTTCATGCACACAACATTTTCAATCGTTTACGCATGTTCAACTTTTGTGACCTCTGCTATTTTTCCATGTCTGCAGCCAAGGCGTCCACGCCCCGATTCATGCCAGATATTAGGGCGTGGGTGGGGAGGCTGATCCCACTCGCTGAAGAGTGCAGGACGTGGGCGACATTTACCACGAAGTATGGTCTTCCAGTGATTGCGTCAGTGTTTTTTTTGGTTTGGTGATTTTACACATTGGTGTCATGCTTTTTGACGTATTCTTCCTTGGTTAATGTTTTGGCAGCCCAGAGCGTCCCACGAAGGAGGAAGAGACCTCCCGCTGCAGCTTTCTCACCGGCGGACTCCGACTATGAAAACGTAGTTCAGGAGTGTATAGATAGTGACGTTCTTGAGATTAATAGACCTGAGGGTGAGCGTGCGATTGAGGAGGCATCCAATAAGGATGTTTTCGACGTCGTCCATTCCGAGGGCGAGGATACAATTCAGAAGCCCTCTATTGAGGACGCTCCTAAAACTACTCGGCCCGTAGCCGAGCCGGTGGTTGAACCTACGAATGAGGAGAACCCTTCACCTCCATCTCCTCTTGTCGAAGAGGAGGCTTTCGAAGGTGACGAGCCGCCGGAGCAGAAAAGGCGCCGATTGCTTCTTGGCAAAGGTATAGCCGTGGAGCGCAGGAAGGCGGTTACCCGCCATCCTGAGTCGAGGGATCTTCATGGGTGATGTTGTTCACCCTGAGAGGGCGATCCTTCTGAGTGGAGTCGTAGGCGATACTGCTTTACCACAAGTCAAAGAAGGAGATATACCGGTCGTCACTGAGGCGGCTACTGCCGGAGAAGGAGCGGATTTTGAGTGAGCCCCTACGTCAGAGGACGTATCGTGAGAGGTTTATGCTCAGGCGGACATGGTGGTGACGGGCCCCAACCGTCGATTCGTGATCCCAACGAGGTATAACTTGTTTTTGGATAGTGAGTAGGCTACGATGGACATGACCTTGCTGTGCGCGGCTGCTGAGACTATGTCACGACCCCAAATCCGGTCGTGATGGCGCCCAGCACATTGCCAAGCCAGCCTGACCAATCAATATAAACAACGGAGCTAGATTCTTGTTATTTTACTACAGGACTTTAGGCTTGCTCTGACTTGGGTTTTGTTCCTTTTCTCTTTTTTAGGACCCTTATTTTGGAAGTAGAGAGGGGCCGCCATGATTAGAGAAGGAACACCGTCCTTAAGAGGGCGATAAGAAAATACAGGGAGGTCCGAAACAAGCACAAAACACTAGTGGATCTTTATGCCCAAGATCCATAGTTTTGCGTGTTCCGCAAGGGTTTAGAGCAGGCAGAGAGTCAACTGTGAGAGCATATAGCTCAGTTCGAGCGGGTGGACGCAGATTTAATGGCTGATGTTGCTCAAATACTGAGTTGGAGAATCCTTTTCGGCTGAAGGAGGATGAGTTGGAGATTGGCCGTACGGCGATGGCGGAGGCAGCTGAATTGCATGCCAAAGTTGATGCCTTAACTGCCGAGCTTAAGGCTAAAGTAGCTGAAGTTGATGCTCTTCAGCAGGTGACAGCGGCCGGTCCTGCGAACGATATATCCCGTGAAGAGCATGATATGTGGGTGTACGCCGAGGCTAGGCGGACAATTTTTGAAGAGTTGTGGGCCGTTGGTAGGGCTATTGAGACGGAAGTCGAAGATCAGCACCGTCTAGGTAGGGTCGCACGAGAAGCTTGTGGGTATAAGACCGCTACGGTGTAAGGCCCCGTAAAATTTTTGTGCATAAAACCTAGTAGATGTGGTGTCATGGTCCGAATGATGTGTTAGGAATGCGTAGAATTCTTCGCGGCGAGCTTGCGAGCCGCGGTTCGGACCCTTGGTAGTGATTTAAGTTTCAAAAATGTAGAGAAATAATTTTTCCGAAAAAGTGTCAAATATGCGGTCAAGAATGCGACCGCAAACCTGACATGCGGACCGCATTCTGACCGCAAATCGTTCCAGAGAGTTGCCCAAAATCGTGCCAAAAGTGCGGTCGATATGCGATCGCATGTCAATCTGCGGTGCACTTTTGCGACCGCAGAATCAACATGCGGTCCGCATAGTGACCGCATGTCTTAACAGAACCTGCGTAATTTTTTGAGCCATTCTGCGGTCATTATGCGGACCGCATGTTGATTCTACGGTCGCATAGTGACCGCATATTTGACCCCGGCCCAGATTTTTGTAACATTTTGACCCGATCTCTTCTTTAATATAACACCTTTCTTCTTCATTTTATCATATCATCTCACCAAAATTAGAGAGAGAAGAGAGGGTTTTTAGAGAGAGAAGTTCTTCATCTTCAAAGATTGTTCCAACTACTTAATTCCAAGGGATTCTAGGGCAAGGATTCAACTTCCCCAATATTTTCAAGGTAAAAACCCTAACTATTTTCTTTGATTTTCAGTTTTAATTGGGTATAGAGAGGTTTGCATATAATAGCTTTTGAAAATAGAATTTTTACACTCATGCATGATTTTTGAACTTGATTTCTAGTAAAAAGAAGTGAGTAGAAGTAAGAGTCTTCAAAAACAAGGTTGGCAAGAGTAAGATAGCTTGGGTAAGCATAAAGTAGGAAGTTAACGGAAGAAAAATCATCACCAGGTGTATGTATGGCTAATTTTGATTCTTGTGAAATCGCCCTTATGTGTAAAATTGTTTGGCATGTGTTGATTTGAGAAATTGTATGTGATTAATTGATGTTGTTGTTGGATATTCAAAGTTGTTGTTGAACTATGAGTGTTGTGGTAAGAAATATGAACCGAAAGGTAAATGAGAGTTGAATTGGGTAAAGAATTTGTGAATAATGATTATGATGGCCTATATGGCACCTTGTGGAAAAGAAATCGAAACACTTGAGAATTGGTTTATTGTGGAAAGAAATGAAACACTTGAATTGTGGAAAATTGCTGAATATACATGTGTGAATATTCTTGAATGTGGAAACATTGTAACTTGGTTGTGATATTGGCTTGAGAAGTAATTGAGAACATGAAACAATGTGCAAGTTGCTTATTTGAGCTTGTTGAAATTGTGTGTAGTACCTTATCTGGCTGTTTGAAATTGTTGTGTTTTCAACTATAAGGCGGGGTCGTGTTGCGCGCCGCAACGTGGTGAAATAAGGTTTGGGTTGGGGTGATAAGGGTGGCCGAGGTAATAAGGGTGGTCAGGGGCAATAAGGATGGAAAGCGATCGAAATCGCTATTGAAAATTGATACATAAATCAATAATGTGAAATTGTGAAAGGAGACAGCAGGAGAGTTTGCAACCTGTGGGGCACCGATTGCCCCTTTGTTTGACTACTTGTGCTTTACGTGATTGATTGGTTATTGATAAATTGGTTGATTGTAGAAAGTGCTTTGTGTTGAGAATTATTTGAAATAAGGAAAATGTGGAAACATGGTTGGCTGGCTTAATTAATTGTTGATGTAATTTAATGACTTGAGTTTACTTGGGACAAAGTTTGTCCATACATACCAGTACAATTCAAGTGTACTGACGTCCCTTTTGCCGGGGGCGCTACATTCGTGTCATGATTGTAGGTGGATCAGTAGCAGGCACTTCAGCTCATCGGCGGTAGTATCCTTCTCCTTCCACTGCCCGTTTTTGGTGAGCCCCTTTCTTCCTCGGGGCCTTGTGTGGTTCATGCCACTCGGTTTAGATTTCATTTTGGTTTTGTAAGGTATAGCCGGAGCCTTGTTACCGGCAAGTATTGTATTTCCCTTTTGTATCCTAGAGGCTCTGTAGACATGTAAGCTGTGGGACTCCAGTATTATGTATATATTGTGTTATGTCGGGCGTTGTAAAAATTGAAATCTTGTTAATGAATCACTCGTATCGTTTTATTTGTTTAATATGAAATCAATTATGATTAGTAATATATTTGGTTAATGAGAAGCAGTCATCACAGGGGTAACGCGTGGGAATGAAAGGCACCCAGGTCCGCTTGACTGGGGCAACCCGGTCAGGCGCCGGTCATGTCCCTCGATTTGGGGCGTGACAAACTTGGTATCAGAGCTTAAGGTTTTTAAAGTGTCCTAGGATGTCTCGGAGCCGTGTCTAGTAGTGCCCTTCTTATAGGTGTGTTGTCGACCACATCATATAAGTAGGGGGCTACACGGGCATTTAGGAATTTACCTACTTCTTTGTTAATCTATATCGTGCGGTAAAGTGCAATGTGGAGATATCTGTGTCTAATTCGTGCCTTGTTCCCAAATTTTCAGAATATGGCACCTAAGAAGAAGGCTAGACTCGGCCTTAGGGCCAATGCCGGCCCAAGTGCAACTGTTAATCATGTACCCGATGCCGTGGGAGAGAATGACCCACCGGTCCCGAATTTGCCTGGCCCATCTGTTCAAAACCCAAGTGTCCCTATTCCAGCTGCGGCAGAGGATGCCACCATTCCTCCTGCCAGTGTTCCTGACTCAGATACAGTTCTCGCTTCGGGCTCCGGTATCTCTAATGAAGAACTTAGGGGAGCCATCCATATGTTAACACAGCTAGTGGCCGCCCAGGCCCAGAGATCCCATGATGCCCCTGCATCCTCCAGCGGACAGGGAGATTCCTTTGGCTCCGGAGTCCATCAATTCTTGCGATTGGCCCCTCCAGAATTTTCAGGCACCGATCCAGAGGCTGACCCACAGGAATTCCTTGATGAGATATACAAGACCCTCAGAGTAATGAAGGCTACGGATATAGAGGGGGTAGAGTTGGCCTCTTACAGGCCTGAAGGGAGCGGCACGTTCATGGTTCGAAATGTGGGAGGATTCCCGTGAGGAAGGGAGCCCTCCCGCCAGATGGGATGAGTTCGTAGATGCATTTATGGACCACTTCTTACCTGCTGAGGCAATGGCAGCCCGTGCCACTGAGTTCGAGGTTCTCAAACAGGGCAGTATGAGTGTTTGGGAGTATCACATGGAGTTCGTAAGGTTGTCCAAGTATGCTCCTCATTTAGTGTCGACCATGGATGCCCGGGTTCGACGGTTTGTTCAGGGCCTTAGCCCTTTGGTGGTGAATGAGGCCGCCACAGCAGCTTTGCACTCAGACATGAACTATGGGAGGATTGTGGGGTTTGCTCAGGCCACGGAGGCCAGGAAATTGAAGATTCGTGCAGAAAGAGAAAGTAGCAGCAGGGCCCGGTCAATGGGTCGTTCAGGGAGATCACTTCCAGGGAAGGGGTCATCAGGGCCATCCCAGTCATATGCTCAGTCCTCCGCGAGTGCACCGCCATCCGTGCACAGTCATCAGCAGGGCAGTTACTCGAGACCCGGTTCGGACAGCAGGAGGTCTCGTCAGTCTGGTCGTCCTGGGGTGAGATCCCAGCAGCGAGGGAGACCTACATGCCCCAAGTGTGGGAGATTTCATACGGAAACTTGCTACCTTGACCTTCCAGTGTGTTTCGGGTGCGGGGTGAGAGGTCACATTCAGCGGGACTGCCGTGCACCCCGTCGGGGTATAGGTAGGGGATCTGCTCAGTCATCCGGTTCTTCAGCTGCTACATCATCAGCGCGTACTCCAGCAGCAGCAGGGCGTGGTGCAGCTAGGGGTGGAGCTCAGGGTAGGGGTGGACCTAGCCGATTCTATGCATTGAGTGGTCGCCAAAATGCTGAGGCTTCTCCAGATGTTGTTACAGGTATCATGTATGTTCAGACTATTGATTGCTATGCCCTTATTGATCCAGGGTCCTCCTTGTCTTATGTTACACCATTCATTGCTTCAAGTTTTGGGATAGAACCCGAACAACTTCATGAGCCGTTCTCTGTGTCGACTCCTATTGGTGATTCTATTACAGGCCTCACGAGTCTATAGGAATTGTGTTGTTACGGTGGGTGGTCGTGATACCACAACCGATCTTATTGAGCTTGGGATGGTAGATTTTGATGTAATTATGGGGATGGATTGGCTCTATTCGTGCTTTGCCAAACTTGACTGTCGAACGAGAGTTATGAGGCTCGAGTTCCCTAACGAGCCAGTCATTGAATGGAAAGGAAATGGTGTAGTGCCAAGGGGTAGGTTTATTTCCTACCTTAAGGCTTCGAAGATGATTAAGAAGGGGTGTATCTATCACCTGGTTCGGGTAACGGACACCACCTCGGATGTGCCTATCCTCGAGTCCGTGCCAATTGTGAATGAATTTCCTGAAGTATTTCCAGATGAGCTTCCAGGCATCCCGCCGGATAGGGAGATTGATTTCGGGATCGATGTAATGCCAGATACTCAGCCAATATCCATTCCACCTTACAGAATGGCGCCAGCAGAGTTAAGGGAGTTAAAGGAGCAGCTGAGGGATTTATTAGAGAAAGGGTTCATACGACCGAGTGTGTCGCCGTGGGGCGCTCCGGTTCTCTTTGTCAGAAAGAAGGATGGGTCACTTCGAATGTGTATTGATTATCGGCAGCTCAACAAAGTCACCATTAAGAATAAATATCCATTGCCTCGAGTGGATGATCTGTTTGACCAATTGCAGGGAGCGAAGTTCTTCTCAAAGATTGATTTTCGGTCTGTGTGCATAAAACCTAGTAGCTGTGGTGTCATGGTTCGAACTCGTTATGGTCACTTCGAGTTTTTGGTCATGTCTTTTGGGCTAACCAATGCCCCAGCAGCTTTCATGGACCTTATGAATCGGGTTTTCAAGCCATTCCTAGATTCCTTTGTGATTGTATTCATTGACGACATTCTCATCTACTCTTGGAACAGGGAAGATCATGCCGTTCACCTCAGAGCAGCATTGCAGACCCTTCTTCAGCATCAATTGTATGCCAAGTTCTCAAAATGTGAGTTTTGGTTGGAGTCCGTAGCTTTTCTAGGACATGTTATTTCCAGTGAGGGAATTATGGTGGATCCTCAGAAGATTGCGGCAGTGAAAGATTGGCCTAGACCCACGACCCCGACAGAGATTCGCAGCTTTTTGGGTCTCGCAGGGTACTATCGGAGGTTTGTAGAGGGATTCTCAACCCTCGCCTCCCCATTGACTAAATTGACGCAGAAAGCAGTTAAGTTCCGGTGGTCCGAAGCATGTGAGAAAAGTTTCCAAGAACTGAAGTCAAGATTGACCTCGGCACCAGTATTGGCCTTGCCAGAAGGCACAGAGGGATTTGTAGTCTATTGTGATGCCTCCAGGGGTTGGTTTGGGATGTGTATTGATGCAGCACGGGAAAGTCATATCTTACGCTTCCAGGCAACTCAAGAATCATGAGAAGAATTATCCGACGCATGATTTGGAACTTGCAGCTGTTGTGTTTGCCTTGAAAATATGGCGACACTATCTTTATGGGGTTCATGTAGATGTGTTTTCGGACCACAAGAGCCTCCAGTATTTGTTCAAGCAGAAAGAGCTGAATCTGAGACAGCGGCGATGGTTAGAACTACTCAAGGACTATGATATGGACATATTGTACCATCCAGGGAAGGCAAATGTGGTAGCCGACGCTCTTAGTCGGAAATCCATGGGTAGTTTGGCTCATTTGGGTGTGGATCGGAGACCCCTGGCTCGAGAGGTCTACCAATTAGCCAGCTTGGGGGTTCGTATTTCGGCGTCAGACGAGGGGGATATCTTGGTGCATAATGGAGCAGAATCATCATTGGTCGCGGAAATCAAGGAAAACAGTTCATGGATCCAGCATTGGTTCAGGTGAAGGAAGCAGTCATGAATGACAAGACCTCAGCATTTGTACTCAGCGGCGAAGATGGTGTATTGCGGTGTCAAGATAGGCTATGTGTTCCGGATGTGGACGAGCTTCGGGAAAGAGTGATGGCAGAGGCTCATACTTCCGGGTATTCTGTGCACCCTGGTTCAACGAAAATGTATCACGATCTCAAGGAGATTTATTGGTGGAACGGTATGAAAAGGGATGTGGCAGGCTTTGTAGCTAAATGTCCGAACTGTCAACAAGTGAAGGCCGAGCATCAACGGCCTGGTGGATTAACTCAACTTATAGAAATACCAAGGTGGAAATGGGAGATGATCAATATGGATTTCGTGGTGGGGTTACCTCGCACTCAGCGTAAGTTTGACTCAATATGGGTGATAGTAGATCGACTCACCAAATCAGCTCACTTCCTGCCTGTCAAGTCCACTGATACTGCAGAGCAATATGCAAGATTGTACATCAGAGAGATAGTAAGGCTTCATGGTACTCCACTTTCTATCATCTCAGATCGCGGGGCTCGGTTCACCGCTAACTTTTGGAAGAAGTTTCAGCAAGGTTTGGGAACTCAGGTGAATCTCAGCACATCTTTCCATCCACAGACCGATGGACAGGCCGAGCGGACCATTCGGACGCTTGAAGATATGTTGCGGGCTTGTGTCTTAGATTTTAAAGGTAATTGGGATGAACACTTGCCACCGATAGAATTTGCTTACAATAACAGCTATCATGCTAGCATTCAAATGGCCCCGTTTGAGGCATTGTACGGGAGAAGATGTAGATCGCCAATCGGGTGGTTTGAGGTAGGTGAAGCGGAATTGCTAGGGCCGGATATGGTGTACGAAGCTATGGAAAAGGTCAAGGTTATTCAGGAGAGAATGAAAACAGCACAGAGTCGTCAAAAGTCCTATGCGGACGTTCGTCGAAGGGATTTGGAGTTTCAAGTCGATGATTGGGTGTTCTTGAGGGTATCTCCTATGAAGGGAGTCATGCGATTCGGAAAGAAAGGGAAATTGAGTCCTAGGTATGTCGGGCCATATCGGATCGTTCAAAGGATTGGTCAAGTTGCTTATAGGCTAGAGTTGCCTCCTGAGATGTCATCGGTGCATCCGGTATTCCATGTGTCCATGTTGAAGAAAGTGATTGGAGATCCATCCACCATCATGCCAGTCGAAGCTATAGAGGTTAATGAAGATTTGTCATATGAAGAAGTTCCAGTTGCCATTCTTGATAGGCAAGTCCGTAAGTTAAGAAATAAGGAAATTGCCTCTGTTAAAGTATTGTGGCGAAGTCAACAAGTTGAGGAGGCCACATGGGAAGCAGAAAAAGAGATGAAAGAAAAGTACCCCCATTTGTTTGATCAAGCCTAGAAGAAATTAGGTGACCCTTCTACTCCTAGTAATTGTCATTTTGTCCAAGTCGTTTCTCTCTTAGTGTTAGTAAAGTCTCCTTCATTTTGTAATGAATTTAATGTGTTGTCACATTGGTTCATTTGAGCCTTTCTTGATAAATGGAAGCCTTAGAAAGATTCGCGTGTTAAATAAACAACTAATAGTAAGTATAGATTGGTAATGGTTTGTTAAGTGTACATGGTGTGTTAAAATGGTTGAATAAGATAAGAATTCATTGAAGTGACTAGTTTATGTGCAATTGTAACAATGTGATAGAATATGTGCATTCGTTGAGGTAAGAAAGTGTATACCAGTTGTGAAAAGTGTTGTAGTTGTATATTGTTGTTTGGTAATGTGTTTCGGGGGCCCTCTGACAGGTGGATATGCCCATAATACAAAGGAAACTCTGGCAAAATTTTTCTAAAATATAAGAGTTAGTCAAATTTTTGATGGTTGCATATCATGTCTTTCAAAACCAACTCATTTATTTCAAAATCCTCATTCGAGGACGAATGATCTTAAGGGGGAGGATGTAAGGCCCCGTAAAATTTTTGTGCATAAAACCTAGTAGATGTGGTGTCATGGTCCGAATGATGTGTTAGGAATGCGTAGAATTCTTCGCGGCGAGCTTGCGAGCCGCGGTTCGGACCCTTGGTAGTGATTTAAGTTTCAAAAATGTAGAGAAATAATTTTTCCGAAAAAGTGTCAAATATGCGGTCAAGAATGCGACCGCAGAATCAACATGCGGACCGCATTCTGACCGCAAATCGTTCCAGAGAGTTGCCCAAAATCGTGCCAAAAGTGCGGTCGATATGCGATCGCATGTCAATCTGCGGTGCACTTTTGCGACCGCAGAATCAACATGCGGTCCGCATAGTGACCGCATGTCTTAACAGAACCTGCGTAAATTTTTGAGCCATTCTGCGGTCATTATGCGGACCGCATGTTGATTCTGCGGTCGCATAGTGCACCGCATAATTGACCCCGGCCCCGATTTTTGTAACATTTTGACCCGATCTCTTCTTTAATATAACACCTTTCTTCTTCATTTTATCATATCATCTCACCAAAATTAGAGAGAGAAGAGAGGGTTTTTAGAGAGAGAAGTTCTTCATCTTCAAAGATTGTTCCAACTACTTAATTCCAAGGGATTCTAGGGCAAGGATTCAACTTCCCCAATATTTTCAAGGTAAAAACCCTAACTATTTTCTTTGATTTTCAGTTTTAATTGGGTATAGAGAGGTTTGCATATAATAGCTTTTGAAAATAGAATTTTTACACTCATGCATGATTTTTGAACTTGATTTCTAGTAAAAAGAAGTGAGTAGAAGTAAGAGTCTTCAAAAACAAGGTTGGCAAGAGTAAGATAGCTTGGGTAAGCATAAAGTAGGAAGTTAACGGAAGAAAAATCATCACCGGTATGTATGGCTAATTTTGATTCTTGTGAAATCGCCCTTATGTGTAAAATTGTTTGGCATGTGTTGATTTGAGAAATTGTATGTGATTAATTGATGTTGTTGTTGGATATTCAAAGTTGTTGTTGAACTACGAGTGTTGTGGTAAGAAATATGAACCGAAAGGTAAATGAGAGTTGAATTGGGTAAAGAATTTGTGAATAATGATTATGATGGCCTATATGGCACCTTGTGGAAAAGAAATCGAAACACTTGAGAATTGGTTTATTGTGGAAAGAAATGAAACACTTGAATTGTGGAAAATTGCTGAATATACATGTGTGAATATTCTTGAATGTGGAAACATTGTAACTTGGTTGTGATATTGGCTTGAGAAGTAATTGAGAACATGAAACAATGTGCAAGTTGCTTATTTGAGCTTGTTGAAATTGTGTGTAGTACCTTATCTGCTGTTTGAAATTGTTGTGTTTTCAACTGTAAGGCGGGGTCGTGTTGCGCGCCGCAACGTGGTGAAATAAGGTTTGGGTTGGGGTGATAAGGGTGGCCGAGGTAATAAGGGTGGTCAGGGGGCAATAAGGATGGAAAGCGATCGAAATCGCTATTAAAAATTGATACATAAATCAATAATGTGAAATTGTGAAAGGAGACAGCAGGAGAGTTTGCAACCTGTGGGGCACTGATTGCCCCTTTGTTTGACTACTTGTGCTTTACGTGATTGATTGGTTATTGATAAATTGGTTGATTGTAGAAAGTGCTTTGTGTTGAGAATTATTTGAAATAAGGAAAATGTGGAAACATGGTTGGCTGGCTTAATTAATTGTTGATGTAATTTAATGGCTTGAGTTTACTTGGGACAAAGTTTGTCCATACATACCAGTACAATTCAAGTGTACTGACGTCCCTTTTGCCGGGGGCGCTACATTCGTGTCATGATTGTAGGTGGATCAGTAGCAGGCACTTCAGCTCATCGGTAGTAGTATCCTTCTCCTTCCACTGCCCGTTTTGGTGAGCCCCTTTCTTCCTCGGGGCCTTGTGTGGTTCATGCCACTCGGTTTAGATTTCATTTTGGTTTTGTAAGGTATAGCCGGAGCCTTGTTACCGCAAGTATTGTATTTCCCTTTTTGTATCCTAGAGGCTCTGTAGACATGTAAACGGTGGGACTCCAGTATTATGTATATATTGTGTTATGTCGGGCGTTGTAAAAATTGAAATCTTGTTAATGAATCACTCGTATCGTTTTATTTGTTTAATATGAAATCAATTATGATTAGTAATATATTTGGTTAATGAGAAGCAGTCATCACAGGGGTAACGCGTGGGAATGAAAAGCACCCAGGTCCGCTTGATTGGGGCAACTCGGTCAGGCGCCGGTCATGTCCCTCGATTTGGGGCGTGACATCGGGGTGAATCCGGACCATCATCCGGCATTTTTGAACATGCATTGATTTCTTTGTTGTTTCGGGATGAGGGTGGCGATGAGCGTGGCGATGGCATGGCTGGTGCACTGGGAGGTGGTGAAGGCCAGGGTGGTAGTTAGGCTGTATTTTTGTTTGATTTTGTAGTCGGAGAGGCGCGATTCTTGTAAATGATTTGTACATAAATTTTTTTGGGAGTAAATGAAAATCGTACATATATATTGTTGCGTTCACGCCTTCTTTCCGTACTTTTATCTTGCGTATCTATTGCGTGGTGTCAATTTTTATCGAGTTAATTTGTCATAGTTAGGCTGAGTCGACTCTGGACTTAGCCGCTCGTTTGTTTTAGGGCGGTTGTTGTTCCCTTGGTTCTAATCGTGGTTGGTTGAACTGAGTCGGTTTCTCCGGTATTGACCTTGGCTTTTTACGCGTTATAGATTACCGTAGTCCCTTTGTATTTTGTAGACGGCCTTAGCCTTTTGCATGTTGTAGACGGCGTTAGCCTTTTATGCATTTATGGGTGGCCGTAGCCTCTTTGTGCGATGTGGGCGGCTTTAGCCTTTTATGCGTTTATGGGTGGTCGTAGCCTCTTTGTGTGCTATGGGTGGCCTTAGCCTTTTATGCATTTATGGGTGGCCGTATCCTCTTTATACGTTGTGATTGGACTTAGCCTTTTATGCGTTTATGAATGGTCGTATCCTTTCCTCTTTGTACGTTGTGAGTGGTCTTAGCCGTTTATGCGTTTACGTGTGGCCGTAGCCTCTTTATACGCTGTGAGTGGCCTCGGCCTTTTATGCGTTTATGGATGACCATAGCCTTTTTATACACCGTGAGTGGCCTAAGCCTTTTATACATTTTTGGGTGGCCGTAGCCTCTTTATACGCTGTAAGTGGCATCATCCTTTTATGCGTTCATGGATGGCCGTACCCTTTTTATACGCTGTGAGTGGCCTTAGCCTTTTATGCATTTACGGGTGGCCGTAGCCTCTTTATGTGCTGTGAGTGGCCTTAGCCTTTTATGCGTTTATGGATGGCTGTAGCCTTAGTCCCTGTGATATGCCTTTGATGCCGATTGGAAAAATGATTGGCGTGTCAGATTAGCCTCGTAAGCATTATCGAGCATCTTCTTCATTGCCTCGTTAAAAAACTCTCCGAGAAAACCTGATTGTGACAAAACTCGGATAAGGGAAAAAGAGTACGACTCGAGGGATACTCTGTTAGAAATGGAAATACTTGAGGTGAGAGATGTTCCAGTTGTTTTGGAGCATTTTCCCTTCCATGGTCTCTAGTTTAAATGCACCTTTATCCGCTGTTGCGGTGATTTTTAGGGTCCGTCCCAATTGGTTCCCAATTTTCCTTCGCTGGGGTCTTTAGATGCCAGTGTCTTTGCTTTTAACACGTAGTCGCCTACTTTAAGCGGTTGAATTTTTTCTTTCTTGTTGTAGTATCTTTTGATTTGCTGTTTCTGGGCTACTAGCCTAATATGGGCAATTTCTCTTCTTCCTTCGGCTTCATCAAGGTCGTGGAGTTGATTCGTATCATTATCTGCTCCTCTTGTGTGCGAGTACCTTAAACTCGGCTCGCCTACTTCGACTAGTATGATGGCGTCAGTCCCGTAGACCAGCAAGGCGTTTCTCCCGTGGATGACTTTGGGGTGGTTCTGTGTGCCCATAGAACCTCTGGTAGTAGCTCGAGCCAATGTCTTTTGGCATCTTCGAGCTTATTCTTCAATATATTCAATAGGGTTTTGTTGGACGACTTTGCCTGGCCATTGACGGCAAGGTGATATGGTGTTAAGAGTATTCTTTTGATATTCCATTTGTCGAAGAAATTAGTTGTTTTCTGTCTGATGAACTGTCGCCCATTGTCACATGTGATTTCTTTGGGGATGCAGAAACGACGTATGATGTTTTTTCAGATGAAGGTGATGACCTCTTGCTCGCGAATTTGGGCGTAGGCACCTGCTTCTACCCACTTGGTGAAATAGTCAGTTAAAACTAATAAAAAACTCCTCGTTCGGCAAGTAGTGGTCCGATTATATCCATTCCCCATTTGATGAAGGGCCATGGCGAAGTGACTGAATGGAGGGGTTCCCCTGGTTGGTTTATCAAATGGGGCGAACTTTTGAAATTTTTCGCATTGGCGGACGTACTCCGCAACATTTTTTTTCATGGTAGGCCAGTAATACCCAGCTTGCACTAGGCAATGTACGAGTGCTCGATTGCCTATGTGGGCACCACAATGACCTTCATGAACTTCCTCCAGTACCGGCGTTGTCTTATTGGGGCCTAGGAATTTGGCTAGGGGTCCTCCAAAGGTTCTCTTGTAGAGGATGTTGTTTACTATGCAGTACATTGCTGCCTACATGCTGAGCTTTCTTGCTTCCTTCTTGTCAGGCGGTAGTGTTCCGTCTTGTAAATATGATAGAAATTTGTTGTGCCAGTCCCAAGTTAAATGCAGGGAGAGTACCTCTGTATGATCGATTGCCGAGACAAGGAGAGTGACGATGCTCTCTTTACTTACACTTGTGGTGGCCGTAGCCAGCTTAGCCAGGCCGTGTGCTTCGGCATTGCGCGCTCTAGGAATTTGTTCGAAGCAGCATTCGTCGAGCTGTGTCATCAACCTGTGGATTTCTTCCTGATACGTTTGTAACCTTTGTTCCTTGATCTGGTAAGTCCCGGTGACTTGATTTTCCACGAGTTGAGAGTCGCAGTGCAAGACGAGCCGGCATGCCCCGTATCTGATGGCTAGTTTTATACGTGAAATAACGAATTCGTATTCTACCTCGTTGTTAGTCATCTGGGGGTATCGTACGGACTGGTGAATAGTTTCACCCATGGGGACTTCGAGGACGAGTCCCTGTCCTGATCCTGATTCATTTGTGGCCCTATTTGTATAGAGGGTGCAGAGGTCAGTATTTGAGGTGGAATGCAGGGCTTCTTTATTTGCTTCCGATAATATTTTGGCGCTGAAGTCAGCCATGAAGTCGGCAAGGACTTGCGACTTGATGGCAGTTGTGATATCATGCTCGCTGTGCTCTATGGCCGATCTGGCAAGCCGGTCCAATAGCTCGGGCTTGTGCAAGATGCTCCTCAAGGGGAACATGGTCACTACTTTAATGGGGTGGCATTGGAAATAGAGTCTCGGCTTCTTTGAAGCCGTGACCAGTGCCAGAGCCATTTTTTCGAGGTGTGGATACCGTGTATCGGCGTCCACTAAGGTTTTGCTAATGTAATAGATAGGTGATTGCGTACCTTTTACTTCGCGAACCAACACTGCGCTGACTGTGACTTCCGATACAGCCAGGTATGTCAGTAAGGGTTCGCCCGGTTCCGCCTTTGACTTGACAGTAGTGGTGGTGATGACAGATATGCTTTCAGTTCTTGCAAGGCTTTGACACATTCTTCGTTCCAGTGAATTCCGTTGTCTTTTCTCATGACGTTGAAGAATTTGTGGCATCTGTCCGAGGATCGAGAGATGAATCGAGAGAGGGCAGCTATCCGACCTTTTAATTTCTTGACCTGCTTTTTGCTGTTTAGCGCCTCAGGTATCGAAGCGATTGCTTTAATTTGGTCAGGGTTGACTTCAATACCTCTTTGGGATACGAGAAATCCTAAAAACTTTCATGACGCCACGCCAAAGACGCATTTCTCGGGATTCAGTTTCATCCCGTACCTTTTCAGTATTTCGAAGGCCTCTCGCAAGTGGTTCATGTGATCTTCCTTTCTAGTGGATTTCACTAGCATGTCGTCGAAGTAAATCTCCATGGTTTTACCGAGCTGTTCTTTGAACATCTTGGTGACTAATCGTTTATACACGCCCCCACGTTCTTTAGCCCAAAGGGCATCATTTTGTAACAATAGGTCCCTTGATGTGTTATGAACGCGGTTTTTTCTTGGTGTTCTTCAGCCATTAGGATTTGACTATAACCATAATACGCGTCCAAAAAACTTAGCAGTTCATGTCCGGCAGTGGCGTCGATCCGCTGGTCGATGTGTGTGAGGAGGAAGGAGTCCTTGCGGCATGCCTTGTGCAGGTCGGTGAAGTCCACGCACATTCTCCATTTCCCGTACTTCTTTTTTACCATTACTACGTTGGCAATCCACTGCGGGTATTTTGACCCTCTGATAGAGCCGTTGGCAAGCAATTTGTCCACTTCTTCATGGACTGCCTCGTTAATTGCAGCATTGAATTTTCTTTTGATTTTTCGCACCGGCAGATGCAACGGGTCCACATTTAGTTTGTGGGCAGCGATATCCGGTGAGATCCCTGGCATGTATGCATGGGAAAAAGCAAATAGGTCTGCATGACTAGTTTAAAATTCACGATACTTACTTGGGTGGGTGAGCCCGTGGCCGATGTAGGCCTTCTTTTCGGGGTTGTGGCTATCCAGCTAAACTGGATCGAGGTCTTTGATCGTTGTTTTGTAGGCTTCCACAATGTCTGGGTCTCCGGTGGTATCAGTCATCGGGTCAATTTTGGTCTCTGACATGGCTAATTACTATGCTTCTACGCTTGCTCCTCTTAGCTGTCGGGTGTGGGCGCAATCTCGTGTTATCTTGTAACACTTTTATGCGGTGTGCGACTCCCCTTTGATTTTGAATATCCCCCATGGGGTAGGGAACTTGACCACCGGGTACAAACTTGAGGGGACTGCTCGCATGGCATGTATCCATGGGCGTCCGATGATAACATTGTATGTCGTTTCTTTGTCCATCACGTGAAAAGTCGTCTCCAATGTGACTCCCCCCGAAAGCACGAGCAAAATCACTTCTCCTGATGTACGTTCCACTGCATTGTTAAAACCGATTAGTGTTATACAACAGGGTATTATCCTATCTTCGAGTCCCATCTGTGAGAGGACTATTGGATGGATGATGCAGGCGCCGCTTCCGTCAGCGATCATGACTGTCACACCTCCTTTTTCATTTATATACCGCTATTTAATACCAAACCCCGGGAAGGGATATAATAGTAAAAGGGAAGGAGTTTTTCCATTTAAAGGACAGTCGGAACGAATCAATTTATTTAATTATTCTGAGTTGCCACTTGGGAAAATAATGGTGTCCCAAGTCACCGGTTTAATCCCGAACCGAGGAAATTTATGACTCTGTATTACAGTCTGCGAAACTAGAAACCTGGATAAGAAATTCAGTTAACCCTGGAGAAGGTGTTAGGCACTCCCGAATTTCGTGGTTCTAGCACAGTCGCTCAACTGTTGTTTTTGTTTTTATCTGATTTTTATATGCTTCATTTTTATGCATTATTATTGTCCCGTTTTATCATTTTTTAAAGAATTGCGACACTGCGAAAACACATTTCGAGTCACACCGTACCAGTATGCCTGTAACTTTAGTGCATTTCAAATTTGCCGGGATTTAGATTTGGGTCACATAAATGTGCACCCGTATTAGGAATGTAATATTATTAATCGCGCCTAAAGTATATACGTCTTTATTAACTTTGGGAAAGACCGTTAAATTTGCTAAACGGTCCTTTCGAATCTAGAGTTTTTATGTTGAGACTTATTTGAGGGACCCATAATTAAGTATTTGTGGTTTAGTGAGGCTCATCTCCATTTTTATTAAAGTCCAATCTTAAATGGGCTACGTTTTCTATTTTTTGGTTTTTTCATCCTAATGTTTCAGATTTATGTCATTTTTATACCACATTTTATTGGGATTCAGACCCTTTATACATTATTAAGGCATAAAATCCGGGCTATCTCACATTACTGCACTCGGGTGCAACTGGACAGCTTGGGCCCAACGAACACTTCCATTTTTATCCAAAGGCATGAATGCCATATTAATCAGATATGGGTCTGTATTCATGGCTAGGCCCAGATTACTTACATCTAAAGCAGAATCAAGGCACATTAACATTTCAATAACAGCACTACAAACAAATACTATTCAATTCTAACAATGCCAAATTACATTTGACCATTACTGATTTCAATTTTTGATTATCAACTATGAACTTTAATATCCAGCTTAAATTAACGTTGTTGCTCAGCTAGTAAACTAACATAGTATGATATCATTATTTAATTAACAACACTAATTGCGAATTTATCTATCCACTTTGACTGAGAAAATAACATTTACATCTTTAACTAAAGCATGCTCAGATTATAATTATGTTTCAGATTTCCGTTTAACAAAGTTGAATACAAGTTTATAGCTAATATAGTTTCAGTAATGTTAAAACAGTAACACGATTTAGAACTCAAAACTCATGCTTTTTTGAATTAATTGATTTTGATTCAGAGCTTAATTATCAAAATAGCTAAGTACTAGTATTACATGTCCAATTTCAGAACATGTATAAATCTAAGTGTATTATCTGTGTTTTAGCCGGTTTTAGTTTTAGATTTAGGTGATAATTCTCTATCTAACTTATTTAACCTATTGTTTGTATCACTATTACTAATACTAAATTTAAAAGTATATTCGCTCAGTCCAATACTTATTACAATCAGTTCCTAATGAATTACATAGATCTAAGTATTTAAAACTACATAATGAAAGAACAAATATATAATTGAGTAACTAGAACTGGTTAACATTTTATTCCTTCAACAGGCAACTCAATTACAGCTCCAAGATATAGTTATGTACCTAATTCAAAAGAAAATCAATGAGTTCTAGGTTTTGGAGAAAAAGGAAAATCAGCAACAACAATGACAATAAGCAACATCGAACAGGAGCAATTAACACAACAAGTCTCAAAATTCAGCAAGTAAACCAGCAAATAACTCGAGCAAATGGAAATCCAAGAAAAGTTGAAGTAAACACGACAGAGGAACAACCAGCAAAGATTCCAGAAATAGTACTCGAAGTGTATGCTAAGTAGAAGACCAGTAGTGTTCTAGTGTAGAATTTTCAGAGCTTTAGTAGACTGAATACCCTCTCAAAATCTTAAATAATTTTTCGAACTCTAAAATTGAGACCTGAAATTCTCTCCTAAAAGTTGAAACCCTCAAACTTTTAGAACCTATTCATAGAATAAATTTGGGAGGGAATTTTGAATTGGTTATTCCTATTTTCCACCCATACTCTTTTTATTTCAGTCAGTTAAGTATAGCATAATTCTAACGGAAATACACTTGAACCCTTGCTAGAAGGTTCTAGGCTATTCCTTATTGTTCTATTGGGAAGCTTTTACCTAGTTGCCCTCACTTGCTAAGGTTTATTACACATTTGCCTTTTAACTATGCCTAATCTATCCCTTATTGTTCATGTATTTTCAGTAAAACCAAGCCACAATGTCATTTATACCCCAATTACCTCTATATAATCTACAGAAATACCAATTCCCTTTCCCCTATTACCATTTACACTCAATGATATTTACCCGACCTATCATTAGGTATGCCAAGACTTGGGGTAATTAACATATTTAAAATATAACCCCTGAGACTCGTTTTAAATTTTAGCCAGTTTAAGACTAATTAACCTTTTCAGATTTAACCATTTTTACAAAGATAGCCACAAATAAACTTTACAAAATCAAAGACTCACACTGTGTTGCAAATATAACCATAATAAACATTTTACACATATAACCTAAATGTGCATAAGCACTCAGAAGTTCAGAAGAAACAAACATATAAATCATATTTCAAAAGTAGCCAATTATATGTAGTCTTGCACAAATAGCCCTAATTACGACTAACTTTAAAATTAATCAGAACTGAGAGAGACAAATTGATAATGGTTGAATTCCAATTAATCAAAACTCTAGTCGAGATAGGATCTATCGAACAATAGCATAAAATAACTAATAGCATATGATTTATAGGTAGTTATAGTCAGAACTAAGAATACTTAGTCGATTTCAGGCATATACATGTAATAGGCTCAGGTTTTTTTTTTTTGTCAAATACGAACACAGAAGAGCAAAATGTGGAACGGAGGTGGATTCAGGTACTTAATCAATTTTAAAACATGTACAGAGATTTTCTAAAGATGCAACAGATCCAGATAAGACACACAGAAGCACAGAACAAAAGTTTAAGATACATAGCTTATAGGGTTTCTTCTTTTCCTTTCTTTTTCCTTTTCTTTGTTTCTTTTCTCATTTCTTTCTTCTTTCTTTCTTTTTATTTCTTCTTTTCTTGATTTTCCAGCGTTTCAAAGACTTGGAGTATCTTAGATGATAGATCTTCCAAATAGACTCTTGGAAGTCTGGTTTGGGTGTGTAAAAGGGTTATTTGAGAGACCTAAGATGTGGTTTTTGAAGGGTTTTTGTTGTGGGTGTTCGCTGGAGTAGGGTTCCGGTGAAACACTTTCTAATATTCGAGACCTTTGGGTTATATTCGAGATATGGGGCTAAGATAGGGTGAGAGATTGTTTTATGGTGGTTGTGGGGTGTTAAGGTGAAGGGTTGGTTCATAGTTTGGTGGTCGCCGGCTAGGGTTCCAGCGACCGGAGTTTTAAGAACTGGGAGATTGGTGTGTTTTCTAGGTGAGGTTAATGGAGATAAGGGTGTTAGAAGATGAAGGAAGGGGTCGGCCTGAGCCGGATAAGACAACAGAAGGGTGACCACCGGTAGGGTTCCGGTGGTCTTGTGAGAGAAGGGGAGGGAAGAAGGGGGCGACTAGGGTTTGTATTGTGAAGAGTGTATGAATAATGGGGTGTAATGAATGGTGGAATGGGAATATATACCTATCTTAGGTTGCTAGTTTTCCACCGTTAGATTGGCTAGGATGAACGGTCCAGATCATTTTGCCTTCAAAACATCATCGTTTGATTTAATGAGACTTTCATTTGGTCCGTTGGATTAGATTATTAAACGTTCGTGATTTATTTGGCTAAACTACGTCGTTTGTCTTAATTGAGACACTACTCTTATCCGTTTGATCAATGAAATGAATGGCCCTGATTATCTCATTACACGTCGTCATTTCATGTACAAGGCCACTGCCTTATGTGGTCCATTGATCAATGGTATCAACGACCCATATTTGGTGTGTTATACGGTGTCATTTGGTTCTATTATGAGACTGGACGGTCTTTTGACCTTGGGCCTGGGCTGTGGGTGTTGTATTTGGGCTTAATAATTTGTGTATTTGGCCCAATTCCTTAGTATTTCTTTTTTTTTTTTTGTATTTGTTATTTATACTATTTTGTATTTCCAACTTGTATTTATTTATTTAATTTTATGTATTTTCCCTTGTATTTTATATTTATTTTCCTTGTATATTTTATACTGGTGTATTTTATTTTATTCTTCTTTTTGAATTTTTTTTGTGTTTTTCCTTGATTTTTTCCAATTTCCTAGTAATCACCTTATATTTTTGTGATATTTTCCAATTCATTTCCTTTTCGTATTTCATTTCAAATTTCTTTCACATTATTTGTTAATAATTAAAACAAACCCTGGTATTTTCTATACACTAACCAAACTAATTGCAATCAAAAAATTATTTTTGTATTTTTATTTTTGAATTAATTGCTTGGGGCAAAAATCACGTGCTCACAGCTGCACCTCTTTGCTCGGAAACACGAAGAGTTTCAGTGCAAAGAAAAGTGAACAGTAATGAGGGATTTTTGCCCACTCACATGTTCCGTATGAAGCATTTTTTGAAAGTTTTGACCACATCCGGCTTCAAAGAGTTCCTACATATCCTGGGCTATACAGGAATCAGGTCTGGTAGTTGGAACTACCAGGGACTCTGATTTCACTGTTGTTGCTGTTGTTACTGCTGACCAACTCCTTATTAATCTATGGTAAAAATAAAAAACACTAGCCTAAGCTATGGTCTATGCATTACAAAAATCCTATCTATGCCCTGTGTGTCTTGTATTGCCTTGATCTTTCATCTTGTATTTTGTTCTTTTGTTTGTATCTTCCATTCTTCGATCAATCTTCTTGATTGTAACTTGCTTCAAACATAATGCTTCATTCTGCTTGTATAACTTTGAAATGTGTTTCCCTGTTCTGCGGGTTGTGCCTGCTTACTACAAAAATAAAGAAAACGTTTTCTGCCCCATTATGGGGCTTACAATCTATCATGCTGTTACTTGTTAGATAAAAGAAAAATTTTATTTTGCAAAAAGATATTCCCTTGTTATACAGGTGGGCGCCTGAGCAAAAAATTTAAAATGTAGAAAAGTATTCCCTTGTTATCCAGGTGGGCGCCTGATGCAAAAATTAAAAATGCAGAAAAGTATTCCATTGTTATGTAGGTGGGCGCCTGATGCAAAAATTAAAAATACAGAAAAATAGTCCCTTGTTATCCAGGTGGGCGCCTGAGTGCGAAAATTAAAAATGCAAAAAAGTATTCCCTTATTATCCTGGTGGGCGCGTGAGCAAAAATTTAAAATGTAGAAAAGTATTCCCTTGTTATCCAGGTGGGCGCCTGAGCAAAACTTTAAAAATTTAGAAAAATATTCCTTTGTTATCCACGTGGGCGCCTGAGCAAAAATTTAAAATGCAGAAAAGTATTCCCTTGTTATCCAGGTGGGCGCATGATGCAGAAATTTAAAATACAGAAAAATATTCCACTGTTATCCAGGTGGGCCCCTGATGCAGAAATTTAAAATGCAGAAAAATATTCCCTTGTTATCCAGATGGGCGCCTGAGCAAAAATTAAAAATGCAGAAAAGTATTCCCTTGTTATCCAGGTGGGTGCCTGAGCAAAAAATTAAAAATGAAGAATTCCCTTGTTATCCAGGTGGGCGCCTGATGCAAAAATTAAAAATGCAGAAAAGTATTCACTTGTTATCTAGGGGGGTGCCTGATGCAGAAAATTAAAAATGCAGAAAAGTATTCCCTTGTTATTCCGGTGGGCGCTCGAGCAAAAATTTAAAATGCAGAAAAGTATTCCCTTATTATCTAGGTGGGCGCCTGATGCAAAAATTAAAAATGCAAAAAAGTATTCCCTTGTTATCCAGGTGGGCGCCTGAGCAGAAATTAAAAATACAGAAAGGTATTCCCTTGTTATCCAGGTGGGCGCCGGAGCAAAAATTTTAAATGCAGAAAAGTATTCTCTTGTTATCCAGGTGGGCGCCTGAGCAAAAATTTTAAAATGCAAAAAAATATTCTCAAGTTATCCAGGTGGGCGCCTAATGCAAAAATTAAAAATGTAGAAAAGTATTCCCTTAGTTTGATAACTAGGTGTAGCTTAAAAAATAAAAGATAATACCTCCCTCGTTGTTCGGGTAGGTTCCTGATTATTGATTCCTCCATCGTGGATTCCTTCCTCCTTTTGTTGCTTCTTTTTGATTATTTATCCCACATTGGTCACACTCACTTTAAAGTGATTAGTAAGAATTTGAATCTTTTGTCCTTGTCTTAATCAGCAAACAACTTGTTAGTTATAAAATGATGGTTAGCAACTGGCATTCTTGTTGGCCTTGCTTCCACCATATGCCTCATCTTGCTTTGTGCTGCTTTGCCGTACTTTCTTGGTTATCTTCCCAATTCTTTCATTATAATCCCCTTTTGTTTCTTTTTTGTTTCTTTTTCTATTTTATTCCCTTTGGCTATATGGCCGCCATATGTTATTCTATTTCTCCTGTCCTTTGAAGGACCCAGTATCATTGTGCCATATAACATGAGAAGCTGGTAATTAGCTTTCAACTGGCAACGGGTTTTGAACAAATAAAACAAAATGCAATGACCCTGAATTTAGGGGTGGGGATATTTTTCAAGTAAAAGACAGAACTTATCTGGGTAGGAAGGCTAATTCCTTTGACCATGCAATGCATTTGGATATCCGACCCAGTCTGTCCAAGCAAATCTTTGCTGACTTTGATTTTTTCCTTTCATCAACCCAAACCTTACTTATCTTGCCACTTTTGTTTCATCAGGTCATTCCTCACTTTTGCCTTATGGTGCATGTGAGAGTTTTCACCAATAAGACTCTCTCATTTTTATTTTCTCTAAACTAACATTCGTCTTATGGTGCCCGTGAGGGTTTTCACCAATATGACTCTCTCATTTTTATTTTCTCTCAACTCACATTCGCCTTATGGTGCCCGTGAGGGTTTTTCACTAATAAGACTCTCTCATATATTTTTTATTTTTCTGTCTTCAAACTCCTGGGTACTATCCATGATATGTTTTTCTTTATTCTCATTACATTGTCATTTCCTTGAAATTAATCAGAAGGTCTTTCTTTGGACCGTAATGTGGCTTTTGGATCTGTTTAGAAAGAAGGGTATAAAGGCTCAAATTTATAACATGGGTTCAAAACAATTACAACTCTCGGAATCATAAAAACGTAACTTTTGCCCCAGTTTCAATTTTTGGGGAAACTTGGATTTTATATCTGTCATGTCTGAACCTCATTGAGGCTGCCTACGTACCCTTTCAGAATCAAGTCAGACGTAGTTCATATCGTTAAGATCTCCTCATCGTTTGACTTTTCCTGATTTTCTTCTTTTGTATATATTTGTTTCTTTCCTTTTTTTTCATATCTTTTCTTTTTCTCTTTTCTTTTTCAAAATTTTCTTTTTTCTTTTTTTTTTCAATCGTTTTTTTCAATCTTTTTTTTCTCTTTTCATTTCATCATACATTTTTGTCTTCACCATTGATTCCGAGAGAGGGGTATGAAAGAATAATATAATAAGGCTTAAATGGATAGCAATGGGTAAAGTGTTTGGATAGAGAAATAAAATGCCTTCATCATTTCAATTTCAAAAATATGATAAATACAATTGTATGCATGAAAGGAATCATATGTAATATCTCTTGACCGCATCAGAGTTAATGGCAGTCTCTACACATTTCCTTTCTACATCTGTCAAATATAAAGCTCCGTTGGACAACACCCCGGATACCATAAACGGCCCTTGCCAATTAGGCACAAACTTTCCTTTTGCTTCGGCCTAGTGTGGTAAAATACGTCTTAACACCAATTGTCCAACCTGTGGACGTACTTTCTTGTTATATTCTCTGGCCATCCTCCATTGATACAGTTGTCTGTGACATACTACTGCCAATCTTTTATTATCGATCAAGGTTAATTGCTCTAATCGGGCCTTTACCCATTCATCATCATCAATTTCAGCCTCAACTATAATTCGAAGGGAGGGCATTTCAATTTCTACAAGTATCACTGCCTCCATTCCATACACTAATGAGTAAGGGGTTTCACCAATTGAAGTTCGCACAGTAGTGCGATAACCCATTAGAGAAAATGGTAATTTTTCATGCCACTGTCTCGACCCCTCTACCTTTTTTTGAAGGATTTTCTTAATATTCTTATTTGCAGCTTCAACTTCTCCATTTGCTTTAGACCGATAAGGTGTAAATTGCGATGCACAATTTTATATTTCTGACATGTCTCCTCCATGAGATGAGTGTTAAGATTGGCCCCATTATCCGTAATAATGACCTTGGGAATTTTGAAGCGGCAAATGATGTTTGTATGTACGAAATCCACTACTGCCTTCTTTGTTACTGCTTTAAATGTGTCACGACCCAAACCCTGGTCGTGATGGCGCCCAACACAATTCTAGGCCCTGTGATGTTGCGGGTTCTATGGGACCGATGACATCCATGCCCCAAGCGACAAAAGGCCATGGTGCTGACATTGTATGCAACTCATGTGGCAGATAATGAATCAAATCTCCATGTATCTGGCATTGATGGCATTTTCGTACATATCCGATGCAATCTCGCCCCACAGTGAGCCAATAATAACCAACACTTAGTATTTTCTTGGCCAAAACGTATCCACTAATGTGAGGTCCACAAGTTCCTGCATGTATTTCAGCCATGATTGTAGTGGCCTAATGTGCATCTATACATCTTAGTAAACCCAAATTCGGGGTTCTCTTGTATACAATCCCTCGGCTGAAGAAAAATCCACTCGCTAGTCGCCTTATAGCACTTTTCTGATCTCCCGTAGCTTGCACCGAGTATACCCTCATCCTCAAATATTCTTTAATATCATGGAACCATGTTTCACCATCAAGTTCCTCTGCTACCGTAAAACAATAAGCATTCTGATCATGAACTTGTATTTGCAATGGATCTACATAAGCTTTATCCGGATGGTGCAACATGAATGACAATGTGTCCAGAGCATCTGTAACTTCATTGTGCATTCTTGGGATATGCTTGAACTCTATGGATTGAAATCTTTGACATAGTTCATGTAGACACTGTCGGTATGGTATAAGCTTCAAATCCCTTGTCTCCCATTCTCCCTGAATTTGATGTATCAAGAGATCCGAGTCACCCATGACCGAAATCTCTTGAACACCCATGTCTATTGCCATTCTTAATCACTGTATACACGCTTCATATTCGTCACATATTCTTCGTACAGAAAAAGCGGAGCTGAGCGGTAACAGGATAATGCTGACTTGTTTCTGAAATGAGCACTGCTCCAATTCCGGCTCTTTTGCTATTAACGGCCCCATCAAAGTATAATTTCCAACCCGATTTTTTGTCTTGTTCCAATTCTTCAATATTCATTGTCTCCTTATTAGGAAAATATGTCTTCAGTGGTTCAAACTCATCATCAACTGGATTTTCTGCCAAATGATCAGCGACTGCTTGTGCCTTCATTGTAGTGCGAGTTATATAAACAATATCAAACTTCGTAAGTAGAATTTGCCATTTAGCGAGCCTTCCTAAAGGCCGTCTCATCTTCTTCGTCCATCAAGATCTGATGAAAACCCACATAACAATCCACAAAAGAACCAATATCTTGTTTGTCACAATTGTCAATTAATATGTGGATATTTGGCAATGGAAAATCATCCTTTGGACTTGCTTTGTTAAGGTCTCGATAATGAACGAACACTTTGGGTTTTTTATCTTTCTTCGGAACAGGTACAACATTGGCTAGCCAGGTGGGGTACTTGGTGACCTGTATGACCTTTGCCTCAAACTACTTGTTGACTTCTTCTTTTATTTTCACACTAATGTCTATTTTGAACTTTCTTAACATTTGCTTAACGGGCTGACATTCCGGATAAGTGGGAAACTTATGTACCACCAAATCAGTATTGAGACCTGGCATATCATCATAAGACCAGGCAAATATATATCTGTACTCATGTAATAACTTGATCAAGTCTTCTCTGAGTGAGGCTTCTAAGTGCACACTAATCTTTGTTTCTCAAATATTCTCCTCATTCCCCAAATTAATAGACTCTGTCTCATTTAAGTTTGGTTTGGATTTCTCTTCGTAGTGGCTCAAATCCTTACTAATTTCCTCCAAAACTTCCTCATCCTCATATTCCACTTCATTATCATTTTCAATTTCTTGTATAACTAATCTAATTATCAAGACTGGACCGAGAATCCTTCATGCATGACACATCATTGAAATCAGCAAAAACTAGACTATACAAGAAAAGAAAAGAAAATAAAATAAGGTTACAAGAATAGAGAAAGAAAGAAATTGCATTTTGTTAAACTTTGAAAGGTAACAAGGTTTGGATACATTTGACTAGACGGAACATAGGATTACAATTTTTGAAACAAGACATATTTAGGAATGGAACATTAAATCTAACTACCACAAATCCATTCTGATTGGAAGAGGAGTAGCTTCCCAGTTATTTAGCCTGATCTGGGGTCCAACAAACTGAACATCCATCTTGCTCGTTCCCTCGGCTGCCTCTATCATATTCACGCCTTCAAATTTCTAATAGCTCTTCATAGCTCTTCATCTGGCCTTATTTCTGCATGGCCCGGCATGACATTCACCGGACGTCTTTGTGTACCAGGCTTGACGAAGGAATAGGAAAGTTTTGGGATAGGCTTGGGGAGGGTACATCATTTCTTTTTCAGTCTTTCCACTTTCTGTATATTGGTGATGGTTGGCTTGAAACCCAACCCGAAAGTATTAGTGCCACCCAGAAGATGAACTGGTTGTGTTATTCCTTGCAAAGCAACTCCTAGACCATTTCCCGGAGAGAACCCGTTCTTTAACATTTCCTTAACAACCATGACTGCCGCAAGGGTTACTTTGGGTACTGGGATGCTTTCACCTTCAGATATCTTGTTCACAGACACAGTGTCCATCACTTGGTACACCCAATGACTTTTGTCACCCTCAACTTCTTCGAATGGCGTGATGGCATTACAAATATTATCTTCACTATGCACTACTATCTCTTGCTGATCCATTCAAACTTCACCATTTGATGGAGTGAAGAAGGCACCGCTTTTGTAGCATGGATCCATGGGCGTCCTAACAGGAGATTATAGGACACAGCAATGTCCAACACTTGAAACTCCATGGTGAATTCAACCGGTCCAATGGTGAGTTCTAATATGATATCTCCAACAATGTTCTTTCAACATCCGTCGAATCCACTCACACATATGCTATTTATGTGGATTCTTTCATGATCAATCTTCAGTTTTCCCAGAGTAAATAAAGGACAAATATTAGCACTCAACCCATTATCGACCAGAACACTTGTCACCACTGATTCCTCTCACTTTACTGTAAGATATAACTCCTTGTTGTGCTCTATCCTTTCCAATGGCAGTTCATCGTCTGAGAATGTTATCCTGTTTGCCTTAAATATTTTTTTGTGATGTTTTCCAAATGACACACTGTAATCTTTTCTGGTACATGAGCTTGATTTAGGATCTTCATTAACGCCATTCAGTGTTCAACGGAATGAATTAACAGAGATAGCAAAGATATTTGAGCTGGGGTCTTCCTCAGCTGCTCAACTATGGAATAATCTTGAGCTTTCATTTTCTTTAGGAATTCCTCAGCTTCTTCTTCGGTGACCGCTTTCTTCACATGAGCCGGATTTTCTTTCACAACTTTCGCCTTCCTCAAATCATCAGGAGCAAAACATCTCCCAGACCGAGTCAAACCATGGGTTTCACATATCTCCCCCTTGATTTGTTTTCCTTTGTACATTATAGTTACCTTGTCATAATTCCAAGGTACAACTTAGATGTTCACAATCGGCATCCGAACGACTGGCTTGATAACAACTGGCTCTATATGTGCCCTTTTACAGTCAATATGGGCTTCACCCCAAGTACTATCACTTTTACAGGTTCAGGTTCAACTACCACTAATGGCTGACTTACAGGTGGCTCAACTGACGCTTTCTCACTCCCGACTTTCTCCTCTGTCTTGATATTTGCCTTAATTGTCATCACAGTCTGAGAGGGCTTTTTGCAGCTTTCTCCTTGTACTAGCTCTATCATATGTGTTTCATAGTGCACATGCAAAGGATTTTGCATTATGTTGAGAGCCTCGGGGGCTTGTACCTCGATTCTTCTGGAGTTAATGAGTTCCTGTATTGCAGATATTAGGTGCCAACATTTCTACGTGTCATGTCCCGGTGCCCCTGAACAATATTCACAATGGATTAAATGATCTAAGTTTCCCGGTGAAGGATTAGGAATTTTAGGCTGAATGGGACTCAACATCTCCAGTTGTCTTAATTGCTGGAAGAGGCTAGTATATGATTTGCCTAGAGGAGTGAATGTTTTCTTTCTTTGAGCCCTATCATTTTTGACTTCAGGGTCGGGACGAAAACTGGTTCTGTTGGGATTTCTGTAAGTTTTTGGTGGCGGGTATGTATTTTGGGCATGGTAGACATTCTGAGGTGTTGGGGTTCGCCATGAAGGAAGAGATGGTGGGTAAGATTGGGCATGATGGACAGAAAACTGAGGACCAGTTAGAGGGTAATAATGTTGAGGTGGGTTATACGATGTTGGTGGGTATGGTTGATATGGGCGAGGCCGATGATGATATGGGTTGGGGCCCCGGGACCAAGACCTTCTCTCTATAACTGGCACTTCTTCTTTCTTTTTCTTCCCAATTGATCCTGTGATGACCCAAAGGGTCATCACTTATTTTATTAATCATTTCGAGCTTCTGAGGCCTTGAAAACCTCATTCCATGTTGCCTCGATTTACGTGCACAATCCGAGCATGTAGCCGGAAAGATTTTGTGATAGAAAATATGAATTCTATGAGAAATGTGGATAAAAATGATATTAATATTGATATGGTTGACTTCGGTCAATATTTTTGGTAAACGGATCCGGACCCGAGATTGGGTGGTCCCGAGAGGTCCGTAGGAAAATATGGGACTTGGACATGCGTTCGGAGTCGAATTCTGAGGCCTAGAGCCCAAGTTATGAATTTTTCTATGAAATTGTTTTTGATGTAATTGTTAAATGGAAATGAATTAATTGACCTTGGTATCGGGCTCGTATTTTGGTTCCGACGCCCGTACAAGTCTTAAATATTATATATGTGATTTCTGTAAAGTTTGGTGACATTCGGATGTCGTTTGAGATGTTTTGGACCTTGAGTTCCAAGTTTGAAAGTTTTTGAAAACCAAAAGTATGAAAATCATGAATTTGAGGCTTGATTTGATGAAAACGATGTGATATTGGCGATGTGATCGCACGAACAAGTTCATAATGTGTTTTTGAGGTTGTGTACATGTTTGGTTTGGAGCCCGGGGGGCTCGGGTAAAGATTTGATAGGCCGTAGGATCAATTTCTCAATTTATGCACTGCTGGTTTTTCACCCAGCTGTTGGCTTCGCATTTGCGAAGAATTTCTCGCAAATGCGAAGAAGGCAGTTCAGGGCTGGGTTCGCAAATGCGAACCCATTATCGCAAATGCGATGCCTGCCAGAACCAGCCAAGTTCGCAAATGCGAACAAAGTGTCGCAAATGCGACACTAGTACACCTGGACCAGAGTTCGCAATTGCGAACTTAACCTCGCAATTGCGAGGCCTTCAGTAATTGCCTGTCTTCGCAATTGCGAAGAATGTGTCGCAATTGCGAAGAATGTGTCGCAATTGCGAAGAAGCCCAGAAGCCTGCTGGTTCGCAAATGCGAACCTTATTTTGCAAATGCGAAATCCCCAGTAACTGCCTAGACTTCGCAAATGCGAATAAATGTTCGCAAATGCGAACTTCCCAGCCTTAGCTTATTTTTCAAACTCCAGAAATTGGTCGAGGTTCGCAATTGCGAACCCATGTTCGCAAATGCGAACACAAAGACCTGTAAAACACGATTTTCAGTTCATTTCTTCACTTTTTACAAACCAAAAACACCCATTTGCGATTCTTCACGGATTCCTTCTTCATCAAAACAATTGTAAGTCACTTTTTACTTAATTCTTTCACAATTCCTAACATCATTAAACATGTTTTTCAATAGAAATCAAAGGTTTTCATGGTAGAATTTCTTGTTTTTGATAGAATATAGGGTTTTTCATAAATTGGGAAATTGAACCTCGAATTGAGGTCCGATTTTGAAACAAATCATATACTTGAACTCGTGGGGGGATGGGTAACCGGATTTTGGTCCGAACCCCGAGTTCCGACCATGTGGGCCCGGGGTCGAAATTCACTATTCCGGCAGAATGTTGTAAAAGTTGTAATTAGCCTTATGAATTAGTTTGTTGAGTAGTATTGATGATATTAAATCAATTGTGTATAGATACGATTGGATTGAAGCCAAATTTGAAAGGAAAAGGCATTGCCACGGATTGAATTGTTCATAAACATTCGAGGTAAGTGTTTGTTCTATCCTAGCTTGAGGGAATATGATTATGTGCTATGTGATCGAGTGCGGTGTATGGGCTGTGGTGACGAGCATCCATACACCGGCGTCTAGCATGACCGTGAGTCGTTGTTGATATTTGTTGTGAGATATTTTGAAGATAAATTGTTGAACCCTTGCCGGGTTGTATAATTGTTATTGTTCTCCCTTGTCGGGACTTGTTGTGAAGTGAGATATTGATTGCCCTTGCAGGGACTTTGTTGAAATGATTATTGTGTCCCTTGCCGGAACGGTTCATGATTTGTTGTTTTCTTTCTCTGCCCTTAACTGTGATTGTTATTTGGGTGAGGAAGAGTGATAATGCACGAAGGGTGATGCCGTGCCATGATATTGATTATGCATGAAGGTTAATGTCGTGCCATGTTTTATTGATTATGCACGAAGGATCATGCCGTGCCTTGTTATTGAACCATGTACGAAGGATCATGCCGTACTATGGATGTGAGGATGAGAGTAAAAGTACGAAGGGTGATGCCGTGCAACTTTATTTGCTTATTTGGTGAGGATGAGAGTAAAAGCACGAAGGGTGATGCCGTGCAACTATTTGCCATTTCTTGACTTGATATTACTTGTTTTTCCATTATATTTTATTTGGGTGATGTCGTGCAACTATTTGCTATTCCTTGACTTGATATTACTTGTTTTTCCATTATATTTTATTTGGGTGATGCCGTGCAACTATTTGCTATTCCTTGACTTGATATTACTTGTGTTTCCATTATACTTTGTTTTCCTTGTGAACTTATTAACCGTTGTTAATTGTTGAGTTCTTTTGAGATATTCCTTATTGTGGTATTACTTGGTTAATTCTTGTTAATTGTGGTAATATATATATTAAAGAATTGGGATCGTGTGGCGCGCCGATCACTTTTATGATAAGAAATGGGATCGTGTGGCACGCCGACCACAAAGTGATTTGAATCTTGGCATTGGCCATAGTTGCCGGTAGCCTATTGATATATTTGGGAGCGGGTGGTACACCTACCACGAGATAAGAAAAGAAAAGTAAAGAATTGAGACACGAAAGTAAGACTTAATTATGTTGATTAGATTAATCTGGATATTATGAGTTATTGGTTGTTATTGCAGAGCAGAGTATTTCCTTATAAATGTTTATGTACATATATATATATATATATATATATATATATATATATATATATATATATATATATATATATATATATATATATATATATATATATATATTGCAACCGCACAGGTTTATGTGGGTGTCCGGTCTTAGGCTTGTCACTACTTCGCCGGGATAGGCCAGGCACTTACCAGCACATGGGGTCGGTTGTGCTGATAATACACTTCTGTGCGTTTTTGCACAGGTCCATGTTACGATCAGGAGCAGCAACAGTAAATCGATTGCGTGGGAGTTGATCATATTTGAGACCGAGGTAGCTTGCAGACGTCCGCAGGCCCGGCGTCTCTCTCTCTTTATTTATGTTACTAGCTGTAGTCTCTTTGTTCCGAGACAAACAGAATTATGTTATATTTATTTCAAACTCTTATGTGTAGTTTTCAGTAGTAGTTCGTGAGTCGGTGACTCCACGTCTTGGGTAGAGGATTTCAGTATGATATTCATCTTGTAATTAGTTATTTCTATTTCGATAAAGTATTCCGCATTTATTTAATTAAAATTGTGTTAGAAACAGGATAGTATGAATACAGTGGCTTGCCTAGCTACCACGAGTAGGCGCCATCACGATCCCGATGTTGGGGGAAAATCCGGGTCGTGACAAGTTGGTATCAGAGCTCTAGGTTACATAGGTCTCACCACTCACGAACAAGCTTAGTAGAGTTTGAGAGGTAGGTACGGAGACGTCTGTACTTGTCCTCCAGATTCTATTTAGTTAGGAAAGAGTCTCTCATTTGTTCTTTCTTATCGTGCGAATTTGTTCTTCAAAGTGTTAAGTTAAATTTCCACTCTTGTCTTCCCACGAATGGCGTAGTCACGTACCGCCTATCCGGCCGAACAATGGCACAGGCTGGTGATAGATCAACTATGCCTTCAAAAGTTTTATGGAGGACGGATAGGTTTCACCAAAGTCTTCGCTACCACCTTCGGCGGTGCATCTTTTGAGAACCCACGAGATTGTGCTTGACAGTTCTTATGAGGAATTACATAACGTGGGAATAGTCGAATGCGAGGAGTTCATTTTACTGTGCTACAGAAGGCACACAGAAATAGTGGGAAGATAATGTATTTACCACACCAGTTATGGTCCCAACGGAAGGTGCAATTATATCAGGGAGATCACCTAATAAATCGTGTTGGGTTTCAACGGACCTTGACGTCCGGTCGATGTGTTGGAGTTGTGAAGGACAAATATGGTGAGTTATTGGACTGTATATATATGGTATAGAAAGGTCCTCTAAATAATTTATACATATTTAAGGTTGGTTCTTTTCATGGGGTAAGAAATCGCCCCAGAGAATAACGAAGAGTTTGTGAGTAAACGGGGTAGCTCAGCAGTGTTAAGCCAACATAGCAAAAGAGGAAATTGGCCATCAATGTTTGTGACAAGATTACCAAGAGGGCAAGCCGGCCAATGCAACGCTATCTACTAAACTCTATTTTAGAAAATGTTATGAAGACGTCACCCCGAGATTCTCTGCAATATGTAGTATATGCGATCTGAACGGTTGTACCAGGTCACAATGACTGTGTCCGAATATATATTGTCATGAACAACAAGTTAACTGAGCCTTAAAGGAATTGATGTGAATGTGGAATTTTTGGAGAAATATAATTTTAGGAAAGCACTCAGGCTACACGCTCCATTGCAGTTAATATTTATCCTACATGGCCAGCCAGATGTATAGGTCGGGATGTTAGAGGTGGAGGTGAAAATCCTAGAGGTGGAGACCCAATCATTGATATACTTTTTATGGTATGAGGGAGGTCATTACACCAGATGGTGTCATCACGTGTATAATTCAGATTGTTATAAACAGAATAATTTTTCCTTAATTTGATTTGGTTTTTGAAAGAAAATTTAGGCGAGTCTGTTTAACATGCTCCATTCATGAGCGAACATCGTAATCATACTACTTAGGGAAATACTCCTATTGAGATATTACATGAGGATAGACATCCCTATTATTAGGTGTTAGTCACTAAATATCCATGAGACTAAGAGTGACTTTATATTACTTATTACAATATGTTTTGATATAATTCTCGGAATAACTAATTTTAATCGTTAATTGTGTGCCCTATCAGTATGAGGGTTCATTTTATGTCGTGATTATCTTTGACGGACAATTATTGAAAGGAAGAAAGAAAGGAAATGAAAAATTTCAGATGATATGATGTGCAAGCACTGTGATTCGGAGTTGAGGATGAGATCCTCCAATTTTTGGCATAATGTGAAATATTTCTAAGCCGAGCTTCAAGCTGCGGTGGATATCATATGAGGACTGGGTCCTAGTAGTAAGAGTTTATGTGTTTAAAATTCTTCTTTTATGAATTAATATTTTCGTATCGCATTCTTAAATAAGAGTCATGTCCGTTAGGACTATTTGACAATTCTTGTATAGTTTCTATTCATATTTAGCCATTTCTATTTTGAAACCGTTGAGCTTAGCCTTTGAGACGAGCACCAGGTAAGGATAAATATGACGCATTAATTCGGGAAAATAATCACGAGGTCACCATACCTCATTCTGAGTAAAGTGGGATTTGTAGAATAAGGTATTTGATAACAGGGTTAATTGACAATGTTGTAATTTAAGAATAACTCTTATGGCCAGACTTCAGAGTCATGGATATGTGCATACGCATGAGTGTGTTCGTGCCTTATTTAGACTTGTTCGTTGTAGTCTTCATTGTTTCCATATTGACATACTCCTGCAGTCATGAGGAGCATGCACAACATCTCAGAGTGACTTTGCAGACTCCGAAAGATAGCCAACTATATGCAAAAATTTCGAAGTGTGAATTTTGGCTAAGTTCAGTTGCATTCCTGGGTCATATTGTGACGGCAGCAGGTATTCAGGTTGATCCGAAGAAGATTGAGGCAGTCAAGGACTGACCTAGACTGACATCAGCCACGGAGATTTGGAGTTTCTTGGGATTAGCGGGTTATTATCGGCGATTCGTGGAGGGGTTTTCATCTATTGCAACCCCACTGACCAGATTGACACAGAAAGGTGTTCAATTTGAATGGTCAGATGAATGTGAGGCGAGCTTTCAAAAGCTCAAGACAGCCTTGACCACAGCACCGGTATTGATTTTACCCACAGGTACGGGACCTTATACTGATTATTGTGATGCTTCCCGTATTGGGCTTGGTGCAGTGTTAATGCAGGATGGCAAGGTTATTGCCTATGCTTCGAGGCAGTTGAAGATGCATGAAAAGAATTACCCAGTGCATGATGTAGAATTTGCGGCGATTATTCACGCATTGAAGATCTGGAGGCATTATTTGTATGGTGTAGTATGTGAAGTATACACCGATCATAAGAGTCTTCAGTATTTGTTAAACAAAAGAGTTGAATTTGAGGCAGAGAAGGTGGCTGGTATTGCGGAAAGATTATGATGTCACCTTTTTATATCATCGGGGAAAAAGCAAACGTGGTGGCTGACGCTTTGAGTAGGAAGTCAGCCAGTATGGGCAGTCTTGTTTATATTCCAGTCAATCACAGGCCAATTGCTTTGGATGTTCAGTCCTTGGCCAATCGATTTGTGAGGTTGGATATTTCTGAGCCTAGTCGAGCACTAGCTTGTGCGATCGCTCGCTCTTCATTATTGGAGCGTATCCGTGATCAACAATATAATGATTCCTATTTATGTGACCTTAGAGACACGGTCCAGCGAGGAGGTGCTAATCAGGTCACCTTAGATGTTGATGGGATCAATTCCTGCCTTTGGCAGAGTTTGCTTATAATAATAGTTATCAATCGAGCATCCAGATGGCTCCTTATGAAGCGTTTTATGGTAGGCGGTGTCGTTCTCCGGTTGGATGGTTTGAACCGGGAGGAACTCGGTTATTCGGTACAGATTTATTCCAAGAGGCCTTAGATAAGGTCAAGATTATTCAAGATAGGCTTCGCACAGCTCAATCTAGACAAAAGAGCTATGCAGATCGCAAGGTTCGAGACATAACTTTCATGATCGGGGAGCGAGTATTGCTCCGAGTGTCACCTATGAAGGGCGTGATGAGGTTCGGGAAGAAGGGCAAGCTCAGCCCTAGGTATATTGGTCCATTAGAGATTCTAGATAGAGTGGGAGGGGTGACTTACAGATTAGCTTTGCCGCGTAGCTTATCAGCCGTGCACCCAGTTTTTCACGTATCTATGCTTCGGAGATACCACGGCGATCCCACACATGTGTTAGACTTCAGTACCGTCCAATTGGACAATGATCTATCTTACGAGGAGGAGCCGGTGGCCATTCTAGACCGGCAGGTTCGACAGTTGAGGTCGAAGAGTTATCCTTCCGTGCGTGTTCAGTGGAGAGGTCAGCCTCCTGAGGCATCGACCTGGGAGTCCGAGTCTGATATGCGGAGCCGCTACTCACACTTGTTTCCTGACTCAGGTACTTCTTTCTTTTGTCCGTTCGAGGACGAACGGTTGTTTTAGAGGTGGAGATTGTGACGACCCAAAAGGTCATCACTTATTTTATTAATCATTTCGAGCTTCTGAGGCCTTGAAAACCTCATTCCATGTTGCCTCGATTTACGTGCACAATCCGAGCATGTAGCCGGAAATATTTTGTGATAGAAAATATGAATTCTATGAGAAATGTGGATAAAAATGATATTAATATTGATATGGTTGACTTCGGTCAACATTTTTGGTAAACGGATCCGGACCCGAGATTGGGTGGTCCCGAGAGGTCCGTAGGAAAATATGGGACTCGGACATGCGTCCGGAGTCGAATTCTGAGGCCTAGAGCCCAAGTTATGAATTTTGCTATGAAATTGTTTTTGATTTAATTGTTAAAGGAAATGAATTAATTGACCTTGGTATCGGGCTCGTATTTTGGTTCCGACGCCCGGTACAAGTCTTAAATATTATATATGTGATTTCTGTAAAGTTTGGTGACATTCGGATGTCGTTTGAGATGTTTTGGACCTCGAGTTCCAAGTTTGAAAGTTTTTGAAAACCAAAAGTATGAAAATCATGAATTTGAGGCTTGATTTGATGAAAACGATGTGATATTGGCGATGTGATCGCACGAACAAGTTCATAATGTGTTTTTGAGGTTGTGTACATGTTTGGTTTGGAGCCCGGAGGGCTCGGGTAAAGATTTGATAGGCCGTTGGATTAAATTCTGAATTTTTGCACTGCTGGTTTTTCACCCAGCTGTTGGCTTCGCAATTGCGAAGAATTTCTCGCAAATGCGAAGAAGGCAGTTCAAGGCTGGGTTCGCAAATGCGAACCCATTATCGCAAATGCGATGCCTGCCAGAACCAGCCAAGTTCGCAAATGCGAACAAAGTGTCGCAAATGCGACACTGGCACACCTGGACCAGAGTTCGCAATTGCGAACTTAACCTCGCAAATGCGAGGCCTTCAGTAATTGCCTGTCTTCGCAATTGCGAAGAATGTGTCGCAATTGCGACAAAGCCCAGAATGCCTGCTGGTTCGCAAATGCGAACCTTATTTCGCAAATGCGAAATCCCCAGTAACTGCCTAGACTTCGCAAATGCGAACAAATGTTCGCAAATGCGAACTTCCCAACCTTAGCTTATTTTTCAAACTCCAGAAATTGGTCGGGGTTCGCAATTGCGAACCCATGTTCGCAAATGCGAACACAGAGACCTGTAAAACACGATTTTCAGTTCATTTCTTCACTTTTTACAAACCAAAAACACCCATTTGCGATTCTTCACGGATTCCTTCTTCATCAAAACAATTGTAAGTCACTTTTTACTTAATTCTTTCAATTCCTAACATCATTAAACATGTTTTTCAATAGAAATCAAAAGGTTTTCATGGTAGAATTTCTTGTTTTTGATAGAATATAGGGTTTTTCATAAATTGGGAAATTGGACCTCGAATTGAGGTCCGATTTTGAAACAAATCATATACTTGAACTCGTGGGGGATGGGTAACCGGATTTTGGTCCTAACCCCGAGTTCCGACCATGTGGGCCCGGGGTCGATTTTTACTATTCCGGGCAGAATGTTGTAAAAGTTGTAATTAGCCTTATGAATTAGTTTGTTGAGTAGTATTGATGATATTAAATCAATTGTGTATAGATACGATTGGATCGGAGCCAAATTTGAAAGGAAAAGGCATTGCCACGGATTGAATTGTTCATAAACATTCGAGGTAAGTGTTTGTTCTATCCTAGCTTGAGGGAATAGGATTATGTGCTATGTGATCGAGTGCGGTGTATGGGTTGTGGTGACGAGCATCCATACACCGGCGTCTAGCATGACCGTGAGTCGTTGTTGATATTTGTTGTGAGATATTTTGAAGATAAATTGTTGAACCCTTGCCGGGTTGTATAATTGTTATTGTTCTCCCTTGTCGGGACTTGTTGTGAAGTGAGATATTGATTGCCCTTGCAGGGACTTTGTTGAAATGATTATTGTGTCCCTTGCCGAGGCGGTTCATGATTTGTTGTTTTCTTTCTCTGCCCTTAACCGTGATTGTTATTTGGGTGAGGAAGAGTGATAATGCACGAAGGGTGATGCCGTGCCATGTTTTATTATTTATGCACGAAGGTTAATGCCGTGCCATGTTTTATTGATTATGCACGAAGGATCATGCCGTGCCTTGTTATTGAACCATGTACGAAGGATCATGCCGTACTATGGATGTGAGGATGAGAGTAAAAGTACGAAGGGTGATGCCGTGCACTTTATTTGCTTATTTGGTGAGGATGAGAGTAAAAGCACGAAGGGTGATGCCGTGCAACTATTTGCCATTTCTTGACTTGATATTACTTGTTTTTCCATTATATTTTATTTGGGTGATGTCGTGCAACTATTTGCTATTCCTTGACTTGATATTACTTGTTTTTCCATTATATTTTATTTGGGTGATGCCGTGCAACTATTTGCTATTCCTTGACTTGATATTACTTGTGTTTCCATTATACTTTGTTTTCCTTGTGAACTTATTAACCGTTGTTAATTGTTGAGTTCTTTTGAGATATTCCTTATTGTGGTATTACTTGGTTAATTCTTGTTAATTGTGGTAATATATATATTAAAGAATTGGGATCGTGTGGCTCGCCGACCACTTTTATGATAAGAAATGGGATCGTGTGGCACGCCGACCACAAAGTGATTTGAATCTTGGCATTGGCCATAGTTGCTGGTAGCCTATTGATATATTTGGGAGCGGGTGGTACGCCTACCACGAGATAAGAAAAGAAAAGTAAAGAATTGAGACACGAAAGTAAGACTTAATTATGTTGATTAGATTAATCTGGATATTATGAGTTATTGGTTGTTATTGCAGAGCAGAGTATTTCCTTATAAATGTTTATGTACATATATATATATATATATATATATATATATATATATATATATATATACATATATATATATATATATATATATATATATATATATATACAACGACAACAGAAAGAGCAGCAGGATTATATATGGAGGTATACAACTAAAAAGGGAACATCCTCAGAAAATATTGAACAATGAGAGCAGGACATTTGTGACAACATTAAACCAAATTCACATTGCGTGGGAGTTGATCATATTTGAGACCGAGGTAGCTTGCAGACGTCCGCAGGCCCGGCGTCTCTCTCTTTACTTATGTTACTAGTTGTAGTCTCTTTGTTCCGAGACGAACAGATTATGTTATATTTCTTTCAGACTTTATGTGTAGTATTCAGTAGTAGTTCGTGAGTTGGTGACTCCACGTCTTGGGTAGAGGATTTCAGTATGATTTTACCTTGTAACTGGTTATTTCTATTTCGATAAAGTATTCCGCATTTATTTAATTAAAATTGTGTTAAAAACAGGATAGTATGAATACAATGGCTTGCCTAGCTACCACGAGTAGGCGCCATCACGATCCCGATGTTGGGGAAAAATCCGGGTCGTGACATGCAATTCCTCATGTTCCCGTCCGAATTGCTTGATTTGTAGCCTTAATAGCTGAATAACTCATGATTTTATTTGTTTTCAAACCTTCTTCAACAAAGCTACCCATTTTTACCACCTCATTGAAGGTCTTTCCGATTGCAGACACCAGATGCCCGTAGTATGTCGGCTCCAAAGCTTGTAAGAAACAATCTACCATTTCTCCTTCTTTCATTGGTGGATCCACAAGAGCCGCCTGTTCTCTCCACCTGAAACCATACTCCCGGAAACTCTCTCCGGGCTTCTTTTCCATTTTCGTCAATGAGACAAGATGATTTCTAAATTATATTGAAAATGGTTCACAAATGATTGAGCCAAATCGTCCCAAATGAACCATCGGGTATGATCTTGACGGGTGTACCATTCAATTGCTGAGCCATTGAGGCTTTGACTGAAATAAGCCATAAGTAGTTCATCTTTCCCCCAGCTCCATGCATTTTGCTGTAATATCCTCTCAGATGGGCCACTATATCACCATGGCCATCATACATGTCAAATTTCGGCAATTTAAACCCAGCTGGTAGTTGTACTTCGGGGAACGAACACAAGTCCTTGTATGCCACACTAACTTGGCCTCCTAAACTGTGCATATTGCGAAACGACTGCTCAAGGCTCTTCATTTTCCTAGTCATCTCCTCATGCTCAAGATTTCTAACGGGTTTCTCCTCTTCTGTCATATCGATAAGTGGGGTATAAGAATTATGTTGTCTGAAGGTGGGTTCTGGAGGGTAGTAATAATTAATTCCTTCTCGGCTTTACCTAGATCAAATCTGTAGTCCTTCACCTTGCGCTACAAATTATCAATTAGCTTTTCATCCCGGGCATGTCAAATTGGGGTTTCAGTTGATGCTCTTATTTTCACAATCTGAGCCTTCAATGTTTCAGTTTCTTTAATCAGTTATTTCTTTTCACCTTCATCGACCGCTGCTTGTAAGCTGCTTTTGAATTTGAGGTCATGCACTTGTTTTTCCAACATACTGATTTTGGCTCGATATTCATTCTCCTTGGCAAGCCAACCCCATTGTTCCTTTGATAGCTCGGCAAATTCTTGAATATAAGGTCTCTTTGTCGGTCTTTCATTGTCAAAATCTCTTCGGTACCATGCGGAATACCCAAGTGACACTTTACCTCTATCACGATCCCTTACAAAAGTGTCCATTCTTAGACATTGGCACTCATTCCATATTTGTCGGGCTTTTGCCTCAAGAAATTGCCCATCGGGACTAATCTCTATTGCTTGAAGGCTGAGATTCCCATCTTTTGGCACGATTTGATATCTTCCGAGTTGCCGTAACACTCGGTACGGCGCATAAGGCTAGATGCTTTTGAGACCCATTAAGAGAAAGTATGATCCTTCTGCTGGCATGTATATGACTTCACTGATGGGCAACCGTCCTAATGCCCATTCTATTTGGCTAGTAGTAAGTGATCGGAAGTATGTGATCCAACCTTTCGACCCTTCTGGAAACTTGACCTCTTTTGTCCTCATGCAAAATTCTTTGATACAAGTCTTTTCAGATGATCCATAGATCAAGAACTGAGGGTGGTGGCATAAATGCTCTACCATCCACATCTGAAGTAGTAGATTACACCCCTCAAATAAATCTTCTCCCGCTTTGCAGGCTAAGAGAGCACGAAAGATATCGGCCACTATCATTGGCGCCAAAGTACTGTTGTCCTGTGTAAGGAGAGTACTAGCAATCCCGACAACTTTGATGTCGATGTTCCCGTCTTTCCTTGGAAATATTATTAACCCCAGAAAGGCTACTATGAAGGCAAAGCACCTATGTTCCTCCCATGTAGCCCGGTTTTCGTTACTGTAGAGTCTATTCGTTGGAACATTAAATCCTCCAACGTGGCCATATCTACGGTATATAAAGTTCATATTGCAAAACCCGTGGACCAAATCTTCATTGCGAACATTTATTGCTATTCTCAAAGAGTCAAGGAATCTGTGCACAGTGATGGCTCTTGGAGCAACCGGATATTTGTCTTTTAAGGGGACCTCACCCTTTCCAATGTATTTACCAATCTATTCCAGTGTCGGAGTGAGCTCAAAGTCCGAAAAGTGGAGCACATTGTGTGCGGGATCCCAACAGGAAACTAAAGCTCGAATATTGTCACCTCGGGGTATGATATCAAGTAGCCTAGTAAGATCTTTCAAATATTTCTTGATCCAATCTTGTCCATCTTGGCCCAAATCGTTCCACCATAATCGTAACTCCAAAGGGATCTTATTCATTAGTGAAAAAGGTTCGCTTTGCATTGTGCTCATCCTGCACATTTATTAAAAGTGATTTAAACTCATATTATTTGACTCAAAAACAAAATATTTTTAAAGAAACTTTTTTATCATTTTTCTTCAAAAGAATCCCTATTTGCGAACTCAGCCTTTCAACACCTCGTTTGAAGATTTCAAGGCTATATTTATTATTTAAGGGAAATGACTTCAAAAGTGGCCATTTTTGCACAAACAGCCTTCTGGCGTCCTTTCGGAACATTCAACTATTTTCAAAAACGGAATCACTTTGATTTATTTAAAAATTTAAAAAAAAATTGAGATTTTTTTTGGGTTATTTTTTAAAAGGGGTGGTTGGACCCGTCATGGGTTGCCTATGTATCTCGCCTAGTGGTGAGAATCAAACTAGCATAGTTCGGTCAAATTGTTTTTAGGCCAACTATATTGACAAAATTAACCCAACTATATATTTTCTTTTTCTCAAAATTTCGGCAGCGTTTCGTCAGTATTTTGCTATTTTGTCCCTCTCTTCATTTTCAGGTATTTAGCCGGTCAGCATAATAGTCCGGGACAAATAAATGCAATACATAATCATGCTCGGTCTTTTACATTCGGGTTACCTGTCCTAGACGGACCCAACCCCTGTATTTAGTCCCCTAAGTCATATATGATGCAAATCATCGTCCTAATTCTAGGCTCAATATCCTGATTTTCAATGGTACTAGACTGTGTACCCGAGTGGACAACTCGGATCGATGAGGGGGCTATGTACCGGGGACCCGCGGGATCGTCCGGCTTTGTAACTTTTTTCGACCTTTATTTCTTATTTGGTATTGACATTAACAGAAAGGGGAGTCTCAACCAGTAAGCACATCCCCGGAGGTAAGAAGAGAAGGGTTTTCGGCACAATTTATATATACAATTAACATAATATCAAAGTGGTAAACATATAGCACATTGATCAAAGCATATAATGAAATCAGATATAAACAAAAACAGCAATTTAACTGAGCTTGAATTCTTAAATACTGAACCGAAGTTCTGGATTTCTCGTTCCCCAGCAGAGTCGCCAGAGCTGTCACACTTCCTTTTTTCACTTATATACTGTTATTTAATACCACACCCCGGGAAGGGATATAATAGTAAAATGGAAGGAGATTTTCCAATTAAAGGACAGTCGGGAAGTGATTTATTTTATTAAATTTCAGAGTCACCACTTGGGAAAATAATGGTGTTGCAAGTCACCCGTTTAATCCCGAACCGAGGAAATTATGACTCTGTTACAGTCTGCAAATAAGAAATCCGAATATGGAATTCTGTTAACCCGGGAGAAGGTGTTAGGCACTCCCGAATTTCGTGGTTCTAGCATGGTCGCTCAACTGTTATTTTTGTTTTTATCTGATTTTTTATGCTTCATTTTTATGCATTATTAATGTCCCGCTTTGTCATTTTTTAAAGAATTGCGACATTGCGAAAACGCATTTCGAGTCACATTGTACTAGTATGCCTGTGACTTTAATGCATTTCAACTTCGCCGGGATATGGATTTGGGTCACATAAATGTACACCCGTATTAGGAATGTAATATTATTAATCGCACCTAAAGTATCTACGTCTTCATTAACTTGGGGTAAGACCATGAAATTCGCTAAATGGTCCTTCCGAATCTAGAGTTTTTATGTTAAGATTTATTTGAGGGCCCCACAATTAAGTATTTTTTGTTTAGTGAGGCTCATCTCCATTTTTATTAAATTCCAATCTTAAATGGGCCAAGTTTTCTATTTTTTTGGTTTTTTTATCCTAAGTATAATTGTTTCAGATTTATATCATTTTTTATACCACCCTTTTATTGGGATTCAGGCCCTTTATATGTTATTGGGCCTAAAATCCAGGCTATCTCGCATTATTGCACCCAGGTGCAACTGGACAGCTGGGGCCTAGCTAACACTTCCATTTTTATCCAAAGGCATGAATGCCATATTAATCAGATCTGGGCATGTATTCATGGCTAGGCCCAGATTACTTACATCTAAAGTAGAATCAAGGCAGATTAACATTTCAATAACAGCACTACAAAACAATATTATTCAATCCTAACAGTTAACTGTTTCTAACAATGGCAAATTACATTTGATCATTACTGATTTTAATTTTTGACTATCAACTATGAACCTTAATATCCAGCTTAAATCAACATTGTTGCTCAGCTAGTAAACTAACAGAGTATGCTATCGTTATTTTTAACAACACTAATTGCAGATTTATCTATCCACTTTGACTGAAAAAATAATATTTACATTTTTAACTAAAGCATGCTCAGATTACAATTATGTTTCAGATTGCCATTTTACAAAGTTGAATACAAGTTTATAGCGAATCTTGTTTCAGTAATGTTAAAATAGTGACGTGATTTAGAACTCAACACTCATACTTTTTCGAATTAATTGATTCTGATTCAGAGCATAATTATCAAAATAGCTAAGTACTAGTATTACATATCTAATTTCAGAACAGGTATAAATCTAAGTGTATTATCTGTGTTTTAGCCGATTTTAGTTTTAGATTTAGGTGATATATCTAACTTATTTAACCTATTATTTATATCAATATTACTACTACTAAATTTAAAGGTATACTCGCTCAGTCCAATACTTATTACAATCAGTTCCTAATGAATTACAAAGATCTAAGTATTTAAAACTACATAATGAAAGAACAAATATATAATTGAGTAAGTAGAACTTGTTAACATTTTATTCCTTCAACTGGCAACTCAATTACAGCTCCAGGACATAGTTGTGTACCTGATTAAAAAGCAAATCAATGAGTTCTAGGTTTTAGAGAAAAAGGAAAATCAATAACAGTAATGACGATAAGAAACAGCGAACAGGAGCAATTAACACAACAAGTCTCAAAACTGAGCAGGCAAACCAGAAAATAACTCAAGCAAATGGAAATCCAAGCAAAGTTAAAGTAAACACGACAGAGGAACAGTCAGCAAAGATTCTAGAAATAGTACTCAAATAGTATGCTAAGTAGAAACCAGTAAAATTCTAGTGTAGAATTTTCAGAGCTTCAGTAGACTGAATACCCTCTCAAAATCTGAAATAATTTTTCGAACTCTAAAATTGAAACTTGAAATTCTCTCCTAAAAGTTGGAACCCTCAAACTCTAAAAATTCAGAACCCCTTTTTCAGGCTTGAGATAGCCTATTTATAGAATGAATTTGGGAGGGAATTTTGAATTGGTTATTCCTATTTCCCACCCCTACTCTTTTTATTTCAATCAGTTAAGTATAGCATAATTCTAGTGAAAATACACTTGAACCATTGCTAGAAGGTTCTAGACTATTCCTTATTGTTCTATTGGGCGGATTTTACCTAGTTGCCTTCACTTGCTAAGTTTTATTACACATTTGCCTTTTAACTATGCCTAATCTACCCCTTATTGTTCATGTAATTTTAGTAAAACCAAGCCTCAATGTCATTTATACCCCCATTACCTCTATATAATCTACAGAAATACCAATTCCCTTTCCCCTTTTACCCTTTACACTTAATGGTATTTACCCGACCTATCATTAGGTCTGCCAAGGTTTGGGGTAATTAACATATTTAAAATATAACCCCTGAGGCTTATATTAAATTTTAGCCAGTTTCAGACTAATTAACTTTTTAGATTTAACCACTTTTACAAAGATAGCCACAAATAAACTTTACAAAAACAAAGACTCACACTGTGTTGCAAATATAACCACAATAAACATTTTACACATATAACCTAAATGTGCATAAGCACTCAGAAGTTCAGAAGAAACAAACATATAAATCATATTGCAAATGTAGCCAATTTTATGTAGTCTTGCACAAATAGCCCTAATTACGACTAACTATAATAATCAGAACTCGAAGAGATAAATTGATAATGGTTGAATTCCAATTAATCAAAACCCTAGTCGAGACAAGATCTATTGAACAATAGCATAAAACAATTAATAACATATGATTTACAGGTAGTTATAGTCAGAACTAAGAATACTTAGTCGATTTCAGGCATATACATGTAATAGGCTCAGGTTATATTTTTTTTAACAAATATGAACACAGAAGAGCAAAGTAAATAACAGAGGTGGATTCAGGTACTTAATCAATTTTAAAACATGTACAGAGATTTTCTAAACATGCAACAGATCCAGATAAGAACACAGAAACACAGAACCAAGGTTCAAGATAGTTAGCTTTTAGGGTTTCTTCTTTTCCTTTCTTTTTCCTTCTCTTTCTTTCTTTTATTCTTTCTTTCTTCTTTCTTTCTTTTTCTTTCTTCTTTTCTTGATTTTCCAGCATTTGAGAGACTTGGAGTCTCTTAGATGATAGAGCTTCCAAACAGACTCTTGGAAGTCTGGTTGGGGTGTGTAAAAGGGGTATTTGAGAGAGCCAGGATGTGGTTTTTCAAGGGTTTTTGTTTTGGGTGTTCGCCGGAGTAGGTTTCCAACGAAACACTTTCTAATATTCGAGATGTTTCGGTTATATTCGAGATATGGGACTAGGATAGGGTGAAAGATCGTTTTATGGTGGTACTAGAGTGTTAAGGTGAAGGGTTGGTTCATAATTTGGTGGTCGCCGGCTAGGGTTCCGGCGACCGGAGTTTCAAGAACTAGGAGATTGGTGGGTTTTTTGGGTGAGGTTAATGGAGATAAGGATGTTAGAAGATGAATGAATGGGTTCAGGGGAGTGGCCCGAGCCGGAGAAGACAACAGAAGGGTGACCACCGGTACGGTTCCGGTGGTCTTGTGAGAGAAGGGGAGGAAGAAGGGGGTGGCTAGGGTTTGTATTGTGAGGAGTGTATGTATAATGGGGTGTAATGAACGGGGGAAGGGGAATATATACCTATCTTAGGTTGCTAGTTTTCTACCGTTAGATTGGCCAGGATGAACGATCCAGATCATTTTGCATTCGAAACGTCATCGTTTGATTTAATGAGACTTTCATTTGGTCTGTTGGATTAGATTATAAAATGGTCGTGATTTAATTGGCTAAAATACGTCGTTTGGCTTCATTGAGACACTGCTCTTATCCGTTTGATCAATGAAATGAACGGCTCTGACTATCTTCTCACACGTCGTCGTTTCATGTACAAGGCCACCACCTTATGTGGTCCATTGATCAATTGTATCAACGGCCCAGATTTGGTATGTTATACGGTGTCGTTTGGTTCTATTGTGAGACTGGCCCGTCTTTTGTCCTTGGGCCTGGCTTGTGGGTGTTGTATTTGGGCTTAATAATTTGTGTATTTGGCTCAATTCCTTAGTATTTTTTTATTTGTTATTTATACTATTTTGTATTTCCAACTTGTATATATTTATTTAATTTTCGGTATTTTCCCTTGTATTTTAGATTTATTTTCCTTGTATATTTTATACTGGTGTATGTTTTTTTCTTTTTTTTTTTCAATTTTTTTTTTTTTGTATTTTTCCTTGACTTTTTCCAATTTTCTAGTAATCACCTTATATTTTTGTGATATTTTCCAATCAATTTCCTTGTTGTATTTCATTTCAAATTTCTTTCACTTTATTTTTTAACAATTAAAACAAACACTGATATTTTCTATACACTAATCAAACCAATTGCAATCAAAAAATCATTTTTGTATTTTTATTTTGAAATTAATTGCTTGGGGCAAAAATCATGTGCTTACAATGACTCTCCTGACGTCCGTATTAACAATACATAAAGTAATAACTAAAGCATCATAAAGGGGAAACACAAATCATCGGCATCATATTTATCGAAGGTGATACTCCCTTCGAAGTCATCATACCATTCGTGAGAGATAGTTCGTTTTAGCCTGTGCGTGTTGGCGAACTTGACATGGTTGATAGCAACGTCGGTACCGTCTCCGACGATCATGTTCACTATCTGTGTCAGGGAGGGTGGCTTTGGTGGCCCGCAGGATGGTTCTCGCCCGCGCGCGAAATTGACTTTTCCTTTGTCTCTAAGTAGCTCCTTCAGATATCCCTGGTTTAGCATTTTGGCAACTTCTTGTCGCAGGCCTATGCAATCTTCGGTCCTGTGTCCCCGCTCTTGGTAGAATTCGCACAGGACGTTTGATTTCCTCGTGGCAGGGTCTGATTTCATTTTTTGAGGCTACTGCACCATAGTGCCAAGCTTTTCCAGTGCGTACACTATCTCTGAAGGAGAGACACAAAAGTTATGTGATGAAAGCAAAGGGGGCGTACCTCTTTTGCTCCTGAGTGGGGCGAGATGTCATTGTAGTGCGTCTGTATGTCGAGAAGGCGGATGGGGAGACCTCATGTATGGTTGATGCCGTTTCTTATTAGGGCGAGGGGGAAGTTTTCGATGTCCTTCGTGACGTCGATCTTTCCTTGTCTCTGAGTGTATGGTTGTTAAACATCGGGTCGGCCCGTTGAGATCGTTTTCGTTCGCTCATACCTCGGTGCAGTAGGCATTGTGAATCTCGTCCCAGGTTATGGGAGGATACTTCCTGAGCCGGTTCAGTAGCTTCTTAGTTGCTTTGGAGCCGTCCCTGCTGAGTCCGTCCTGGAAGGCATCTACCGCCATGCCTTCCAACACATTTGGCAGGCTCATACTCACCCTATTGAATCTAGCGAGGAAGTCCCTAAGGTCATCGCCCGTAGTTTGCCTGACGCCAAAGATGTCGTTCACCCTTGCCTCCGCCTTCTTTGCACCAGTGTGTGTGGTGACGAACTTGTCTGCCATTTCTTCGAATGTTGAAATTGCTTTGGCGGGCAATTGGGAGTACCATGTTAGGGCTCCTCCGGTCAGCGTGTCGCCGAACTTCTTCAACAGCACAGATGGTACCTACTATTTTTGACAGGTCGCTACCTTTCACGATGGTAACATACTAGATGAGGTGATCCTCGGGATCGGTAGTTCCATCATACACCCTCAAATAAGGGGGCATCTTGAAAGTCTTTGGGATGGAATAGGGGGCGGCTTCCTCAGAGTATGGTTGTTCCACGAACCTTCCCACGTCATGTTTAGGTAGCAGTTTAGGTTCTCCAGGAATCTTGTCGACCCTATCCTGATGCTCTTTTTGGTCGCGGAGAGCCTTATTTTCGCTCTCCATTTCTTCCATTTTTCTCTAAATGGACGCCAGTGTGTCATCATGGGTTTGTGTTTCGACGGATTGGTTGTTTGTTCGCGCTTCTTCTTGCTCGTCTGTTGTAGTAGCGATACTCATTGTTGGTATTGCTTTAGTGTGATCCTGTGGTGGTTTTTCCACTAAGTCGCTGAGGGTACTCGTCAACCATTCTTCCAGTAATTTTCTTACCGCCGGGGGTGCTTCTTTTGCAGCAGACGTGGAAGCTTCCTTGTCCTGCAAGGTCGTAAGGTTCCCGGATGGGGAAGGTGAAGCTTCTATCTCTAGTGCGGTATCGGGGGTGGTGTTGGTGGTATCGTCATCACCGACCTCGTTCAGAGAGCTCAGGAGGTTGGTGGTGACCCCCATTATAGCTTTGGATCTGGTGTTGTTTTCGGCCATTTCTGGGTTTTCGTGGGATATGAATGATGTGGGTTTTTGCCATCAGCGAGAGAATAGAATACAGAAAAATTTAGATTCATCAAATTATTTGACTCAAAAGTTACCGATTACTTTGTGAGTTATGGACAATCAAAAAATGTGAGAAAAGGGTAAATCGCAATCAAATATAATAAACCCGGGAGAAAGATCTATATCGTTTGTATTATGAACCTTAGTAGAAAATGATGAAGTTGTATGGACTATCAATGATTATCACTGAGAGGGTAAAAAGAGAGAGAATAATCAGAAGATGTATTATTAAAAATAATAAATAACACTTGTCCCTTACAATAAAGAAAACCCCTCTTTATATAGAGGAAAGGTTTTCTCGCTAAAGACCTAATTCGTCGAAGAACTGCCATCGTCCTTAAAATATAAAAAAAGAGAAGGGAAGGGGCGTCTACATACGTGAGTTGGCGCTACGCCTTCATTGTTGGGGATGTGAGTGAGGGTCGTGCCTTGATGCCGCGTAGGTGTAGGCGTGGGGGAGATGTACTCGGCCCTTATCAGTTACATTCAATTCGGAGCATGACAGTTATGATAGCTAAACCTGATGCGAAGAGTAAATTTTAGGGATAAGGGATATATTAGACCACTTCATAAATAAGTGGATAACAGAATTTCTAAACGAACGAGCATATGTATGCACAAGAGATAGAGAATCCATTAGCAAAATTAAACATGAAAACCAGTCCAAATGATTTCCACCCAAAAGAATTTTGCTATCCTTTTTGAACATGAGTAAAGCCATACCTGCAGCGTTTCCCATCCTTCTGGTGTCTCTGAAACCAATAGTAACGGCCAAACATAGTAGCATTAAGGTCCAGTTAATCTCTTCTCATCCTCACCAAATAAGCAAATATCTAAAATGGAATAAAATGCTACGGTAATGAGAGTTCTATTTTTTTTAGCTCACCTTTTTGGATTATTGTTTTTGTCCCTTCTAATTGGAGACCATTGTCTCTTCAAGTTGAAGAAAGGACAATGGTTATTAGCTCTAAGGTGTAGTCTATGAATTGAAATCTTAGGGTAGAGTTATTTTAGTTGGGTGTTTTATATGGAGGTGGGAATGGATAATGGTCATTGCATTAGAAGAAAATAGATGGCTAGGATTAAATCTTGCACTAAAGTAGGCTAATGAGTTTGGAAGAATGGGCTAAGGGTAATTGGGTTGGTCATGTCTTTTTTGGGTTTCTTTGTTTCATCATTTCTTTTCTTTATTCTAAAGATGAATTAAAAATAGCTTTAAAAAGATACTAGTATATTTAAGATAATAAAATATTTAGAGAAGATAAATAATTACTATATTAATGACATTTAAATACTACTCAATATATACTAAAATGTAAAATATTTATGAATTTTTTCTTCCTATCTTTGTTCTGGAAAATTAAATTCCAACACTATATTTGTATTTTTTTCAAAAATAAAACTAAGTAGACAAAATATCAACTAGCTAGAATAAGGGAAAATATCTTTTGTAATTAATTTTTCTTTTTTAGATAAAATAAGGTAAAGAGAGTGATACTAAACTTAAACTAAATATTTACACTAAAATATAAAAGATCTTGTGGAGGGTCAAAATTCACATGTATAGTCACAATAGGTACAGTCGGTGCCTGAGCCGGTACTGCTGGAGCGTCCACAACTAGGACCTGATCATAAACTGGGGTGGCTGAAATATTCTCCATGTGGTGGGAAACTTGATTAACTGATAGAGGCTCGAGGGGATGGCTCGCATGGTGTGTATCCATAGACGTCCTATGATGACGTTGTAAGCGGTTTCCTGGTTCATGATGTGGAAGGTGGTGTCCAGCGTGACTCCTCCCGCCAGGACCGACAATGATTTTTCTCCAGAGGTCCGTTCTACTGCATTGTTAAAACCTGTCAGTGTTATGCAATACGATATTACTTTATCCTCGAGCCTCATTTGCGTGAGAACTCTCGGATGGATAATACACATGTTGTTTCTGTCGTCTACCATGGTTCTCTTTACATCAGTATCAGCAATGTGTAAGGTTATAACTAAAGCATCTTAGTGAGGGAAAGATAAACCGTCAGTATCAGACTTATCGAATGTGATACTATCTTTGAAGTTGTCATACCATTCGTAAGCGATCATGAGGTTCAATTTGTATGTGGTGGTGAATTTGACGTAGTTGATTGTTGATTCGTCACCGCCGCTGACAATCATCTGTATGGTTCGTGCTGAGGAGGGTAGTTTTGGTGATCCTTGAGATCGATCACATCCTCCGGCAAAGTTGGCTCATCCTTTGTCCCTGAGAAGCTCTTTCAGGTATCCATGGTTCAAACTTTAAAAATAAGGGAAAAATATTAAAATTATTGGGAATGCTTATATATGCATGTACATGCTATATGAGCATATTTTGAATATATAAAATACATAGAGAAATATTGGATATCAACACTTACACTATTTCTAAAGGTGAGACACAAAAGTTATGAGCAGATAATAACGGAGGCATCCCTCTTTGATTCCGAAGCGTAGAGGTATGTCGTTTCAAGGCATACGAGTGTCTCAGAGGAGGTGGGTTAGGGGCTCTGACATAAGGCTGATGCCTTTCCTTGTTGAACCATGGGAGTGGATCCCGTCGCCCGTCGTTACGTCTATCTCTCCTGCTTTCCGTTTTTACAGATGGCAACTGCTGGGTTGGGCTGTTAAGGCTGTCTTCGTTTGCCCTTAGTGGATCTCCTCTCATGTTGCGGGGGGATACTTCATGAGTCGGTTGAGTAGCTTCTTGGTTGCTTTCGACCCATCTCTATTCAACCCATTTTGGAAGGCGCCGACTGTCATTCCTTTTTATACGTTAGGCAGGCACATTCTTACCCTGTTGAATCTGGCGAGGAAGTCTCAGAGCCCTTCGCCTATGGTTTGCCTGACAGCAAAGATGTCGTTGACCTTTGCCTCTGCCTTCTTTGCGCCTGCATGAGTGGTGATGAACTTATCCACCATTTCTTCGAATGTTGATATTTCCTTGGCAGGTAGTTGGGAGTACCATGTCAAGGCCCCTCCGGTCAGCGTCTCGTCGAAACTTCTTTAATAATACGGATGTCACCTGTTCTTTTGTTAGGTCGTTACCTTTCACAACTGTTACATAATAGACCAGGTGATCTTCCAGGTCTGTGGTCCCGTCATATATTCTCAGGTATGGGGGCATCTTGAAGGTTTAAGGGATCGAATGAGGTATAGCTTTTTCGTTGTACGGTTTCTCAATGAACCTTCCTACGTCGCGTTTTGGCCCAGTTTAAGAGCTCCAGGTATCTTGTCTACCGTTTCCTGGTGCTCCTTCATTTGATCACGAAGTGCTTTGTTCTCGTTCTCCATTTCTTCCATTTTCCTGAGGATGGCCGCGAGTGCATTATCGTTCGTCTTGATTCCGGTGCTAGTGTTGCTTGCTCGCATAATGTTTGGTCCATCGATGGCAGCCGTGATTTCTATCGCCGATGAGTCTTTTAGATTTTCTTGAGGTGGTTTCTCGAGCATGACACTTAGGATGTTTGTCAGCCATTCCTCCAATAACTTCTTAACTACTGGGGGTGTTTCTTTTACTGCGGATGTTGAAGCTTCTTTTTCTCGCAAGATCGTTAGATCTTCGAGCGAAGAGGGTGAAAGCCTCTCTTCTGGGATGCTGCTTGGTGTTGTGTTTGCGGCATTTTTTCTACCGGCCTCGTTGAGAGGGCCTATAAGGTTGGTTGAGACATCTACTATCATTTTCAGCCTTGATTCTTTGCCTGCCATTTGTTAGCTCCACGGAGTTTGAAGTATAAAGATCGTTATTCTTGATATGCTATGTCTACTTTATAACTTGGTGCAAATAGGGCAACACAAGGTCAAAACTGTTTGACTCAAAAGTTGAGCAATACTCTTTCAAGCAAATCAATCAATATGGTTGAAGAGGTAATCGCAATCGAGAATAATAAACTCTAGGATGATCCCCGTAATCGATATAAATAATGATATTAAATGTTAGTAAAATCAGAAAGAGTGGAAACAATTTTAGGAGTATGAGAACTGAAATTCTAGAGAGAGGAGAGAGCGATTGTAATGTTAGAGAGAAGTTCTTATCATTCAGAAAAAAAATTCCCCCTTACACAGCTTCCCCCCTCCCCCCCTCTTTATATAAGGAGGGGCTTTTTGCTAGAAACAATGCTTTTTAGACATAAATTAAGTACATACTATCTAAGACCCAACAATTTTAATAGCCCATGTTTTGACTCACTTTCAAAAAATGGCCATCCGGTCCAAACATATTGCATATACTAGCCGAACAGAATGAGTATGACAACACAAGTGCTTGTAGCTCAGTGGGTAGAGCGCCTATTTCCTAAGCAGATAGTCGCAGGTTCGACCGCAATGGAGAATTGAGAATTTTTTTTTGCAATATATAAATATTGTATCCTAAGTTCGATAGTGTATCATTGGTGTACATTGAGCCTATCTCAACTGCGCTTGTGTATCTAAAGTGTATATATTTGTGTATCCCAAATATAACTTGTATCGTGAATGTATAATATGTCTAAAAATGTATAAAAATTGTGTATAATGTGTATTTTCTAATATTTTGGAGTGTATCATGTATTTTTGTATAGTGACAGTCGTTTTGTATATATTTTGTATAGTAACATCTATTTTGTATATTTTTTGTATAGTGACAATCTATTTTGTATATTTTTTGTATAGTTACATCTATTTTGTATATATTTTGTATAGTTACATCTATTTTATATATTTGCTGTATAGTGACAATCTATTTTGTATAATACCAATTTATATTGTATAGTGACAATCTATTTGTTGATTTTGTTGATTTTGTCGATTTTGTATAAATTTCACGAGGAGTCATTGTTAGAAGGAGGTGATTGAGAGCCTGAATTATTGTTATTATTATTAGAAGGAGGAGATTGAGAGCCTGAATTATTGTTATTATTATTATTAGAAGGAGGAGATTGAGAGTTTGAATTATTATTATTATTGTTGTTGTTACTGTTAGAAGGAGGAGATTGAGAGTTTGAATTATTATTATTATTATTATTATTATTATTATTATTATTATTGTTATTATTGTTATTATTATTATTATTATTGTTACTGTTAGAAGGAGGTGATTGAGAGTTTGAGTTATTATTGTTATCACCGGAAGAAGAGGAGCTATTATCGTTTCCAGATGATGAATTATTGTCAGAAGGAGGAGACTGAGAATTTGAATTATTTGGTGGAGATGATGAAGATGATGAATCTGATGGCGGTGAATTTGAAGATGATGAATCTGACGGTGGAGGTTCCTCAGATGATGACGAAGACATTTTAATAAAAGTCTTTGTCACAATCTGCGTTAGAATAAGTTACGCAAATTCTGCCGATCTCCCAAGTATTGATCCCTGTTCATACCAAATAAATTTTTATTTAGTAAACAATTATCAATCATCATTCAAGAAATCATACGACTTCTTAACCCAAAAAAACATAAAACTTGAAACTAACAATACTCAATGAGATCCCATTATAGATTCTCACAATAGAGAATCGATATTTAATGTCATTATTGTATCACAAAAATGATATAAAACGATGATATTGTATTGAAAAAACAAAGATTAAAGAAGAAGAAGAAGAAGAAGAAGAAGAAGAAGAAGAAGAAAAAAGAGAGAGGAGATGAGGAGAAAATGTGATACCTTTAGGAGAAGGGCAGTGAGGATTCTCAAAGGAAGAAGATTCGATGCCCCTTACAGAGCTCTCCCCTTTATATAGGGAAGGGCTATTAGCTAGAAAATGCTTTAAAGACATAAATTAAGTACATACTATCTAAGACCCAACATGACCATAAGGCCGTCCCCGCTTCGCCCACAAACCGCTCTTCTTACGGAATTGATGTGCTCACGACCGGTCGTGCTCGCTAAGAGACGTGGTGGATCAAATTCGACCCCATATAGTTAGTTCATCCGCGCATCGGGATCACAACGAGATGCATTCCCGGGGGCGGAATCGGTACCTCCGTTCTGGAAGTGTTTGACCTTGCCAACAAGTTACGATGTGATATGTACGAAATAGTCATCATGACTATATAATCACCAAAACGTAATGCTTCTCCCCGTATTAGTTTAACTTAGTAGTTTAGAATAAAAATTTAATTATTCTAATATTAAAGAAAAATGTTATCGTCAATTGCAGTTTTTCTCATGTCAATGTAATAAACACATTACATTTTAAAATATTGATCAAACTTCGTAGAGTTTGAATTTCGAGAAGTAAAATACGTTACATAAATTAAAATGGAGAAAATATTTATTTTAAGAATTTTTTTGGAAAACTTACACAAATGTCCCAAAAAAGTCTCATCTTACCAACCTCTAACTATTAGTCATAAACTTATCAAAACTAATCAAGCACATATAAAAATTAAAAACCGAATGAATAAGGTTCTTTCTCTCAAAGAATCCCATGTAAATATCATCTTGCATATTTTCAAGATTTTTATCTATAAATCTTATTACTAAAAATGTTCATATTTTTTTATTTACTCATATAGTCCATATTTCAACTACAAAATATATACCAATCCAAAAATAGGTAGATTTTGGCATAAATAAGGTGCTAAAAACAAGGCACCAAATCTGCGTTTCATTATATCGACATTAAAGCTGAAGTTTGAAACGGAAGGAAATCTAATTGATGCGTAATTCTCTCCTTCATCGACGAAAAGAGATCACTATTTCTGTTCTTTTTTTTTCATCTACACGAAATCATGTCAAAAATTCCAATAATGCTAAAAACGAATGGTAAGTGGGATAGATATGGCAAATATATAGATTTTGAAGTTGATGTCATTTTGGTGGATGATAATGCAAGCTATGGAATTTTAATTTCTACAATTACAGAACAATTATTGATTGGTACATCAGATAAAATTCTAGAAATCAAATACATTGTGAATGAGAATTATCCTCCAATGGAGATTAGGAATGATATGGGTGTTCGCGTGTACATGAAAACCAAAAAGGAGAATAAAAACTTAGGTTCGTATCCTATATGTATAAGCATAAGAGATTTCAATATGGAATTGGCAATCAGCAATGAACGCGTTACCCTTTGTCACGACCCAAAATCCCAACCCGGTCGTGATGGCGCCTCTCGTGAAGACAAGGCCAGCCAACAACCCCAAATCATCTCCTTAACATCTATCAAATATAAATGAATAGAAAATATAGCTCTTTGGCATTAAAACCATTAATATTATTCCAATACAACCCGACCGGGGTGTCACAAGTCACGAGCATCTAATGAGTAAAGGCACTACTACCGGCCAACAATGTATAGATAAATACAAGATAAAAACTGGAATACAAAGAATGAAGTGCGGTGCCACGAACGCTAGCGGTCACCTTGCTCAACTACCAACATAAGGTCTTCTGCCCTGCTAATAACCCATTACCGGGTGAACAAAACCTGCAACTGCACGCAAGGTGAGTAATTCCAACTTAGTGATAATAAATGAGAATAAATAACTGAGCGATTAGAAAACATGTATGGGCATACCAAAATGCTATACAAGACAGTGCAATCCTTTTGGGAAAATCAAAATACAACGAAAATCATTTAGAAAAAGCTCAAAAATTAGTTAAAAACATTAGTTTTGAAAATCTCTTTTACAAATATTCCTTTTTCCTTTTTCAACAGCCAACATATGTGTAAGGCCCCGTAAAATTTTTGTGCATAAAACCTGGCACAACACTCCTCAACATGTAACACCAGGGTATCTGGTCAGCAAGGCAAGTAACAGTATGTATGCTAATGATATATGAGTGCTAATGTCATGCCACGTAGTACAAACGGGAGTGAATGCAATGCAATGCATATGACCGCTGCGGCGTGCAGCCCGATCCATTTGGGTACCCGCGCTCACTGTGAGGGTTCAGACTCTGGAGGGGCTCCTACAGCCCAAGCACAATAATATTACGGCGTGCAGTCCGATCCATATACTACTGCGGTGTGCAGTCCGATCCATATACTATTGCAACGTGCAGTCCGATCCATGCAATATGCTACTGTGGCGTGCAGTCTGATCCATGCATGTATATGCATATGCACACATATCACTCGGGGCCTAAAAGCCACCTCGCAATACTCGTCATGCCTTCACATATGGCCCTCGACCCCAATCAGTCCAAAAAATAATCAAAAAATCAAAAAGCCCCTGTAAAACAATGATACTCAGCTCAAATGATAGTTCAAATATCAGTCAAAACTCCATGTTTGAGTACAATATAGATGAGTTCAAAATAGTGTAAATCACACGGACTGAGTTTAAATAGTATTTGAACAGTGAAGGAAAATAGTGATGATAGTTCATAAAGAGTTTCAATAATCGGCAATAAGCCCCAAGTATGGAAATAAGCCCAAGTTATAATGATGACAGAAATTCATTTCAAACATGCACTGTAAAAACCAGCAACCAGGACGGACCAAGTCACAAGTCACAATCCCCAATGGTGCTCTACCCCACGCTCAGGTCTAGTATGTAAGTCACCACAATACAACACTAAGATGTGCAAATTCGGGGTTTCAAACCCTCGGGATATCATTCCCAAGTATTACTCACCTCGAACCGGTGAAATATCAAGCCCGCGACGCCTTTGCCCCTCAAATAGGCCTCCACACACGTCGAATCTAGCCAAAAACAGAGCGAATATATCATAATAGGCTAATCGAACAACACCCAATCGAAAACGATCAAAATATAAAAAAATCTCGAAATTAGCAAAACCCGAGCCCCGAGACCTATTCTCGAAAAATTATGAAACTCATATTTTCGGAATCCTTGTCTCGTCACGAGTCCGTACAAATAAAATTTATCAAAATCGGAGTTAAAATGAGCCACCAAATCCCACTTTTACATAGCAAAAACCAAGCCCTAGTTTCTTCAATCTAAACACCAAAACTTGCAATAGATTCGAGTTATACAACCAAATTGAGTTAAGAGTGCTTACCATGTTGTTCTCTCAAAATATCTCCCAAAACATTGCCTTACCCGAGCTCAAATCGTCAAAAATGACTAATGGAACAAAGTTTGGACTTTATTCTGCTGCCCAGAGACTTGTTCTTTGGTTCGCGGTCCTTCTCTAGCGTTCGCGAAGAACAAAGTTCCAAAAATACATTTTCCAAACTCTGCTCGGATAGCCTCTATTGTATTAGTCATAACTTTTTACACACAACTCCAAATGACTATTATAGTATGTTTTTAGAAACTAGATTCAAAGATCTACAAATTTCATTTTGAATCACCTCAAATTCCTTGTATATAAAACAACATGAGCTTCCGAAGTAGAACCTGCGCGACAGAAAATTCCTTCTTCGCGAACACGAATCATTGTCGCGAACGCGAAGAACAAAAGTCCCGGATGACAAATCCTTCTTCGCGAACACGAAGCACTATCGTGAACGCGAAGACCAAAAGTCTCAGAATCCAATTTCTTCTTCGCAAACGCGATGGGACCTCGCGGACGCGAAGGACAACACCAGATACCAGCAACAGCACTTCAAAAACTTCCAAAAATGACCCATTGGGCATCCGAAACACACCCGAGGCCCCCGGGACCTCAACGAAAACCACCAACCTACTCCAAAACACGATACGAACTTGTTCCAATCATAAAAACACATCCTTAAACACGAAAATCATCAAATCAAGGCGGATTCAAGCCTAAGTTTCAACTATAACTTCCGAAACCTACATTCTATCAAAAACCCGACCAAACGATGTCCGAATGATCTGTAAATTTGTAAACATATCCAAAATCACCTAATGAATCTACTATATCGAGTCAAATTTGCTCATTACAATAAACATATATAGTCCTATGCTCAGCCACACGAAACGCATCCGAAAAGTCCCTCAATACCGGAACTGAATCAATGGTAAAAACCTCTGCACTGGCATCCGCCGCGAGAGCCCAATTAACAAAGCAATACTGCCGGCCGTCCACTGGTCCGTGGGTTACAAACTACCCTGCTAGAACATAATCTGATGCATATTGCCACGCAACCTATGGCATAGCCCATAACACATTAGTCTAGACAACCTGACATTGGGACAACCAGTCCGCGATTTAATATCATAACACATATTTAACATATCAAGCAAAGAGAGATCCACTAGGACTTCCAATTTCCAATAACCGCTAAATTGTGCCAATACATACGATCTACAGCCATTGCATAGTCGAATCAGGAGAACATCTAGTCTCAAACACATATATAGCACATGAATCAGTATGCCTGATCCCACACTCCGCCGTACGAATACATACACACATCAAGAATCCATTCATACCACGAAAGATATTCAAAAGTTTCCCTATGCCATCAACAACTAAATCATCACAGTCGATTCAACGAGAGAATACCACAATACCACCAGATATTATCAGTTTACATTACCTTGCCCCTGCATCCATTCATACTACGAAAGTCATTTGAAAGTTTCTGCAGCCTCTCAAGGATAAATACAGACGTCTTTGTACCGATCCGCGAGACTCTACTAAACCTGCTCATAACTCGTGAGACCTATATAACCTAAGCTCTGATACCAACTTGTCATGGCCCTAACCCCGAACCCTGATGACGCCTCTCGTGAAGACAAGACGAGCCACTTAAACCCAATTCACCCTTTTAAGCAGTTAGTCAACACAAAAAAATAGTCTAAACATGATTTAATAGTACTAAACATCGGAAATATCGATAACATTGCGGAAAATCCAACCCAGCACATCCCTAACCGGGGTAGCACAAGTCACGAGTGTCTATGAGCCGCAATACAGTCTTCTAAAGTCATAAACTACTACAAATGTCTAAAAAGAGATAGAGATGATAAGGAAGGAGTGCACGCAAGGTGCAGGGAGTAAAGTGAGTACTTCCAACTCAGTAGTAATAAAAGAGAATAATAACTTAGTGATAAGAAACACGTATGGGCACACCAAAATGCTATACAAGACAGTACAATCCCTTTGAGAAAAATCGTAATACGGTAAACATTCTTTTGGAAAATCTCAAGATCAGTTAAAAGTATCACTTTTGAAAATCTCTTTTACAAATATCCCTTTTTCTTTTTCAACAACCAGCATATGAATGCTATATCAGATAGAGAAAGTCGGCTCACAAGTCGGCCCCTTGGGCACATCACTCCTCAACATGTAACACCAGGGTATCTGGTCAACAAGGCAAGTAACAGTATGCATGCCAATGATATATGAGTGTTAACGTCATGCCACGTAGTACAAACAGGAGTGAATGCAATGCAATGCATATGGCCGCTGCGGTGTGCAGCCCGATCCATTTGGGTACCCGTGCTCACTGTAGAGGTTCAGACTCCGAAGGGGCTCCTACAGCCCAAGCGCAATAATACCGCAGCTTGCTGTCCGATCCATATACTACTACGGCATATAGTCTGATCCATATACTACTGCGGCGTACAGTCTGATCCATATACTACTGCGGCGTGTAGTCTGATCCATGCAATATGCTACTGCGGCGTGCAGTCCGACCGTACATGTATATGCATATGCACGCATATCACTCGAGGCCTAAAAACCTCCTCGCATTACTCGGCATGCTATCACATATGGCCCTCGGCCCCAATCAGTCCAACAAATAATCAAGAAGCCCCTCGGGCATCAGTAAAACAATGAAACTCAACTCAAATGATATTTCAAATATCAGTTAAAACTCAAGGTTTTAGTAAAAATATAGCTGAGTTCAAAAGCAGTGTAAATCACACGGACTGAGTTCAAATAGTATTTCAAACAGTGAGGGAAAATAGTGATGATAGTTCATAACGAGTTTCAACAATCGGCAATAAGCCCCAAGTATGACAATGAGCCCAAATCATAATGATAACAGCAATACATTTCAAATACGGGATAAAAATCAACAACCGGTACGGACCAAGTCATGATCCCCAATGGTACTCTACCCCACGCTCAGGTCCAGCGTGCAAGTCACCACAATATAGCACTAAAATGTGCAAATCCGGGGTTTCAAACCCTCAGGATATCATTCCCAAGTATTACTCACCTCGAACCGGCGAAAACTCAAGCCCGCGACGCCTTTGCTCCTCAAACCGTCCTCCACGCGCGTCGAAACTAGCCAAAATCAGTACAAATATATCATAATAGGCTAATGGAACAACACTCAATCGAAAACAATCAAAATATAATGAAAATCTCAAAACTAGCAAAACCCGAGCCCCAGTTCCGCTTCTCAAAAAATTATGAAACTCACATTTTTGGAATCCTCGTCTCGCCACGAGTCCGTACATATAATTTATCAAAATTGGAGTTCAAATGACCTCTTAAATCTTCAAATCTGATCCAAGAGTGTTTTCTACCATTTTCAACAAAATTTCTCAAATTAAACACCAAAACTTGCAATAGATTCGAGTTATACAACCAAAATTGAGTTAATAGTGCTTACCCCATTGTTCTCTCAAAAAATCTCCCGAACAATTGACTTACCCGAGCTCCAAGTCGTCAAAAATGACAAATGGGACGAATTTAGAACTTTATTCTGCTGCCCAGAGACTTATTCTTCGCGTTCGCGGTCTTTCTCTCGCGTTCGCGAAGAACAAACTTCAAAAAATTTATTTTACAACTCTACTCGGACAGCTTCTATTGAAATGGTCGTAACTTTTTACACATAACTCTAAATGACTATTATAATATGTTTCTGAAAACAAGATTCAAAGTACTACAAAGTTCGTTTTTGAATCACCTCTAAATTCTTTGTAGATAAAATTATATGAGCTTCCGAAGTAGGGCCTGCATGACAGAAAATTCCTTCTTCGCGAACACGAATCATTGTCGCGAACGCGAAGAACAAAAGTCCCGGATGACAAATCCTTCTTCGCGAACACGAAGCACTATCGTGAACGCGAAGACCAAAAGTCTCAGAAGTCTATTTCTTCTTCGAGAACGTGATAGGACCTTGCAGACGCGAAGGACAACACCACATCAAATATTAAGTCTCAAATTTCCGTTTAGTCATCAGAAATCAGTCCGAGGCCCCTAGAACCTCAACCTAAACCACAAACATGACTTAAAACATTATCCAAACTTGTTCCAATCATCTAAACACGTCGTTAACATCAAAATTGTTCGTTTTCGACAAATTCAAGCTTAAGTTTAACGAAAATTTTCAAATTTCTCATTTAATCAAAAACCTGACCAAACGATGTCCGAATTATCTGAAAATTTGCGGTCATATCCAAAATCACTTAACAAAGCTACTGAAACTATCAGAATTCCATTCCGACTCCCAAATCAAAATCTCGCCTATCTGACGGAATTCGCCAAAATTCAACATTCGCCAATTCAAGCCTATTTCTACACCGGACCTCCAAATTCAATTCTGATTTTACTCCTTAGTCACATTTCATCACTTGAAGTTAACCGGATTATCGAAATTCACATCAAGCTCTCTAATTCATAAGTCAACATCCGGTTGACTTTTCTAACTTAAGCCTTCTTAAAAGAGACTATTTGTCTCATTTCCTACCAAACTCGATCCGAATTGACTCAAATTCACCAAACACATATATTGAAATATGAACAAGCATATAACGAGGAAAACAGGGTGGTAACCCACGTGACGACGGACCGAGTCATCACTGTTCGCTGCTTAATATGGTGTTTCAATGTTAACTACAATTTTACTACATTTACCTACAATTAAAGTACAAATCTCATATAGTTCTGAATAGGATAAAGCAATATTGATTTCAAAATTATCTACATAGAAACTACATTTATGAATTGACTACATTTATGAATTTATTGTCTGCGGGTTCTTCTGAATCCCTAAAGTTACTAGAAATTTCATCCCCACTAGCTATAGAGGAATATCAAAGTGAAATAATAACTGAATCTACGCAAACATATATTGAAGAAGGACAAGTTTATCAGGACAAGAAAATAGTAGCTGCTGCAATGAAGAATTATTCAGTGATGCACAAGTTCCAGTTCAGAGTAAAAAGATCTAGTTATAGAAGGTATGTAGTTATTTGTGGATAGTATATCCGCAAAATCAGTGCATTTTATAGGTGGTTTTAATTAATTGTAGTTCAATTGTAGTCAATTTGTAATTTATTGAAATTTTTCATATATTTGTGAAAATATTGTTTTTTTTTTTGTAGTTACTGGCTTATATGTGTTGCTGAAAGCTGTAAATGGCACTTCATGACAAAGTCAATTAATGATTCTGCAATGTTCAAGATAAGGAGTTTCAACCGACAACACGCATGCTCCTTAATGGACAAAACATTCATACAATGCAAACGTACTGCATCTGTAATTGGTAGCATGGTCGTTCCAAAGTGTTGTGATCCTAAGACGATTTATACACCAAAGGACATACAAACTCAAATGTTATCCGAACATGGACAGAACCTAAGCTACATGCAAGCATGGAGAGCAAAGGAAAAGGTTTTACAGTTTTTGAGAGGGAATCCGACTGGCCTCTACAGCAAATTACCCAAATAGTTTTATATTCTTCAAGAGGCTTATCCTGGTTCTGTTGTTAAATTGAAGAAAGCAGCAGATAATTGCTTTTTATACGCATTTGTTACTCTTTGTACATCAATAGGTGGCTGGAAATATTGTAGGCCTTTAGTAGTGGTTGATGAGACATTCTTAAAGTCAGCCTACAAGGGGATTATGCCGACAGCAAGCACCATGGATGCAGCATGTAAATAGTGGAATAATTTTGTAGTTATTTTGTGGATTGACTTTACAATATAGTTTGATTGTAGTTATGTTGTAGATATTCTGTAGTTAATAACAGAATGTAGTTAACTTGTGTATATTCTCAATATATATTATAGTAGTTATTTAATCATATTTTATTTCCACATTTTGTAGGTACTATTTTGCCCTTGGCATATGCTGTGGTTGATTCTAAAAATGACGTGTCTAGGAAGTGGTTCTTTGATCAATTCAAGGAGGCATATGATGAAAGACCTTCAATGTGTGTTGTTCCAGATAGGGGTAGTAAAAAGGGAGGGGTGACAGCTGCAGTAGAGGCTGCAACCACCTAGGCTAAGCCAGTACACACTGATAGGATATGTGCTAAGGTTTCCTAAAGGCCCGATATCTTAATAGGCACGGACGGTGCCTGAACCTGAGCTGCTGGGATGCCTGCAGCTGGAGCTTGATCCCGAACCTGATCCACTGGCGCTGGGATCTGACCCTAAGTCTGGTCAGCTCGTGGGTCAGCATGTGCTGTCACGGCACAGTCGTACGAAATATATTTACCCAACTATGAGTCGGGGTCGAATCCCACGGAGAACAATATGTAGGCGATTAGGAATGCAAGAAAATTATCGCTAGTCGCGCTAAGCCAAACACTTAAGATTTTGGGTTGAAAAGATTTCTATATCTAAATGCGGAAATGTAAACTAACCTAGAAAGAAAATAAAATGATCAATGGCTACAAGTATGAATGCATCGGGAATTACACTCAAGTAACGATCCAATGTATTTCACGATTTTACAAATATGAGTGAGTTTATGTTAATTAGCCACGGATAATAATTCTTAATTAGCTTCTTCCGAAGACTAACAAGACTTCCTAATTGAATTATCCCTAATCACAATTAGAAGATTAAGCACACCCGATAGGCTACAAGTAGTTCAATCCTATCCCTAGGTCGAATCTATAAAGTGAGGGTTAACGCCTCAAGTTCTTGTTAATTAATCTATCCCAACTCCAAATTATCTTTCCCAAAATTAATTCAAAGTAAATGGGCGAGTCCTAGAGTTAGCTAATCTCTTTGGAAACATTAAAGAACAAGAATAATTAAAGTAACAATAACTCAATTCATAAATATACAAAAATCATTCAATATATAAGCACAACAAGGTATTTAATCCACACTTTAAATATGAATATTCCCATAAACAAGATTTAAGTGTTGGAAATAAATATTACACACTTAGATATACAATACAAAGCAAGGAAATGAAGAAATAAACATAAACGGGTAAGAAATCCTTAACCACAAGCTTTAATCTTCAAGACCCAAGTGTGTGTGCAAAACCCTAGCCTTCAAACTTGTTCTCTCTAAGCCAAAGACTAAAAGATGTTCCAAAAATGTAGCAATTAATCGGAGAGCCCTCCAATGTCTGTTTGGACGAGTATAAAAATGATTTGGGGTAAAAACTTGTGAAATGCTCGTTCTGTCCAGGTCTGATGCTCAATTTTCGCACCTGCGGAAAGTACCTCGCAGGTGCGGCTCCGCTTAAGCGGAATTTACCCGCAGAAGCGACAAAGTGCCTCCTGTCAAGCCGTCGCAGAAGCGGACAACTGGCCGCTGAAGCGACATCGCTGAAGCGCCTAAGTTTCCGTAGAAGCGGAATTCTTTCGCAGGGGCGATCCACCACTCGCAGATGCGGTCACGCTTCTGCGTCTTTATCTCCACAGAAGCGGAATTGGCTGGTTCTTCGACTATTCGCAAAAGCGACCAAAATCTCGCAGAGGCGAGATCGCTTCTGCGATCAAAATCCGCAGAAGCGAAATGCCTGATAGTTTTGCAATGTTTCCTCTCTTTTTAGCTCAATTCCTTGTCACTTCAACCCAAATCACCTACTAGTATCATTTACCTGAAAATCTAGCAATAACCACCAAAAGCAACCTCATTTCATATTAAAAAGGCATAAAAAGCTAAGCAAAAGAGGCTACAATGAGTGGTAAAATCACCACTCATCAACACCCCCAACTTAAGCTTTTGCTTGTCCTCAAGCAAATCAAAACCACAACTTTAATGAGGCTTCACCATTTACAATACAAGTGTCATTGCGATTATGAACATATCACCACATCCCCAACTTATCTCATTCAAACACCATACTTATGGATTTGGTTGATACTAACAATTAGGCTCAAGTATGTATATCTTTTCTCGAATAACTCCCTCCTAAAGAAAATCAACTTCAACAATGTGCAAGGGAGTTCCAAAACAATCAAGTGACAAAAATAAGCCTCAATGAGTGACTCAAAGGCACTGGTTCACTATGATTGCTCACTTTACTCAATTTCACAGGTCTTTTCTAATTCATGCGCCCTCACAAGAAAGAAAGTCCCAACAAAGAACAATATATTTACAACAAACACAAGGGACAAAGTTTTCGAAAACACTCGCTCTCACAAAGAAACTTCAAGTGTTACGACACCTCATACCATAAGCTTGCCCTTATTTTAATTCAATGCTTATTCAAGAATGCTTAGTTGGAGGTCCCATAAGGACTTTTAAGCTTGTAATGTAGGTTTAGGGAAGGTTGGATAAGCATTTTGGGTGCAAGTGACTTCATCCTCCTTGAACACTACTCACAAGTTTCATCCTTTTGCACTTTGATTCTCTTTTAGCTCACATAGCCTCATTGGCACCTAGTTCCCAATATAGAACCACTTTACATACCTCTCCCAAATTTTATTCAAGGCTCCACAATGTACATATTTACACATATATGTAAAGACTTATTTTATTTTTTTTTTATTTTTTTTACTATAGGAGCTTGAATATTTTAATACAAATACTTTGAGGCATGTGGATACGCAATGCACAACCTTACCAATCTCCATTTTGACACCAACCCCAACTTAGGCTTTTAGCCTCATTCTCAGTGTTCAAAGAGGGATGAGTTCAAGAGAGGGAATTATTTTACAAAAAGGGGAAAGGTTTGTAATGAATTGGCCAAAGAAAGGTTTAAAGACTCAAAATGGGTACTAGTGACATTATTTATGCAACGGTAGGCTTGAAAGGCTAAAGAGATTTTAAAATTAAAACAAAGAATGCCTAAGATCATTCCTCCAACCAAATGTACTATCATTAGCATTGAAAAACTAACCAGGCAAGTTCTAGATGATGGAAGTAAACACAAGATTTATTTCAACACTCGCTAACACACATGGCACATGAATTAATGAAGACGGATCAATTCTATCAAACTAGTGAGCTAAGAGTCACTAAAAGAGCCAAAAATTTATCACCAAAATTGTTTTACACCATGCAACTTACTTGTTTTTAACACTTTAATACAAATTTTTGGAGGGGTATTCTTAATTCATAGTTTACATACAAGAGGCTAATTTTTATTAGTATCAAATAATCCAAAAGCCTCATCCTAACAAAATAAGACTAATTCCCTTAAGAAGGTTGTCACACTATCTCTCATCGGGAAAAGTCACCCGGTTTACTAAATTGTTCCTTGGGAAAGAACCGTAGCATGAAGAAAACCCAAGGAGTAATAAAAAAAACTATTCTACATAATACAAAAAAAAATATAGGCTAATGAGAAGAAAAGTAAATAAGAAAAGCATAATAACAACACAAATATGACTAATCAAACCAAGCCCGGCAAGGGCACACGGTGTATAGAACAGCATAGTCAAATGCTACACAGCATAGTCACAAGCTACAAAAGCCACCCCCAACTAGAATATTGCAGTGTCCTCACTTCACAATATCGAATGTAAAGTATAAAAAGTTGAGCGTCTCCCCGAGGTCTGCATGAGACTAGCAGACTGCGGGAGGAAGGCGGATCACTGCTGAGCTGAGCTCGTGGCTCCATCATCATCGGTCTCCTCATCATCGTCATCATCATCATCATCATCTCCAGCAGACTGTGTCATGAAAGAGTACTCCTCACTGTCATCCTTGGTCGCCACTGGGATCTTCTTATCTGGGTTTCCCGATTTGAAGATGGCCTTGATGCCCCTCCACATCTTGATCATCAGCTTGCCCTTTTTCTTGTTCTTTTTCTTCTCTTCCTCAAAGTCAGACTGAAGGGTGGCATGGGCCTTACCCAGAGTACTGTAGGCTCCCTCCAGTTTAGTCACTGACGTTGCCATCTTCTTCATGTTATCATTTTGGAGTGTCTGGGCATCCAAGTAACTCTGCATGTCTTCCCTGGAGAAGTAAGAGGGCCCAGGCTGTGAGGAGGATGGCCCACTAGGAAGCTGTGATACTAACTCCTTAATGGTCTGGATCTCGGAGTTAAGAATCATAAATGGCCCCTGAGCAGCTGTCTGTGAAGAGGACTCTGAACCGGTGGCTGTGAATGTTATTTTCCTCTTCTTGCTTTTAACAACACTCCCCTCTCCCGTCACTCTCAATGGATGAAATGGTTTGTCCGCTGGTAGCCACCGATCGGTGCTACGGACATCAACCTCTGCCCTGGTGCACAGCTGTGTGATAAGAGAGGGGAATAGCAGGACTGCATCCTTGTTGCTCGAGTACTCTCTCAAGTACTGCCTCATCTCCTGTAGAATGTAGTATCCTACATTCACCGGTGTGCCGTCTAGAATGCATGCTATGATCAGTGCCCGGGTGTAGGAAACATCAGTCATGTTGCCACAAGGAGAAACTCTGTTGTTGAGGATGTATAGCCACATTTTAGCCTCGGCTGTGAAGTCGGTAGATTTGAACCCTTTTCTTCTGGTTCCCCATTTTTCTCTCGGCTGTGGTGGAAAGAGCTTGGAGACAAGCCACGCTCCATTTTCACAAGTATCCTTTTCCCGTACTTGGTCCACCGGAAAGTTGGGAATTCCAAGAGTATCATTGATTTGTTCAATTCCAAACCTCGCTAACTTCCCTCGGATGACTATTTGTGGGCTATCAAAATTTGCCCGCTTGAGGTTAGCATAGAATTCACGGACCCACTCCTCATTGGCTTTGCAAGGAGTGGTGATAAAGTAGGACCATCCCGATGATTCGAGTCGAGCATATAAATCCGGAAGCTTTTCTACCAACTTCTCTTCATGAATTCCCTTTTCAAGGATAATCTTCTTGTGGACGAGGTCGTCCAAATATCGCCGCTCACACTCAGCGGACATGAAGCGTGTATCATCATATGGTTCATTGATTTCTTCTTCGATTTCTCTCCGTTGTCCGCTTGTGGTTGCGTCCATTTTCAAATAAATCACCTACAAAAATTCAACACAACGTCAATTGGGCAATTGAACCAGATTAAGAACTTCAAAACACTGCAATTTAGCCAAAAGTTTGGATTGAACGGGCCCGGGAAGGAGCAGTTGCAAAGCTACTGGAATTTGCAAAAATTCCCAGTTTCCGCTTCTGCGAACAAAGAGCCGCAGAAGCGGATCCGTTTCTGCGAAAATATTTTCGCTTCTGCGGTGATATTCGCTTCTGCGAACAAAGAGCCGCAGAAGCGGCTCCGTTTCTGCGAAGAAGTTCTCGCTTCTGTGATGAGAATCGCTTCTGCGTGGCTTCTTCCGTAGAAGCGATTTCGCTTCTGCGAAGAAAGTTCGCTTCTACGGTCTTCGACCTCTTCTTCATTGCCCAACACTTTTATCAAAACTTTTGCTTATTTTCAATGTCCAAACAAATTTTTGGCTTGTATTAGTGCAGTAAAAGGTTTATGATTCAATTAAGTCCCATTTGCGATGTAAAGCCACAATATTTCATTGAAACAATGTGACAAACATCTTGCGGGCAATTCAATTTGACCTCTCTTTGAACAACATTTTGGTACTAGACTTCCCAAAATTTGTTCACATTATCTGCACACACTACCTACACTCAACCAATTCCTCACTTCCTAAAACAATCAAGAATTTAAAAACCAAAAGAAGGAAAAGAAAAATCAAGACATATTACCTACAACCAATGTTGGATATGGAAATCACATGGGGGATATGAGGAATGGGAAGAGATTACCTGAAGTTTGCAGAAGAGAAGGAGACTACACGCGATGTTTTTGACACTTTGCTAAGAAAATTCGGAATTTTGGGGGTTTAGGGCAAGGGAGACGGTTTTTAGTGAAGAGGGCTAACCAAAAGACTCAATTTTCTCAGTTTTGAAATTAAAACCTAGACGACTTTCGCTTCTACGAAAATTATCCGCTCCTACGCAACCGCTTAAGCAGGTTATGGGCCGCTTCTGCGAACTGGGCCGCTTTTGCGGTTTGAAAACCGCTTCTGCGTTGTCGCTGATGCGAAAGATATGCCGCATTTGCGGTCAGCCCGCTTCTGCGATGCAAGTATCGCTTCTGCGGGACCGCAGGTGCGAGCTTTTTATCGCAGAGGCGATTCTACCAGTATTTTGTTGCCAGTTTTCTTCAGCTACTGGTTTGGCCTCTCTGGGTCATCCCGACCTGCTCAAATCAACTCCAAAAATTCTCAAATTTGGCAGATTAGTTCAACATAATATTCTAAGCTATTCTAAAAAAAATTTCAAAAATGACAATAATTTTGTAAAACGATGGGTTGCCTCCCACCAAGCGCCGCATTTAACGTCGTGGCACGATGCAAACAACATTACCACTTTTCTCGCCACTTGGATGATATGAATTGGGCCCCTAGCTTGGAATCAAGCTTATGACCACGAGCGATGGGGGTGGTAATTGGATATTCGAGCCAATGCTTAAAATTTTCATTTTGCACTTCTTGGCTTTCAAGTGAGGAATGTCGTTTTGATTTCTTGCCTCCTCAAACTGTAAAATGTATGGCCAAAGTTGTTCCTCCTCGCATTCCTTCATTGATTCATGTGGTTCAACTCCCGTGTCACCACACAATTCCAAGGTTGAAAAATGCTTGGAATGTGACTTTAAGCCCACACTTTGCAATTCTTCTATGTTGACATCCTCTTTTTCCCCCGGATTAGAGTCAACAACAACCACATTAGCATTTACACCGGTTGACTCCAATTCCATGTTTTTGCCGGCATCAACAATACTCATTGAGTTGGTTGGCGGATGTTCAATTCTTGACTCCTCAAAGTAAAGCTCACTCTCTTCCTCGGAGTTGGACTCTTCTTGGCTTTCATCCGCACATGAAATTTGTTGGGCATAGTGAGCCTCAACCAAAATTTGCATTTGATCCTCCAAAGTGCGGATGTGTTCACCATTGTAATTTATGCATTGTTTCAAGTCCTCGAGTGCAAAGTTGCGCTTCTCCTCATTTTCAAGAATGATCTCCAACATGAGCATTTTTTCTCATTTTGGGCAATTAGAGAATTCTTCTTGGTTTTGATCAATTGCCAAGGAAGGATTTTCATTTTCAACATCCAAGAAGGATTCTTGGTTTTCATTTACTTCCGAGGCTTTTTGAGCCCTTGAGGCTTCGATCATTTCATCCATTTGTGAGTGTAACCTTTCAAGTACTAAACCATTTTGGAGACTAGTCTCCAAAGATGTTCCAAGGCATTTTCTTCCTTGTTTCCTTCTTCGAGTAAACACTCCAACATGAGCTTGAATTCTCCATTTTGACCATGCTCAAATTCTTCCACCTCCATAACCCTATAATTCTCATCAAAACAAATAGAACCATCATAGTAGGGGCTTGGGGAAGGGAATAAAAAATAAGCACAATCATCCCAATGACCATTGTGGAAACCACACTTATCACAAATACTCCACCTATGGGTTTGGAATTGTGCGCACAATCCGCCCCCGGGAGAATTTAAACAATTTTGCCATGAATGCGGTCCTCCACAATAAGGACAAGGATCATCAAAATATGAACAACTACCATCCGACCCATTTTCATTATATGATGCCATTTTTCAAAATTTAAGAAAATAAACAAGAGAAAACACTAAAAATAGACCCAAGGTAAGAAAAATAATTACACAAATATTTACACGTTTGGACCAAAGCACTTTCGCTTACTTCTCAAACAACCTAAATTACGCCAAATTGTTCCCCGGCAACGGCGCCATTTTTGATAACGTCTATTTCCACCGCTAAAAAGCAATAGGCACGGTCGTATGCAATATATATACCCAACTATGAGTCGGGGTCGAATCCCACAAAGAACAATATGTAGGCGATTAGGAATGCAAGAAAATTATCGCTAGTCGCGCTAAGCCAAACACTTAAGATTTTGGGTTGAAAAGATTTCTATATCTAAATGCGGAAAATGTAAACTAACCTAGAAAGAAAATAAAATGATCAATGGCTACAAGTATGAATGCATCGGGAATTACACTCAAGTAACGATCCAATGTATTTCACGATTTTACAAATATGAGTGAGTTTATGTTAATTAGCCACGGATAATAATTCTTAATTAGCTTCTTCCGAAGACTAACAAGACTTCCTAATTGAATTATCCCTAATCACAATTAGAATATTAAGCGCACCCGATAGGCTACAAGTAGTCAATCCTATCACTAGGTTGAATCTATAAAGTGAGGGTTAACGCCTCAAGTTCTTGTTAATTAATCTTTCCCAACTCCGAATTATCTTTCCCAAAATTAATTCAAAGTAAATGGGCGAGTCCTAGAGTTAGCTATTCTCTTTGGAAACATTAAAGAACAAGAATAATTAAAGTAACAATAACTCACTTCATAAATATATAAAAATCATTCAATACATAAGCACAACAAGGTATTTAATCCACACTTTAAATATGAATATTCCCATAAACAAGATTCAAGTGTTGGAAATAAATACTACACGCTTAGATATACAATACAAAGCAAGGAAATGAAGAAATAAACATAAATGGGTAAGAAATTCTTAACCACAAGCTTTAATCTTCAAGACCCAAGTGTGTGTGCAAAGCCCTAGCCTCCAAACTTGTTCTCTCTAAGACAAAGAGTAAAAGATGTCCAAAAGTGTAGAAAATAATGAGAGATCCAGAGAGATCCCTACAATGTCTGTTTGGACGAGTATATAATTGATTTAGGGTAAAAACTTGTGAAATGCCCGTTCTGTCCAGGTCTGATGCTCAATTTTCGCACCTGCGGAAAGTACCTCGCAGGTGCGGCTCCGCTTAAGAGGAATTTACCCGCAGAAGCGACAAAGTACCTCCTGTCAAGCCATCGCAGAAGCGGACAAATGGCCGCTGAAGCGACATCGCTGAAGCGCCTAAGGATTCGCAGAAGTGAAATTCTTTCGCAGGAGCGACCTACCTATCGCAGAAGCGGTCACGCTTCTGTGTCTTTATCTCTGTAGAAGCGGAATTGGCTGGTTCTTCGACTATTCGCACAAACGACCAAAATCTCGTAGAGGCGAGATCGCTTCTGCGATCAAAATTTGCAGAAGCAAAATGCCTGACATTTTTGCAATGTTTCCTCTCTTTTTAGCTCAATTCCTTGTCACTTCAACCCAAATCACCTACTAGCATCATTTACCTGAAAATCTAGCAATAACCACCAAAAACAACCTCATTTCATATTAAAAAGGCATAAAAAGCTAAGCAAAAGAGGCTACAATGAGTGGTAAAATCACCACTCATCACCTGGCAAAGTCATTATCCTACCTCTACCACGACCACGGCCTCTGGCTGCCAATGGTGGTCGTCCGCCACGTCCGCCACGTCCGCTAGCACGTGTTCTCGCCATCTGCGAGAGAATAGAATATGGGAAAAATGTAGTTTCACGATAACACAAATCGCACGATATGAATCCAAGAAAAATGAGGGTTTTCCTAAAGTTTCTGTAGCCTTCCAAGGATAGATACGTACGTCTACGTACCAATCCGCGAAAGCCTACATGGTAGTTCTTCTCGCGGGAGTTCAACTGACGAGAAGCATATTGTCATGACCCAAACCCGGTCGTGATGGCGCCTAACCCTAAAGCTAGGCAATCCAGACCAAACAACTCTTTTCATATTTAACAACAAGTCCCAAAAGGACGAATTCAAGAAGAATAAGAGAGTTTAAAATAATATTCCAATAATAATAGTAGAATAAAAATACCGAGAAGTGCGAACACCAAAAATAACACTCCCAAAAGATCTGGGGTCAAGACTCTAGAGCCTCTAAACAAAACCGAATAGTAATGGGGAGTACTGTATCAAATACTCAAATCTGAATCATAAAGTAATAACTGAAAAGAGATGAGAAGCTAGGAATTGCGAACGTCGGCAACTACCTCAACAACTCAAAAAGACTATGTGGAAGTTGGATTGCTCGTCTACCTCTCCTGTGTACCTGAATCTGCACATAAAGGTGCAAGGAGTAGGGGTGAGTACTAAGTACTCAGTGAGTAATAAATATATACAAGTAGCTGAAAATAAGAAATCCACAGAATACCACATAATGAAGCTAAACTACAGTTCAATCCTCCTACGAACTAACAACAACAGCAGTTCACAACTATCACAGATAATTTACAAATAAGAATGCAATGCAATGCACATGACCGCTACGGCGCGTAGCCCGATCCGTTTAACGTCGACGACGCTCACTGAGAGTGTGTACAGACTCCGGAGGGGTTCCTTCAGCCCAAGCGCAATATTCATATCATCCGCTGCGGTGTGCAGCCCGATCTATACTCAGTCCACAACATGCATATGAGTCACACAATAGTTCAATTTATTTATTTCCGGTTTCCAATTCATTAATAAGGAAAAATACTTTAGTTTATTTAATTTTTCGAGGACAAGTGACTTAGCATTTCATAATAGTGATTTCAACCCAGGATCGAGATCAATGATTTTACAAATCATGCTATCACAATGATATCTATCCTCTGAGGATACCATAGGTCGGCACAAGGCCCCAAACATGGCTTATAGCCCACATATATACTCAACACAGAGTGCGTTTCAACAACCAATATATTATTATTCTTGTTCGGAATGGACCAAGTCACAATCCCCGGTCATAACCAAATCCCGCACCTGCGATGGGATGTGAGTCACACCCTAAATAGCGTCACAATGTGATAAGCTGGGGTTTCAATACCCTCAGGCCATCATATATACCAACCACTCACCTCTAACCAACTGTAGACTTGTCCGCAATGCTTTTTTCTTTCGTATCGACCTCTTCGCACGTCGAATCTAGTCAAAACCACAGCGAATACGTAAATATGGGTCAAAGAAACATAACCCAATCAAAAATACTCGAAAAGTACTAAAATTAACGAAGTTGGTAAAACTCGAGCCCGGGACCACTTCTCAAAAAATTCCAAAAATAATACCAACGGATTCTTCGTCTCGCCACGAGTCCGTGCATATAAAATTTATCAAAATCGGAGTTCGAATGGCCTTTCAAAACCCAAAAATTTTTATCTTCTTAGGTTTCTAAGCCCTAACCTCCATTTTTACCCCTTAAATCCTTGGTTTTTCGGTGTTTAATCTATGTTTTACATCATAATTACATAATTCGAGTCTAAGAACCCTTACCTAATGAATTCCCACTAATTCTCCTTGAAATCACTCGAAATTCACCTCTTCCCGAAGTCTAAAATATGTTTCTAACTCTGAAAATTTGATACACTGGTTTCATTAAAACCCCAGTGATTTTCGCTTCTGCGACAACCCAACCGCTTCTGCGGTCAATAAACTGCTTTTGCGATTTCCCATTAAATCGCCTAGACCGCTTCTGCAGTCGCTTACCGCATATGTGGTGTCCGATTTTGCGGAAAAGCTTTCGATTATGCGGAAAATGCCAGCCTTCTGCAGGATCGCTTTTGTGACCAAATAGCCGCATCTACGGAACCGCTTCTGCGGTCCTTTTTTCGCAGATGCTGAAATACCAGGAGCCAAAAATATCAAACCTGCTACAAGCTTCAAAAATTCCCGCTTAACCACTCGAAAACACTCCGAGGCCCCCGGGACCTCAACCAAATGCATAGATATGACACATTACCTCATTCAAACTTGATCGAAACATAAAAACTCCATCATAAACATCAAAATCATCAAATTGTCATGGATTCAAGCCTAAGTTTCACTAAAACTTCCGAAACTTGCATTTGCTCTAAAACTCGACCTAAACACCTCCGAATGATCTGAAATTTTTCATGCATATCAAAAATCACCTAACGGAGCTACTGCAACTCTCGAAATTTCATTCTGAGCCTCGGATCAAAATCTCACCTACCGTCCGGAATTCGCCAAAATTCAACCTTAGCCAATTCAAGCCTAAATCTACACCGAACCTCCGAATTCAATTCTGATTGCTCTCCTAAGTCATAAATCATCCCCCGAAACTAGTCGAATCATCAAAAATCCATTCCGAGCTTTCTAACTCATCGGTCAATATTCGATTGACTTTTCCAAACTATTCTTCTCATAAAAAGGTTTATTGCCTCATTTCTAACTAGATTCCATCCGATTTACTTCAAACTCTCCAAACGCATATAAATTAACATGTTAAAGTATAAAATAAAGAAAATGGGGCGGTAAATCCCGTAACGACGGGTCGGGTCATTACATTCTCCCCAACTTAAACAAACGCTCGTCCGCGAGCGGGTTAAGAAACATACTCAAATAAGTGTGAATATTTGCTCTGCATCTCCTGCTCGATTTCCCAAGTTGCTTCCTCCATGGGACAACCTCTCCACTACACTTTCACTGAAGCTATGTCCTTGGATCTCAACTTACGAACCTGTCGACCCAAAATGGCTATCGGCTCCACATCATAGGTCAAGTCCTCGTCTAACTGTATCGTGCTGAAGTCTAACACATGTGACGGGTCTCCAACATACTTCCGGAGCATAGATACATGGAATACTAGGTGAAATCCTGACAAACTGGGTGACAAAGCAAGCATATAGCCCACCTCCCCAACTTTCCTAAGCACCTCAAAATGTCCAATGAACCTTGTGCTCAGCTTTCCTTTCTTCCCAAACCTCATAACGCCTTTCATAGGCAAAACTTTCAGCAACACCTTTTCGCCCACTGAATAAGACACATCTCGGACCTTCCGGTCCGCATAACTCTTCTGACGCGACTGAGCTGTGCGAAGCCTCTCCTGAATCACCTTCACCTTGTCTAAGGCATCCTGAACTAACTCTGTCCCCAATAATCTAGCCTCGCACGGGCTCAAACCAACCAACTGGAGACCTCCACCGTCTCTCATATAAGGCTTCATACGGCGCCATCTGAATGCTGGACCGATAGCTATTGTTATAAGCAAACTCTGCAAGAGGCAAGTAATCAGCCCAAGAACCTCCAAAATCAATAACGCAAGCACGCAACATGTCTTCCAGTATCTGAATTGTACGCTCGGATTGCCCATCCGTTTGTGGGTGAAATGCTATGCTCAACTCTGCCTGTGAATCCAACTCTCGCTGAAATGTCCTCTAGAACTGAGAAGTGAACTAGTTACCTCTATCTGATATAATAGAAACTGGAACCCCATGCAACAACACAATCTCTTTTATAAAAATCTCTACTAACCGCTTCCACGAATAGGTAGTGCACATAGGAATGAAGTGCGCGGACTTAGTCAGTCAATTCACGATCACCCAAACTGAATCAAAGTTCTTCAGGGTACGAGGAAGACCACTCACGAAATCCTTAGTAATCATTTCCCATTTCCACTCGGGAATATCCATGCGCTGAAACACTCCACCGGGTCTCTGGTGTTCATATTTGACTTGCTAAAAATTAAGACATCGAGCCACATAATTCACAATATCCTTTTTCATCTTTCTCCACCAGTAATGTTGTCTCAAATCTTGGTACATCTTCATAGCACCCGAATAAATCAAAAATCGCGAGATGTGGGCCTCCTCTAATATCAACTCCCGAAGCCCATCTACATTAGGCACATAAATCCGGCCCTGCATCCGCAACACACCATCATCTCCGATGGTCACATCTCTGGCATCATCATGCTGGAACCTGTCCTTCAGGACAAGAAAATGTGGATCATCATACTAACACTCTCGAATACGATCATACAAGGAAGACCGAGATACCACACAAGCAATCGCTCAACTGGGCTCGGAAATATCCAACCTCACCGTCTAATTAGCTAGAGCCTGAACATCAACTGCAGGGGGCCTCTCCCCAACTGGAATGTACGCCAAGCTGCCCATACTAATAGCCTTCCGGCTTAAAGCATCGGCCACTACATTGGCGTTCCCGGGATGAGACAAGATGGTAATATCATAGTCTTTGAGTAATTCAAGCCATCTCTGCTACCTCAAATTGAGATCTTTCTGCTTAAACAAGTGTTGAAGGTTGCGGTGGTTTGTATATACGTCACAAGATACACCATATAAGTACTGCCTCCAAATCTTCAAGGCATGAACAATAGCAACTAACTCTAAGTCGTGAACATGGTAGTTCTTCTCATGGGGCTTTAACTGGCGAGAAGCATATGCAATAACTCTACCCTTCTGCATCAATACACAACCGATCCCTACTCTCGAAGCATCGCACATATTTAAGACCCTGAAGCTGATGGTAATACAAGTACCGGAGCTGTGGTCAAGGACAACTTGAGCTTCTGGAAGCTCTCTTCGCATTCACCAGACCACACAAATGGAGCATTCTTCTGTGTCAACTTCGTCAAAGGCAAAGCAATAGATGAAAAACCTTGAACGAACCTGCGGTAATAACCTACCAAACTAAGGAAACTCCGGATCTTAGTAGCTGAGGAAGGTCTAGGCCAACTCTGCACCACCTCGACTTTATGTGGGTCAACCCGAATACCATCGCTGGACACTACGTGTCCCAGAAAAGTCACGGTATTAAGCTAGAACTCACACTTAGAAAACTTCGCATAAAGCTTTTCCTCTCTCAATCTCTACAATACCACCCTCAAGTGTTGTGCGTGCTCCTCCTGGCTGCGCGAGTACACCGGGATATCATCAATAAATACGATCACAAAAGAATCCAGATACAGCCAAAATACACTGTTCATCAAGTGCATGAATGTGGCTGGAGCATTAGTCAGCCCAAAAGACATCACCAGAAATTCATAGTGCCCATATCTCGTTTTGAAAGTCATTTTCATAATATCTGAATCCCTAATCTTCAACTGGTGATAACCCGATCGAAGGTTACCTTTGCACCCTACAATTGATCGAACAGATCATCAATCCTCAACAATGGGTACTTATTCTTTATTGTCACCTTGTTCAACTATCGGAAATAAATGCATATCCTCATCGATCCATCCTTTTTCTTCATAAATAGAACTGGCGCACCCCAAGGAGAAACATAGGCCTGATAAAGCCTTTCTCGAGCAAGTCCTGCAACTGTTCTTTTAACTCCTTTAACTCACTTGGTGCCATGCAGTAGGGAGGAATAGAAATGGGTTGAGTGCCCGACACCAAGTCAATACCGAAATCGATGTCCCTGTCCGGCGGCATGCCCGATAGGTTTGCTGGAAAAGCATCTGGGAAATCCCTCACAACGGGGACCGAATCAAGACTAGGAACCTCAGCTCCAACACCTCTAACGAAAGCCAGATAAGATAAACAACCCTTCCCGATCATTCGTTGGGCTTTTAGGAAGGAAACCACCCTGTCGGATACATAATCAGTCACTCCTCGCCACTCGATCCTCGGATTACCTGGAATAGCTAATGTAACTGTCTTGGCATGACAATCCAGAATCGCATGGTAAGCAGATAACCAATCCATGCCTAGAATCACGTCGAAATCCACCATGCCCAATAATAATAAGTCAACTCGGGTCTCCGGACCCCCAATAGTAACAAGACAGGATCGGGATACCTGATCCAAAATAATTGTATCACCCACCGAGGTAGACATATGCACGGGCAAGGCAAGAACACCACGGGTGTCACACCTCCTTTTCACAATATGAAGACACATAAGAGTATGTAGATTTTTGATCAAATAAGATAGAAACATCCATGTGGCAGATTGAGATAATACATGTGATAATAGCATTTAATGCAATGGCGTCCCTACTATCTAGAAGAGCATAAAATCAAGCATGACCACCACCAGATCAGTCTCTACCCCTAGGGCGGCCCCTAGATGCTACCTGACCACCACTCCTAACTGACTGAGTGGGTGCTGAAGAAACCGGAGGAGAAGATGAGGGTTGATCCCTCTCATGCGATCGTTTACGGAGTAACTGGGGACACTCCCTCCTGATATGGCCCAACTCACCACACTCAAAGCAACGGCCCGGAGTTAGAGAAAGGGACTATTGAGAACCTCTCGCTGCTGATGAACCCTAAGCTAAAAGGAGCAGGAGCAGAGCTTTGAGCTGGAAGGGCGCTCAGTGTGGGCTGGCCCTGCTGATGACCCTGTTGGCCCTAATGGCCTTGATGACCTTGACGACCACGGTCTGACAACGCTCCACTAGACTCTGCTCGGCCCGACTGAGGAGCTTTGAAGGAACAACCTTTGTTGTGCTGAGACTGGCCCCTAGACAGAGCACCACTCTAACTACCTGCATCACGAGGCCTCTTAGCCTCCCGCTCCTCACACTCTCGATGGTGGTCTATCTCAATCTGACTAGTCGCATCAACCACGTCCTCAAAAGTAACTATTGTAGCCCTCTCTCTCGTCATCAATATATGGATAGGATAATTGAGACCATCCACAAATCTCCCGATCCTCTCACGATCTATCGGAATCATCCACATGGCATGCCGAGCTAGCTGTGTAAACCTCAACTCGTACTGAGTCACTATCATATCTCCCTGCTTTAACCACTCAAACTGACGACGCAGTTCCCTTTTCTGAGACCGGGGCATATACTTCTCCAGAAATACCATAGAGAACTGCTGCCAAGTAAGGGGCGCTGCCCCAATAGGCCTACGCCTCTCGAAATCCTCCCACCACTGAAATGCTGGTCCTGTGAAATGGAAACTAGTAAAAGTAACACCTCTAGACTTTAAAATACCCGCAGTACGAAGCATACGCTAACACTTATCCAGAAAACCCTAGGCATCCTCACCCTCAACATCGCTGAACGCCGGAGGCTGTAGTCTCCCGAATATCTCTAACCAATGTTGCTCGTCAACAGGCATAGTTGGGACCACATGAGCTGGGCCTGGTGCGACTGGTGCAGCCGGCTGAACTGGCTAAGCTGGAGCTACCTCAGGTGCCTGTAAACCTTGAATTGCCAGCTCTGGTGTGTGAGCAATGGCGGTCTGATTTCCTCCCCTGCCTATGAAGAAGCTGCTGCCATAGAGGTCGCAACCACCTTGGCTAAGCCAGTACACACTAATAGGATCTGTGCTAAGATCTCATGAAGACCCGATATCTCAATAGGAACTGCCGGTGCCTGAACCTGAGCTGCTGGGATGCCTGCAGCTGGAGCCTGATCCTGAACCTGATCCACTGGCGATGGGATCTGACCTTGAGTCTGGTCAGCTGGTGGGTCAGCAGGTGTTGTCGCTGCTGCCCTTCCTCTGCCACGACCACGGCCTCTGGGTGCCACTGGTGGTCGTCCACCACGTCCGTTAGCACGGGTTCTCGCCATCTACGAGAGAATAGAATACAGAAAAATTTAGATTCACGATAACACAAACCGCGCGATATGAATCCAAGAAAGTGAAGTGTTTCCAAAAAGTTATGTAGCCTCCAGAGGATAGATACGGATGCCTACGTACTTATTCGGGATAGCCTACTAAACCGGCTCATGACTCGCGAGGCCTAGTAACCTAGGCTCTGATACCAACTTGTCACGACAAAAACCCGATGGTGATAGAGTCCAGCCCTAAATCTAGGCAAGCCAGACCAATAATTGTTTTCACATTTAACAACAAGTCCCAAAAGGATAAATTCAAGAATAATATGAGAGTCTATAATAATATTCCAATAATATTAGTAGAATAGAATACTGAGAAGTGCGAACACCGAAAATAACACTCCCAAAAGATCTAAGATCACGAGTCTAGAGCCTCTAAGTAAAAACTGAATAATAATAGGAATAGCTGAACAAAATACTCAAGTATGAAAGTATATAGATAATGAACTGAAATAAAGAGAGAAGCTAGGTCCTGCGAACGCCAGCAGCCTCAGTAACTCGAATAAGCTATAATAAACTGGACTGCTCGTCTAGACCTCCAGCGTACCTGAATCTGCACACAAAAGGTGCAGGGAGTAGAGGCGAGTACAAAGTACTCAGTGAGTAAAAAGTATATAAAATAGCTGAAAGCAGGAAATCCACAGAATACCACAGAGCAAAGCTAAAACTACAGTTCGATACCTACCACGAACTAACAACAACAACAAACCACAGATAACACAAGTAATTTACAAACAAGAATGCGATACAATGCACATGACCGCTACGGCGCGCATCCCGATCCGTTTAACGTCGACGGCGCACACTAGGGGTGTGTACAGACTCCGGAGGGGATCCTTCAGCCCAAGCGCAATATTCATATCATCCGCTGCGATGTGCAACCTGATCCATCCTAAATCTACATCATGCATATGAGTCACACAACAGTTTAATTTATTTATTTCTAGGTTCCAGTTCATTAATAATGAAAAATACTTTAGTTTTATTTAATTTTCCAAGAACATGTGATTTAGCATTTCATAACAGTGATTTCAAGCCAGGACTGAGATCAATGAATTTACAAATCAAGCTATCACAAAGATATCTATCCCCTAAGGATACTACAGGTCGGCACAAGACCCAGGTATGGCATAAAGCCCATATATATACTCAACACAGAGTGCGTTTCAACAACCAATATATTATTATTCTTGTTCGGAATGGACCAAGTCACAATCCCCGGTCATAACCAAATCCCGCACCTGCGATGGGATGTGAGTCACACCCTAAATAGCGTCACAATGTGATAAGCTGGGGTTTCATACCCTCAAACTATCATATACACCAACTACCCACCTGTAACCGGCCGTAGACTCGTCTGCGATGCCTTTTCCCTTCGAATTTGCCGCCTCGTTTGTCGAATCTAGTAAAAACCATAGCAAATACGTAAACATGGGGTCAAAGAAACATAACCCAATCAAAATTACTCGAAAAGCATAACAATTCATGAAGTTGGTAAAACCCGAGCCCTGGGCCCACTTCTCGAAAAATTTCTAAAATTCATACCAACAGATTCTTCGTCTCTCCAAGAGTCCGTGCATATAAAATTTATCAAAATTGGAGTCTGTTTGGCCCTTCAAATTCCACTTTTCATCTTTCTACGTTTCCAAGCCCTAACCTCCATTTTTACCGCTTAAATCATAATAACATAATTCGAGTCTAAGAACTCTTACATCATAATAATGTAATTCGAGTCTAAGAACTCTTACCTCATGAATTCCCACTAATTCCCCTTGAAATCGCTCGAAATTTGCCTCATCCCAAAGTCAAAAATATATTTTTAACTCTGAAAATTTGATACACTGGTTTCATTAAGACACAAGCGATTTTTCGCTTCTATGACAACCCAACCGCTTCTGCGATTGTCGCTTCTGCATTAAATAAACCGCTTCTGCGATTTTCCCATTAATTAGCCCAGACCACTTCTGCGGTGTCCGCTTTTGCGAAACTCCTTCCGTTTTTGTGAAAAAGGCCAGCCTTGCCAGGACCACTTCTGCGACCCTTCATCCCTATTTGCGGAACCGGTTCTGCGGTCCTTTTTCCGCATATGCGGAAATACCATGAGCAAAAATGATGACAAACCTGTTGAAACTTCAAAAATTCCCGTTTAACCTTCCGAAAACACCCCGAGGCCCTCGGGGCCTCAACCAGATGCACAGATATGTCACACTACTTCATTCAAACTTGCTCGCAACACAAAAACACCATCATAAACATCAAAATCATCGAATTCTCATGGATTCAAGCCTAAGTTTCACTCAAACTTCTGAAACTTGCATTTGCTCTAAAACTCGACCTAAACACCTCCGAATGATCTAAAACTTTACACGCATATCCCAAAATTACCTAACTGAGCTACTGCAACTGTCGGAAATCCATTCCGAGCTCCGGATCAAAATCTCACCTACGGTCCGGAATTCGCCAAAATTCAACCTTAGCTAATTCAAGTCTAAATCTACACCGGACCTCCGAATTTGATTCTGATTGCTCTCCTAGTCATAAATCATCCCCCAAAACTAATCAAATTCTCAGAAATCCATTATGAGATTTCTAACTCAGAGGTTAACATTCGGTTGACATTTTCAAACTAACCTTCCCATAAAGAGGTTTATTGCCTCATTTCTAACATAATTCCACCCGATTTACTTCATATTCTCCAAATACATATTATGACATATATGAAAGCATAAATAGGGAAACGTTCTTTTGCTTTGAAGAAGAAGGGGATACCTTGTGTTTTTTAACAGATGGGACTTTGGGGGAATCATCTACAAAATCATCATCTAGACTCACATCTTTACCCTTGCGTTTGAGTTTTTCAACTTCCCCAGCATCAATATCATGCAAATATTTGCTTCTCATTTCAGCGCGCATTTTCCTTGGAGATGAAATACGAGTAGTTTCTTCAGTTGCATGCATCGATTGTGGGTTTTTGGGTGTTGATTTTGGGGTTAAAACACCCAAATCAAAGGATGAAACATCAGGTAATATAGCTTTAGCTGTTGATGCTTTTTTTTCCTGAGTGTTGGTTTTTTTTGTGATTTAAGTTTTGAATACAAAGATGGAAGTGAAATAAAAATCGTAGGGATTTTAGTGGTACTATTAAGTGTAGAAGAAAGAGCCAGTAATTGTGGTTTGAGGAGGTTATACGATAATGGAAAAAAAATGAGAAATCTTCTTTCCCTTTTTAAAAATTAAATTTAATGTAGAATCAATTAACACCGAGATTATTTCCTTAATTTTAACCCATTTTTAGTGAATATTCTGTCCTTTTAATGCCTATTAATCGAATGGTACAAAATTTATAGGTAAAACGTGGACTGGGCGAGTAATTAACAAACTATGCACATTTAGGGTAATAAGATTTCATATATGGTACAGGTATGTAAAAATCCCATAAAGTTAATAATAAATTATAGACAACTACTAAAAGGAAAAAAACTGATATTAGCAAGTAAGGTGATGCAATATAAAAAAAGAAATATACAATATTTTAAAAATCTAAGCAAAAAAAAATTCAATGGGTATTGTTGAAATTCATTGAAAACATATAGATAAGTCAATATACAAAACTTGAGGAAGATTGGAGGTGATTTGGACTGGTTTTGTATTAAATTTCGTAATTAAATCGAGTTCAAAAAAGTCTTCTGCGACACATGTATCATATTTCATGTTCAGTTTTACTTCGAATTTTTAATTCCAACCACCTCAAAATTTCACCAAATCATTCCAAAACTGAGATTCAAGTTCTTTAAGAGGTACCCAATCTATTTCAATAATACCACTAAAAAGAAAGAAAAAATTTGACATTTTTGTTTGCTACAAATAGCTAATTAGGTAATATTAGTAATATTTTATGAATTGACCAATTTTGTAATAAGCTACTTATAAATGGATATAACCGGTAGTTTCCCTAAAACATTTGCCATAAACCTTTTTGTCGGGCCAACACAAGAAGGACTAATTAACATTGGAGATTGACAGTAAGGGCCCAGCAAGCAATATTTAAAAAATGGCTCTCAAACCCGCACATAGCTCTTTGAGTGGTTTTTTACCGAATTAAATTAAATTCTTCATTAAAGTCTATCTGATTGTCATACTTTGCTCTCCGGGATTTCTCTACTAGATTGGAAGAGTTGATGCTATTATTACTCTTCCTAGTTATTAAGTTGTTCATCCAAGTTTATCCAATTGTCGTACTTTTACTCTTCAAGGATTGTCTACCAGGTTAGTGGAGTTGATGCTATATTTACTGTACATATCTATTAAGTCGTTCATCGAATTCTACCTGATTTGTTGTTTTAACAAAGTATTTTTTAAATTTGCAACTTTAATCACTCCAAATCTTCTCGAAATGATCTCCAATTTGAAACAAGGCATTCAAATAACCATACAAAAGATCTCCAATCACCAATGTATTCAAATAATACCAAATCAAACAATGCACTTTGTCTTCTTCATTGCTTTCTGTAGTCCAATAATGAAACTTTGAGATTTTTAGAGTCAATCACCAAATTGTGTTTGAACTAAAACTTTAAGCACAAATTATCCTCATTCAGACAATTTTAACAATAATAAATCATTAACTTCTACTTTTCATAATTATATTTGATTTTGTGGTTCTAAAAATACGTAATTTATTTCTATACTAGTTGTTAGGCAATAGATGCTAAGTGTAAATAAAGAGAATAAGAAATACAAACTAAATTTATCACAAAACTAAGCCTCGAGCTGGCTGTAACTGGGGCTTCGAGGTAGTTAGGGCGGATAGCAATGAATAATTAATGAACAAACAATGATAATAAAGGCCTCAAAGATAGCCTTTTGTGGTTAATAATGGGCAATAAATAAAAAATAATAAATAAGCAAATGAAAGAACAAGCAATGAATCTATATAGTAATTGTTGAGCACGTTTAAGCAAGATGAGCAAAGAATGTTCAATTGTATTCAACAATGTGTCGTTGCCCTTTACAAAATGAAACGAGTCCATTTTATATATGAAGGGGTAATCCTCACATAGTACATGTCTAATAATGACGAGAAAATTCTAATAGTACAACTGTATAATGGCTCAGTACGGATTTATATTATTCTTGCTGACCTGGCCGGCTCTAACCACGTGTCCTCGGGAACCTTGCCGCCTTTACATGACGATCATCGATTTGTGCTACTCCGAGATAGGCCTTCAATACGCTCCATGATAATAGGTGAATAAAATTATAATTAGACCCTAAAGAACCATATTTTTGTATAGCTTTATTGTAAAAAATGATAACCAAATACTCTGATTAGTACTTTTAATGCATTGCAGGCTATATTTAACGAAAGAAGTCGATGGAGCAGTTTAGGATCTATTATGGAGGAAAGGATGCCAATCAAACAATGCCCAAGAAATGCACCAAGTCAAAAATTCAAAGAAAGGCTGAAGTTGACCTATCGTGGTCCGACCGTAAATGCGGCAGGACCACGGTAGAGTAGAGTCGCAGATTCAGAGAGTCCATTTGACCGCGGTCCTAGCGTGACCGCGGTAGGACTGCGGCATGCGGCAAAAATTTGAGGGACGAAAGTGCAAATTTCGGAATTCGTAGTTAAACCTTTATAAAAAGTAGGATTTCGGCCACATTAGGTCAGATTTGTTTAGAAAGTACTTTGGGCAAGAAACACAAGTGTGAGAGATCACCCAAAACATCATAGTTCTTTATTTCTTCTTTTTCTTGCAATTTTACATGAAGATTATTTTCGTATTTTATCTTCAAGTTGTTATGAGTAACTAAGTACTTTAGTCTAAGGTTTTGATGGAACCTATTGAAGGATGAACTTCTTAATTACGTTCATATAGTTTGCCGGTTAATCTCTATTTGTTCAATTACGTGTTTATTATAGTTAATTGGCAGGATCTTCAATTAGCTATGCCTATTTAGTGTGCATAACTCGGGAGAGATTAGGTAATTATTGAACAACACCACTCCCAAAAGTATAAGAGGGATCTATAATTATAGGTTTAAAGGCGGGATTAGGGATAACGAAGCCTTGAGTGTGATCTAAAGTGAGCGGTAATAAATAAAGCCAGCTAGCGTAACTCGGGAGAGTGCATCTAGTAAATTATCGTAATAACTCGGGAGAGATTTATGGTAATAAGAGTGCTCATGATTGATAGATATATTTTGGTGAATCTATATGTAACGTAGCCGGAAGGGATTCTAACAATAGGGAAAATCACCCTTAGAACCTTCTCATTATTATTTACAACCCACAATATTTAGTTTACAGTTGTTAGTTATTTACTTTCAACCTTAGTTAGTAGAAATACCATCAACTATTATTTACAAAGTTTGGGAAATCGATTATAAAGGATTTAGTGATCCCGACAAAGGTAATTGATAGGTTAGTTTTCTATGTGATTCGACTATGGACTTGTAAACTAGATTATATATGCAACGAGCGCATAGTCAATTTTAGAAGGTATAGTTGGGCGTGATCAAATTTTGAAGCCATTGCCAGGGAACTAACGGTGTTATCAATTACAATTGAAAGAAACACAAAAAAAATTCTTAGTGTAGTCAGTTTTCTCTACACCCAATTTTACATTGAAATTTTAACGTTTGTTGACTTGGTTTCACAGGTGCATGCCTCGAAACTAATCAAGATCTGGTGAAGTATTAGAAGAATTATCAGATCCCGATAAATTATTTAGGGTTTTGAATCGAGCCAACCGACAGAACAACCAACAACCAACAACTGCACAATCTGAAACAAACATGGGAGATAATCAGAAAAACTGTCACGACCCCAAATCCAGTCGTGATGGCGATGACTAGAGACAACCCATGGCTGAGAATCTATCCACAACGATAGTAGTCCCCCAGATACATGTTGAGTTATTCCAAATCACGAATAACATGTTACACTTGTTGCAAAATAAGGGACTATTTTTGGGGTCACAAATTGACGATCCTCCGCAGCTCTAAAAGAATTTCATGTCTATCTGCAAAACTCAAAGGCAACCTAATGTAACTCCGGAAGCAATCAAACTGTTATTGTTTCCATTCTCAGTGACAGGAGCTACCCAGACATGGATGAATTCACTCCCCATAAATTCTATAGCAATGTGGGATGAACTAGGCAAGCAATTCCACAACAAGTTCCATCCACCCAACAAGATTGCTCAACAAATTGATGAGATTTTGAGCTGTAAACAGAGACTGATGGAAACTTTGCATGAAACATGGAAGCATTTAAAAGAGATGCTAGTCATTTGTCCACACCATGGTATTCCAGATCTAATGTAGGGGCAGCAGTTCTACCTGGGATTTTCAGATTGCGTAAAGAACATTGTTGATGCTTCAGCAGGCGGGGCATTCTTGAGCAAAACATCTAGAGAAGGCCAGAGTTTGCTTGACAAGATGACATAGAATTCGGGTTGGGTAACCAGAGGTCCACCCATCACTCCAGTGGTGCACTCAGTACCTTTAGCTCCATCCAATTCTATGGTTGAAAATATGGTTACCTTATTGACACAGATGAGTATACTTACCAAGAAGGTGGAAGAGTCAGGGCAGAAACAACAAGTACATAGTGTTAATACTACTAATGGGGGCTTGTGTGCATCTTGCATTAGTCAGCCAGTTAGTAATTAGTGAAATGCAGAACACGATCATCATCACTACCCTGAAGACATGAACTATGTGTCTAATTATAGCGGCCAGTGTCACACCTCCCTTTTTTTATACCCCACAAGGGTGTAAAGGAGTTTTTCCAATTAAAGGACAATCGAAACGAGATTCATTTATTAAGAGATTCAGAGTCTCCACTTGGGAGATTAATGGTGTCCCAACTCACTGGTTTAGATTCCCAAATCGAAGAAAGAATGACTATGTTTAACAATCCACGAACCAAAAATTCGTGTAAGGAATTCTGTTAACCCAGAAGAAGGTTTTTGGCATTTCCGGGTTCTGTGGTTCTAGCACAGTCGCACAAGTGTCATATTTGACTTATTTATTCGATTTTAGAACATGTTTTAACCTATATGCTTTTTAACATTAAACCGCTTTTATTATTATTTTTAAAGTGAATTGCAACATCATTAAAATACGTCTCGAACCACGTCACATAAATGCACCAGTGGCTTTTGACACATTTCAACTTCGTTGGGATTTGGATTTGAGTCACATAAATATGCACCCGAGTTTAGGAAGGTAATATTATTAAATGCCCGGCCTAAAGCGACTAGCGTATTATTAACATTGGCGGGAGCCATGAAATTCACTAAATGGCATGCCCCGAAATCTAAGTATTTTTTTTAAAGTAGTAATTAAAGAGGGCCACACAATTTGAGATTTTATTTGTCGCGGCGCACCTCGTTTTATTTTAAAGCCAACTTAAAGGACTACAATTTTTCTATCATGTATTCTCTCTAAAAATAAAGAAAAGGCCCTAATTAATTAGCCTTGTTACTAAACCATCATTGAAAGTATTACATCAAAATATTAAATCAAAATGCTTTAATAATCAACATAGGATATCCAGCAGATTGGGCTTCAAAACAGCCCAAAAGAAGGAGAATGGTTTGACCTTATAAGGGGAAAGGGATGTCTAACGTTGGGTTTTAAACAGATTCAGGCCCAAGTCCGTTCATACAGAGGTTGTTACGTTTGGGCTCCTAAATGAGCCCAGATCTCATACTGATGTTATTTAATCTCAGCCTACTGATTTGAACTCATAACAGCCTTAATTATTAGTGAACATATAACCAGTTCTGAATTCATGCTAATTTCAACATGCTAACTTTTATGTGTGAATTGAATCTGTAGGTGAGTAATTAGACTATTTACTGTATTTAAACTACAAAGCCAGTTCGATCCAACATTAATACGACCCAGCTGTTTATTTTAAATTCGACTTCTAATCAGTAGCTTATTATGAATTTAACCTACAAGTGGGTATGGCAGCTACATCTGAATTAACCATGCTAAAACTGATATTCCTGCTAACTTATCATGACAGTTTGATTATCAAATTATCAATCATGGATGCATGTCTATGATTTCAGAACTCATAACAGTCTCCACTTAACAAAAAAACCGAACTAACACATGAGAGTAAGCTATGCTATATTAAGAGGGTGTTTGGATGGGCTTAAAAGCTGGTCAAATCAGCTTTTAAGCATATTTTTATTTTTTGGAGTGTTTGGCAACTAAAAAAGTTGCTTAAAAAAAGCTAAAAAGTGCTTAAAAAAAGCCAAAAGCAACAAGTTGGCTAACCCCAACTTTTTTTATTTTGGCTTAAAAGCCATTTTAGTTTGACCAATAAAATTACTCTCTTGCGCTTATAAATTTTTATAATACCAAAATTACCTTCTTATTTCCTCTTTATCTTCATTTTTATAATACCAAAGTTTTTATATGTTTATTTTTTTTAATAAGAAAAAGTGCTTACCACCACTTGTTTGCCAAACACTTCAACAACTTTTTTAAGTTTCAACACTTTTATCCAAACATGTAACTGCTTATTTATAAAATAAGCTCCAGCACTTAAAACCTGCTTTTAAGCACTTGTGCTTAAAAGCCACTTTTTTTAAGTCAATCCAAACGGGCTCTAAAGCTAACGCCAGATGTTCAAAAATCTCAAACAGTCCAGTCCATGTTAATTACAATGAAGTACACTAAATTATTGAAAATACATGGAATCTATAACAAAGCATGCTTCATTTTCATTTCATTTTTAACTTGAAATCTTCATGGTAGTGAACTCAGGAAGTGTACCTGGAGATTACAGTAATGAAGAGGAGAGTTCAGTAGCAACGAACAACAAGTAACAACAGCAGCAAATCTAGACCCAAATCAGCACCACAAAACCCAGGACATGAATTGTAGACATACAACGGGATTCAAACAAAAGCTGGAGCAATTTCAAAATCAGAATGGCACCACAAAACCCAAAATCAACACAACAACTAACACCTCCAGCAAATAACCAAACCAATCAACTCGCACCAAACCAATTCAACTCGAAGAAGACTACAGAACTTTTAAACTTCAATTACTGAACCAAACCAGGAAAATTCAAGCTATTTGGATTTAGATGAGCTAGAATATAGAGACCTCGATGGAACGGTAATATTTTTTGAGTTTTTTGTGCTATTTTTGAATTTTTTTTGGAAATCTAAGATCTAAAATGAAAGTCTCACTCAGATTTTAGTTTTTGGTTTTTTGAATTTTTGAATTTCAAACTTCAGATCCCTAAAAATTTTAGAACACTTTTGGGGAGATTTTTAGATTGTGAAACCTTGCAAATGAAGGCAAGGGGACTGCCTTTTATAGGCAATTTCAAAGGGAAGATTTTAGATTTCACTCGTACTTTTTCCCTTTTTTTACTTTCAGATTTTATTCATTAGTACTATAGTTTTGGCCTGTTGCTTAAGTTATTACCCTAAGTTATTGAAATTTTACTTTGCAACACCATCTAGAAGGCTCTAGAGATTTCTATTTTAGTTAATATAGGATTCCCTAATTAGAAATACCTACACTACACCTAATTCAAATCTGAAACTACCAACCCAAGTCAAACTAACCCCTAGCTCTTGGTCTCGATTTACCATGGTTAAACAGGCACAAAAGGGCTGGATATTTTTAACTGTAACCAAATAAACTAAACTAAGCCTAATAATGACTTGAAATCAAACAATGAACTAAAGAATTATTGATAGCCATTACTGATTAAACTAACTTAAACTAACTAATATTACTAATAGCAACAGTAAAGGATTTACAAGCTAATTCACACACTGAAGAACAAATTAAATTCAAACAATGGCCAAAGAGGTTCGATTAAAGAATTAAAGATTATCAAAACAAATTTAAAACAACAGGCTAAACTAATGTCTAAAATTACAGGACTAAAAAAAATTACACTAAAAGGTAAAATGATTGAAAGAATAGAAAAAAACAAATATTGAAACCAAAAATCAAAACAGAATCAATCATAGAAAGAAGAAAGTGATAATAGGTGAATTTAACTATAGTTAAACTCTAAATAACCACTTTCTTGTATAGTTTGGATGATAAAAGTGATAACAAAATGCTCTTATTAGTGATTTTCATTCTTTGTAGGTTATATATGACCAGAGAAGGCTATGGAGTACTTTTGGGAACAAATAGGGAAAAATAGAGGCCAATCGTAAAAATTCCGTCAAGTAAACCACGTGAAACAGCTCAAGTCAGATCTGAAAGAGGACTGTCGCGGTTCCACCGCGATCGCGGCAGAACCACAGTGGAAGAGGGATGCTGACAAAGTGAGAATCATAGAGTATGTTTGGCCGCGATTTGACCACGATTACGGTAGAACCACGACAGAAGCGAAAAACATTAGGGACTAAAGTCTAAAACACAGGATTTTTAGCCCAAAAACCTATTTTAAACACTAGATTTCTCCCAAAGAAGGCATGTATTATATTGGAATGATTTTTAGCAAGGAAAAAAATTGTGAGAGATCACCCGAAACATCATTCTTCTTTTCTTTGAGTTTTCTTGCAAGTTTTATGATGAATATTGTTTTAGTTAGCATACACATAGTGATGAGTAGCTAAATCTTTAGTCTAAGATTTTGATGGAACCTATTGGGGGATGAACTTCCTGTTTATATGAATACAAATTACTAGTTTCAATCTATATTTGTTCAACTATGTGTTTGTTGTAGTTAATTTACATGATCCTCAATTAGTTGTGCCTATTTAGTGTGCATAACTCGGGAGAGAGTGCATATTTAGGTAATTGTTGAACAACACAACTCCCAAAGTATATGAGGGATCAATAACCGAGGGTTTAAAAGTGAGATTAGGGATAACAAAGCCTTGGGAGTAATATAAAGCGAATTGTATTAAATAAAGCAAGCTAGTGTATATCGGGAGAGTGCAATTAGTAGATTATTGTGATTACTCGGGAGAGATTTACGGTAAGAAGAGCATTCATGATTGATAGAGATGTGTTGGAAAATTTGTATGAAGCATAAACATAAGGAATTCCATCAATAAGGGAAGTCATTCCTAGTTTACAGTATTTTAGCTACTTGCAACTTTTGTTATTAAAGACATCATCAACTGTGATTCAAATGTTTGGGACAGTGGTTCTTAAGATTTTAGTGGGTCTAAAAATAGTGATTGATAGGTTAACTCTATGTGGACTCGACTCTGGGCAGAATAATCAGGTTATATTTGCAACGTCCACAGTGTCCTTTTTATAAGGCATAGTTGGGCGTGATCAAATTTTGGCGCCGTTGCCGGGGAGTTAAAGGAATTATCAATTAACATTGACATAAACACAAAAATTCTTATCGTTGTCAGTTTTCTCTCTACCAAATTTTTCATTGAAATTTTGACGGTTGTTGACTTGGTTGCTCAGGTGTATGCCTAGGAAGTCTATAAGGATTGAGAACTACTAGAAGGACTCTCAGACCCCAAGAAAATATTTCGGGCATTGAACCGTGCCAACAAAAGACTTCAACAATCCCAACAAATATACAAACTCGAAATTGAAATGAGAGACGCAAACGAGCCCAACGAAAATGTCAGGAATGAACAAGCTGGCTTAAATGCCAGAGAAGTGGCACCTCTTATGCCTGAGGGTGCACTATATGATTGGGCACAACCCACAACTGACAATCCGGCCACTGCCATTGTTGTGCCGGCAATACAAGCTAATCGTTCTAGATCACAAATAACATGTTGCACTTGTTTCAAAACAAGGGACTCTTTTATGGGACACAAATAGAAGATCCTCAGCAGCACGTGAAGAACTTCCTGTCTATATCTAAAACCCAAACGCAGTTCAACATGACTCTGGAAGCAATCATGCTATTATTGTTTCCATTCGGTGACAGGAGCTGCTTAGGTTTGGCTAAACTCACTCCCCATAAACTCTATAGAATCTTGGGATGAATTAGTTAAGCAATTTCACAACAAGTTCCACCCGCCCAACAAAACTGCTCAACAAATTGATGAGATCGTGAGTTTCAAACAGAAACCAATGGAGACACTACATGAGACATGGGGCAAGTTTAAAGGATTGTTGGTTATGTGTCCCCACCACGGTATTCTAGAATAGATGTTGGGATAACGATTTTACATAGGACTTTCAAACAACATGAAGAATATTGTATATGCCTCTGCTGATGGGGAATTCTTGAGCAAAACCTGGAGAGAAGGATTTGCTTAACAAAATAGCACAGAATTCGGGATGGACAACTAGGAATTAACCTATCACTCCAGTGGTGCACTCAGTGCCTCTTGATACCTCAAATACTATGGCTAAAAATATGGCGACCCTCCTGACATAGATGAGCATACTCACCAAAAAGGTGGAGTAATCAGGACAAAAACAACAAGTACATATTGTAGACACTACCAACGGGATCTTGTGTACATATTGCATTAGCCAGTCACTTGGTAATCCTTGGAACGTAGAGCATGATCATCATCATCAGCACCCTGAAGACATGAACTATATGTCCAACTATAGAGGCCAAAGACAGGGCAATCAGAACTAGGGTCAACAAAATCAGGAGCAATACAGGCCGGTGCTGCCGTAGTTTAACACATGAAACATGGGAGGTATGATATTCTCCAACAATATGGCACCTTATCCCAGGCCACGAGGGTACAACAATCACAATTAGCAGCAGTGGTATCCCTTACCTCAGCAGCAGCATGGTGGGGGGCAAGAAGATGGGTTCACTAGACTTGAAGCAATGATGCAGCAGGTTATTTGGTCCAATTTAAAGATGAACGATAGAGTAAATGCACATGATGCAGCAATCAAAAATATTGAAGTGCAAATGGGCCAGATTTCAATGTCTCTGAACAATCATCCTCAGGGGACATTACCTGCAGACACCCAGATAAATCCAAAAGATCAGGGCCCAAAGCAGCTAATGGCGGTGAGTCTCCATAATGGCAGGGATCTAGATGTAGAACAAGAGAGAGCTCGAGAAAATATATAGACTGAGACACTCATTCCAGTGCCTATTAGACTGGATGAGTCTACCATACTTATAGAGGTGACAGTCCAGCCTTCTCAGGGAGAAAAGAATATTCAGCAAGAGACCGAGAAAGTAGCAAAGCCAATCAAAGAGCAAGTAGTTGAAATATTAGCTGATAAAGAGAAGTCCCAAGTGATTGGGAAGAAGAGATCTCCTGCACCTTTTCCACATAGGCTGGCCAAGCATCAAAAGGAGGAGCAATATAAAAAGTTTTTTGAAATGATCAAACAAATCTAGGTAAATATTCCACTAATTGAAGCTTTAAAGGAGATGCCTGGATATGCAAAAATGATGAAGGACTTGATGTGCCAGAAGTTTGACTTCCAAGACTTGTCCACAGTTACACTTACCCAGACTTGTAGTGCAGTGGTGACTAGACCTATTGCTGAAAAGTTGTCTGATCCAGGTAATTTTAGAATTCCATGCACTATTGGAAATTTTACCTTTTGCTAAGGCGCTATATGATTTACGGGCCAGCATTAATATTATGGCCCTGGCTATCTATAATAGGTTGGGCATTGGGAAAGCTACACTCACATGTATGTTGTTGCAGCTGGCCGACAGAACTGTGAAGCGTCCGTTTGGTATCCTTGATAATGTGCTTATTCAGGTGGGGAAATTTGTGTTCCCTGCAGACTTTGTGATTTTGGATTGCAAAGTGGATGAAGAGATTCGTATAATCTTAGGAAGACCATTCTTCGCCAGGGGGAGAGGCTTGATTGACTGTGAGACTGGGGAGCTTAAGATGAGACTTAATGATGAGGAAATAAGATTCAATGTGCAAAAGCCTATGAGATGACCAAGCGAGTTCGCCAATTGTTCTCTTATTAATGTCGTGGATGTAATCGTAGAGTCTGATGATCAGGAGTTGGCAATTGAGGACCCCTTTTGTGATTTACGGGCCATCATTAATCTTGTGGCCCTGTCTATCTATAAGAGGTTAGCCATTGGGAGAGCTAGACTTACATCTATGCTGTTGCAGCTGGCCGACAAAACTGTGAAGTGTCCGTTTGGTATCCTTGATGATGTGCTTATTCAGGAGGGGAAATTTGTGTTCCCTGCAGACTTTGTGATTTTGGATTGCAAAGTGGATAAAGAGATTCCTATATTCTTAGGAAGACCATTCTTGGCCATGGGGAGAGCCTTGATTGACTGTGAGACTGCGGAGCTCAAGATGAGACTTAATGATGAGGAAATAACATTCAGTTTGCAAAAGTCTATGAGAAGACCAAGAAAGTTCGCCAATTGTTCTCTTATTGATGTCGTGGATGTAATCATAGAGTCTGATGATTAGGAATTTACAATTGAGGACCCCATTTCTGCATGTTTGATGAACTTAGATGAAGTGAATGGTGAGGATCTAGCAGAATGGCTGTTGCCATTAGAAGGTAGTGGGTTCTGTGATAGAAATCTAGTGTTTGAGCCCCTGCACTTAGAAAAGAAAGAATCTCCTCCTGCTAAGCCATCCATTGAAGAAACACCAAAGCTGGAGTTACAGCCATTGCCAGCCTACCTCAGGTATGAATTTCGGGGACCTGACTCTATATTACCTGTTATTATCTCATCTAGTTTATTAGATGTGCAGGTTCAAAAACTTTTACTGGTACTAAAGGAGTGCAAAACTACCATTGAGTGAACCATGGAAGATATCAAGGGGATCAACCTCGCCTACTGCATGCAGAAGATTCTGCTGGTAGAGGGGCACAAACCTTCTAGAGAACACCAGATGAGGCTGAACCCCAACATGAAGGAAGTGGTGAAGAAGGAGGTGATAAAGTGGTTGGATGCGGGAATTATTTTCCCAATCTGTGACAGCAACCGGGTGAGCCCAGTTCAATATGTTCCTAAAAGGGGTGGCATGATATGGTCACACTTCTATTTTCTAGATGGGTACTCAAGGTACAACCTGATCTCTATTGCACCGGAGGACAGGGAGAAGTCCTCCTTCACATTCCCGTATGGCATTTATGCCTTTAGACGGATGACCTTTGGCCTTTGCAATGCACCTGCCATATTCTAATAGTGCATGATGGCCATATTCACTGACATGGTTGAGGACATAATGGAGGTTTTCATGGATGATTTCTCGATGGTGGGGAAATCATTTGATGAGTGCCTGATAAATCTGACATGTGTGTCGAAATGGCGCATTGAGACTAATATGGTTCTAAACTAGGAATAGTGTTATTTTGTAGTACAAGAAGGCATTGTCTTTGGGCACCGGGTGTCAAGCAAGGGGATAGAGGTGGATTGCACGAAAGTTGATATAATAGCAAAGTGGCCTCCCCCAACTTCTGTCAAAGCCATCAGAAGTTTCCTTGGACATGCTAGTTTTTATCGAAGGTTCATAAATGACTTCTCCAAAATCACCAACCCTCTCTGTAAGTTGTTAGAAAAAGATCACCTATTTTTGTTTTTTGATGATTGCATGACAACATTTGGGGACTTGAAAAAGAGACTGGTCACCAATGATGGAAAAGTGGTGGTAGTATTTCTAAAAAAGAACATATTCACCCACTTTGGGACACCACGAGCAATTATCAGTGATGAAGGCACTCATTTCTGTAACAGAGCCTTTGAAAAGTTTCTTACTAAGTACGATGTGTGCCACAAGGTGGCTACTCCCTACCACCCGCAGACTAGTGGACCGGTTGAAGTGTCCAATAGAGAAATCATGAGTGTGTTAACCAAAACTGTGAACGCCAAGAGAACTGATTGGGCGAGGAAGCTAGATGATGTACTCTGGGCTTACAAAACTGCCTTCAAAACTTCAATTGGTATGTCACCATACAAGTTGGTATTTGGGAAGGCTTGCCACCTGCCAGTCGAACTTGAACATAAATTGTGGTGGGAATTGAAGCAACTTAACTTAGACATGGAAGCTGCGAGCACTTCAAGAGTCACGGAATTGTATGAGCTCGAGAAGTTCAGATATCTTGCTTTTGAGAGCACAAAGTTGTACAAGGAGAGAATGAAGAGGCTTCATGACCAAAACATTGTTGAGAGAAATTTCAAACCCGGGGACATGGTACTCTTATACAACTCAAGACTACATCTGTTCCAAAGTAAACTTAAGTCATAATGGTCTGGACCATTTCGAGTAGTTGAAGTTTTCCCGTCGTCAGCTCTTGAAATTGCCACTGAGAATGACTCTCATACATTTAGAGTCAATGGTCAGCGATTGAAACTTTATGTGGGCATGAGCGAGCTAAAGGAAGTGTCTGAGTTACATTTGACTGAACCACAGAGGTCGAGCAAGCCTTAATTGCGCTTATGTGAGTCGTGCTGTGATTTAAAATCAGGCGCTGCATGGGAGGCAACCCACACATATTTTTAAGTGTAACACATTGTAAAAATAAATAAATAAATAAAGAATGGCCCAGACCGCGGTTCCACCGCGACCGTGGTCAAACTGCGGCAAAAGAACCTCTCTGAACTTCGTTCACCATGGTTCCACCATGAACGCAGTCATACAACGGTGAAAAAAACATTTCTGAATCTTGTCTACCGCGGTAGAATCGCGGCAGACACAGATGGGCCCAGTTATGAATTTTTTTTTATTCCCACCCCCTTTTTTTTTTAATTAACCTAAAATCTCCTTCACCCCAAACCATTATTTCCCCATCCACAGCCAATACTTTCCCCAAATACCACAATCTCATCTCTTCCTTTTCTCTCAAATCAAACCCCCCTCCCACTCAAAACCTCCATTCTCATCTTCTCCGATTCTCCTTCCCAACACTACACACCCCTTCCCTTCTTCCATCAAGTAAGTTTCTCTTCTACCTTCTCTATTTCTTCTTCTTCTTAATTAGTGTAAGTTAGTTTTGTGTTCGATTAAGTAAACCCTAGTTAGGATTAGTGTTAATTTTGTTTTTAATTTTTTACTTTCTTTTATGTTTTCTTTATTTGTAATGGTTTCTTGTGGATTTGTGTGATGCTTAATTGGGTGGGTCTTTATTGTGCTTCAATTGTGGGGGTTGTTTAGATGATTTTGAGGCTAGAAATAATTTTTTGTGATGTAGTTTGGTGGAGGCCACTTTTGACCGAAATTTTGGGGTTTGTTGTACAATTTTGAGGCATTTTATGCCTAACCTAGGTTGTGGGGGTGTTGTATTTGGTGTATGGCGGTGTTGTATTTGGTGTATGGTGGTGTTGTATTTAACATGAATTATTTGAGGGAGTTAGTGTGGGGTGTTGTATGCTGGAATGTGTAAGAAAGTCGTGGGGTCATTGTGGAGGTTGTTAACCTTGCACCTTACTGGTGGGGAATCGGCACTATGTATGAATGAATAAATGGGGGAAAGAGGTTGGTGCCATCGGGTGGTGATGTCTAAGTACCCATCTGACTGGCACAGGTAGGATATATTTGATGGTTCTTCTGAATTCCTTGCAGGTAGTATGGCTCGCAAGAAGCAAAAGAGATTGGTGGGCACATCCGAACAGCCTACATATCATGAATCGCGATTCAAATCAGAATTGGCAGAGGATGACTTTCATGCCAAGGTCTCAAACAGCTTCATCCCTGAGATTCATATTGACAGGGCAGCCCTCAATACGGAAAAGGAAGAGATGTATGAGGAGATCCGGAGGAAAGAAATAGAGTTCTTATTTGATGAACCTCCACCGGTGAATAGGATGATTGTAAGAGGTTTCTACGCCAACTACCCAGCACACATGGCGCGCATGGTGAATGTGAGGGGCATGGTGGTTGATGCCTCAGTTCCAAATATTTGCCAGGTGTTGCGGCTGTCCGATTTTCCTGCTGACACGAACTATTACCAGGCCACACCTGGAGTAACTTGGGAGACTATGACTGATGCACTCTGCACAGCGTGGTAACCAACCTAGATATGTGACTATATCACCCTGAACTCCAATTATTTCACCCATTTGGCTAACTATTGGCTCATATTATTTGTAGCAGGTTCTTGCCCTCAGGCAATACGACTGATGTGAACTTCCAAAGAGTCCTTTTGAAATAGTGCTTTGTCATAAATAAAGATTTTGATGTGGCAAAACTAATTGGTGATGAAATGATCATACGGTCCCCGCTGTGGTCAAAGGGATTCTACTTCTCCTCCTTGGTCACTACATTGTTCCTGCTGAGCAATATCCCCAAAAATCCTACTGATGGGCAAGCTTATCCAGATCATAGTCCACCCATCCTATGATACATACAATTGAGGAAGAGGTCGCGGATCTTCGAACCTCGGAGGAGGGCTTACACACGAGTATGGATGTCATGTTGTAGAGGCAGTCCAGATTTGAGAGCCAGTTTATGGCATGGTTCCATGCTTTAGGGAGAGTATGTAGTGTGGACCCCAACACCATCTCTGACTTTGATTGAGGCCAGGGAAGTCTTCTTACCCTTCCACTCTTTATATTTGATATGACATGAGGACATACCATAATTTTAAGTGTGGGGTGGGAGACTTGCTCTGGTAGTGTAATGTAGTTTATAAGACATTGAATATGTGTAGTTTAAATTGATTTTTTTGTGCATAATTTACTCACATTAGAAGTAACTGACTGGGCCCAATGACGGACACTTATCGATAGGTCTCTTGAGGGTCATAGTCGAATCCAAAAAGAAAAAAAGGGTAGAGGACTCTTCTTGAGGATGGACCACTTAAACAGTACTCTTGAGGAAAGTAGTCCATGTATTTCTTTATTTTATTTATTTTTTTTAGGTAGTGTAGCAATTCTCCCTTGATTATTCTTTTGACCACGGTTCTTTTCCAAGAGATTTTTCTTGAACCGGGTTAGGTAGATTTTTTTCTTTTGTAGTTTTATGATAATGGGTTAAATTGTGTAATATATCTTATATATATGCTCTAAATTAAGAAGAATTTACTGTCATATGAGTATAATTAATGTTAAAGTTAGCTCTAATTGTGATTTTAATGTTTCACAGGAAGCAATTGATAGTTTATAATGATAATCAATTGGGAAATTTGAGCAAAAAGGACAAAAGAGCATAAACCCCGCTAGCGCGGGAATTAGCACGGGTATTAGCACGCCTGCGCTAGTTCAAAAAATTGAGGTGAATGAAACCCCACTAGCGCGGGATTAGCGCTCCCGCACTAGTCCAGTTCCGAAATTTAATCATTGAGTGACTATTTTTTCACTAAGGGATGGATTCCATTAAGGAATAAAACAAGAAAAAGTTGCATAATGTTGGAGATCAGATTTAGCAAGGATTAAGAGTGGAAATACACTATTCATTCTAGAGAGAAGATTTTGAGGAAAAAAGCCATTGAAGTTCTCTTGGAGCTAAGGAAGGAATTGAAGAACAAGAATTTGGAGCAACAATTTAAAGAGTTTATCAAAACCTTCATCTTGTAGTTCGTTTATAGTATGTTTGATATTAATATTTTTGATTTTAGTATGAATATGAGTGGATAAATTTTCTAATATTCTAGGGTCATGGATGTTAGATGATCTTGCTATGTGAAGATTAGATTGATTTTTTTGAAGTTATTGATATGGGTTGTTTATTTGATTTTGATCTTAATTATTTTACTGCGTAGCTAACAGTGAAATATTATTTACGAACATTGAATTAAACTTGACAAAGAAAATTCTTGGTTGCATATAAAATCAAATAGAACAAGATTTGAATCCCGGGCATCGGGTGAAGGATTTGCAATTAAGATAGACATATACTTATTTGCCTTGTTTGGTTGAAGAATAAGAGTTGTAAATGCATTCTTGTTAATATTAATACCATAGACATATAGGTATTGATTTAACTTGGATAGATTCATAAGAACTCGAAAGATTCTTATGTATATTATTAACCTTATAATTAACAACCCGGATAATTCAATAAATCAATTATAAGTTAGAAAAGTAGCATGATTGCTAACAAGTCCATGACCCTGGAATATATTTGTCCAAATTGTTATAAAAATATTGTGAAGTTGTTGTAGTAATTTTGTCTTGAATTGTTGTGTAATTATTAAGTATATTATAAATTGGTTCTTTATATATTTCATAATGATATAGCATGAATTGATAATTAGTTGAGTTAATATCAGTTGATAAGTTAATCAAAATTCCTCGTGGGAATGATCCTCTACTTACTACTATCTTACTTGTCGATCGTGTACACTTGCATGAGTGTTTTGGTCGCAACAAGTTTTTGGCGCTGTTGCCGGGGAATTCGAAATTAGCTCATTGACTGATTCACTATTTTGTTAGTTGTTAATTAAAATATAAAAAGAATTTTCATCTATTTGTTTGTGTTGCACAGGTTCTTCTCTTGAATACGGAGGAGCAGAAGCACAAACAATCTCTTTCCATTTGATCCTGAAATTGCAAGAACAATTCATAGAACAAGGGGAGAGTGGGAAGCTTGATATAGAACAGAAGGAGAGAGCTATCAGTGATGGCAGGAAATGAGGAACAAGCAGTGATTGGAGCCGCAAGATCCAGTCTGGCTAATATGACTCAGGTTATTGTGAAGCATGATATTACTGGGCACTTTGAGCTGAAACAATATATGGTGCAGCTGATTCAGTCTACAGGGCAATTTATGGGTCTACCTTATGAAGATCCACAAAGACATATTCAGAATTTTCTGGAAGTTACGGATACTTACAATTATCCGAATGTTTCCAAGGACTATGTAAGGCTGACACTCTTCCCCTTTTCTCTGCTTGGGGAAGCTAAGGAGTGGTTAAATAAGGAGCCGTCAAATTCAATCCGCACATGGGATGATCTGGCAAGGAAGTTCTTAATTAAATTCTTTCCCACCAAGAAGACAAAGATGTTGATGAGTCGAATTCTTAGATTTGAACAACGCTCTGGCGAGACACTTCGTCAAGCATGGGAAAGGTACAAGAAGTTGCTCAGAGACTGTCCTCATCATTGCCAGACAGACGAGGTGTTAGGTCACACTTTTGTAGATGGGCTAGATGAAGCTTCAAAGATGAATCTTGATTCAGCATGTGGAGGATATTTTCATGGCCAAATCCTACACTAAAATCCAACACCTACTGAATACATTCACTGCAAATGACAATAATTGGCAGGGTGATGGAGATTCACGAAAGGCATTGAAGCAAAAATCAGTAGGGTTACTTGAGCTTGATGATGTGTCAGCAATGAGAGCTGAAATTGCAAGGCTGTCCAATCAGATGATGAGAATGACAATGCAGCAACCACAACCTATGAAACAGGTACAACAGATGACTATTTGCTATGAACTATGTGGTGATAGCCATACAAGTGATATGTGCCCCACGAATCCAGAATCCATCTATTATGTGGGACAGCAAAATAGAGGCCCACCAAATCAGCATGCACAATATGGAAATTCCTACAATCCAAATTGGAGGAATCATCCTAACTTCTCGTGGGGCAGAAATCAGCAGAATCAAAATCAATACAGACCACAAGGGGGTTTTAATCAGCCTTAGAGACCACCCCAGCAAGTGGAAGAGAGCACAAATGATTTATTGAAGAAGTTGTTGATTGACAATCAACAGCTCAGGACTGATGTCAGAAATCTTGAGAGGTAGATGGGGCAGTTAGCAACGAGTCAAAATACTAGACCTACAGGAGCTCTCCCTAGTGATACAGAAAAGAACCCGCAGGTGAGTGCTATTACACTTCGAAGCGGGAAAGAACTTGAAGAAGTGCCAAAGAAAAAGAAAGATAAGTTTGTGCCTGAGGGAGATTTGATCCCTAAAGAGACAAATGAGTCAAAGAAAACTACTGAAAGTCCTAAACCAATGGAATTCCAAGGCCACTACCACCTTTTCCCCAGAGACGTCAAAAGAAGAATGATGATCGCATGTTCAGCAAATTCCTTTCTATGTTGAGCCAGGTCCAATTGAATTTCCACTTATTGATGTACTTCGTGAAATTCCTAAGAATGCTAAGTACATTATAGATATAGCGGCTCACAAGAGAAGATTAGTTGAGTATGAGAAAGCTGCACTTACTGAGGAGTGCACTGCTAGGTTCCAAAATAAGCTTCCTCAAAAGCTTAAAGATCCGGGCAGCTTTACAATTCCACTGCGCATTGGTGATATTGATGTGGGTCGCGCTCTTTGTGATTTGGGGGCAAGCATAAATTTGATGCCCTTATCATTATTCATGCAATTGGGTCTCAGAGCTCCGAGGCCAACTACTGTAATGTTACAGCTGGCTGACAGGTCTATAGCACACCCTGAAGGGGTGATTGAAGATGTGTTGCTATAAATTGGAAAAAATTCATCTTCCCTGCTGATTTTATTATTCTTGATTATGAAGTTGATGAATTGGTTCCAATCATATTAGGGCGACCTCTCTTAGCTACTGGTGATGCAATTATCAAAGTAAAATAAAGAAAGATGATCTTGAGGGTAGATGACGAGGAAGCAGTGTTCAATGTCTACAAAGAAATCCAACTTCCCTGTCAATATGAGGAACTGTCTATGATATCAGTTATTGAGGCTGATGACCAAAGTTAAGATCCAATTGTGTACCTCGACGATTCTTTAGAGAAAGCACTTATGACGTTTGATAATTTGGCAACTGATGAGGAGGTCGAGGAGATAATGCACATTCTTGATACATCTTGTGCATACCTGCAAGGGACACATCCCTTTGAACCTTTAAACAGGCCACGTGGCCCTCCTCCAAAGCCGTCAATTGAGGAAGCACCAAAATTGGAAATTAAATCACTCCTATCTCACTTGCGATATGCTTATTTGGGTAGTTTTGATACATTACTTGTTATTATTTCTTTTGATTTATCTAAATTGCAGGAGGAAATATTGTTGAGAGTATTGCGAGAGCATAAGAAAGCCATTGGGTGGACAATGTCAGACATCAAAGGTATCAGTCCTGCTTTTTGCATGCACAAAATCCTAATGGAGGAAGGACACAAGCCAAGTATAGAACACCAACGTCGCCTAAATCCCAACATGAAAGAAGTGGTAAGAAAATAGGTGATTAAATGGCTTGATGTAGGTATTGAATTCCCTATCTCTGATAGCAAATGGGTAAGTCCAATGCAATATGTCCCTAAGAAAGGAGGAATAACTGTGATTGTAAATGAGAATAATGATTCAATCTCAACAAGAACTGTTACACGGTGGAGAATTTGCATTGACTATAGAAAATTGGATAATGCCACCCGGAAGGACCACTTTCCTCTCCCATTCATGGACCAAATTCTTGATAGATTGGCTGTCCAGGAGTACTACTACTTCCTGGATGGTTACTCTGGGTACAATCAAATTACTATAGCCCAGAGGACCAAGAAAAGACCACTTTTACGTGTCCTTATGGCACATATGCATTCAAGAGAATGCCCTTTGGTCTTTGCAATGCACCTATGACACGACATTTCAAAGGTGTATGATGGCCATTTTCACTGATATGGTCGAGAGGTTTGTAGAAGTATTTATGGATGATTTCTCTATTTTCGGATGTTCTTTTGATAAATGTTTAACGAACCTCGATAAAGTGCTAGCTAGATGTGAAGAGACTAACTTGGTCATGAACTGGGAAAAATGCCATTTCATGGTAAGAGAAGGTATTTTCCTAGGACACAAAGTGTCCAAGAATGGATTGCAAGTAGACAAGGCAAAAGTGGAAGCAATTAAAAAATTGCCCCCACCAATATCTGTCAAAGGCATTTGTAGTTTTCTGGGCCATGCATGTTTTTATCGACGCTTCATTAAAGATTTCTCAAAAATTTCATCTCCTTTATGCAGGATTCTTGAGAAAGATACTCCCTTCAAGTTTGATGATGCTTGTCTGAAAGCATTTGAAGAGCTGAAAAGAAGATTAGTCACTACACCAATTATTGTTGCTCCAGATTGGGAATTGCCTTTTGAGTTTATGTGTACTGCATGTGACATAGCCACTGGTGCTGTTTTGGGACAGCGGAAGGAGAAAATATTTTACTCCATTCATTATGCGAGCAGAACTCTCAATCCAGCTCAAATGAATTACACTGTCACCAAAAAAGAGTTACTTGCAGTAGTATGGGCATTTGATAAGTTCAGGTCCTACTTAGTAGGAACCAAAGTCATAGTCTATACCGTCCACTCGACTATCAAGTATCTATTCGCAAAGAAAGACGCAAAGCCAAGACTAATCCAAAGGGTTCTTCTTTTGTAGGAATTTGGCTTGGAGATTCGAGATAGAAAAGGTATGGAGAATCAAGTGGCAAATCATTTGTCCAGATTAAAAAACATGGGCCATGTGATTGAAGGGGACTCAATAAAAGAAACGTTTCCAGATGAACATATGTTAGCCATCACATCGGATGAAACTCCATGGTATGCTGATTAAGTAAATTTTATTGCAAGTGGGGTGATTCCACCAGAATTCACAACTGATCAAAGAAGAATATTTTTCCATGACATGAAATCCTACATGTGGGACGAGCCTTTTCTAAACAAATAATGTGCAGATCAATTGGTAAGAAGGTGTGTCCCTGAAGAGGAAATGAATGCAATTTTGCACGACTGTCATGCTTCTATGTGTGGAGGTCATCATGGTGGGGACAGAACAACACAAAACCAATCGTGATGGCTCCTAACACAATGCTAGGCAAGCCCGACCATATTATCACTTAAACCAGCCAATTATTAATTCCAATTAATCCAGTTAAACTTAAACAGCAAGTGTTCATGTCAATATGATAAACGCAATAGTAGCAACATACAAAATACGGTCCCAACCGAATCGTGGTGTCATGAGACTGAGCCTCTACAGAATAACATCCTAATACAAACAAGTCTAGGCCAAATGAAAACAATCAAGATGATAAAGAAGGAGAAAACAGGCTCTGCGGACGCTGGCAGCTACCTCGTAGTCTCCGCAAAAGTAGAGAATGATCAGCAGCTACAATGTCTGAACTGCTCTCGGGCACCTGTGAATCTGCACAAAAGTGCAGGGGAGTGGGGTGAGTATATTTCAACTCAGTGAGTAACAATAATAAACAATAACTGAAAGTAAGAACTCCTGTGCTATCACCAAATACTTCTAAGGCAACCCTCACAGGTACGTCATAACTATAGTAAGTACTCCGATCACCAGTCCTTATTTATCTCATCAAAGTCCCACACTGACTAAATCCTCACTCGTACCACCACGGTGTACAACCATATCAACGTATGAAGGTATATATATATGCCTATAATGTATAAGTATTTAAGTAAGTATAAGGATATGGATAGGTATAATGCTGCGGCGTGCAGCCCGCTCCAGTACATATACCGCTGCGGCGCGCAGCCCGCTCCATTTAACGTCGACGACGCTCACTAGGGGTGTATACAGACTTCGGAGGAGCTCCCTAGGCCCAAGCGCTATGATACTGCAGTGTGCATCCCGATCCACACACGTATTACCGCGACATGCAGTCCCATCCAATATATATATATATATACATATATAACTATACTGTTGCGGCGTGCAGCCCGATCCCATAATATACACCAGCGCTCACTGAGAATGTGTGTAGACTCAGACTCCGAAGGGGCTCCTACAGCCCAAGCGCAATAATACTGCGGCGTGCAGTCCGATCATTATGTATACTACTGCGGCGTGCAGTCCAATCCAACATATATACTGCTGCGACATGCAGCCCTCAGGCCCAATATAATATATCACAGTGGGTCCTTGACCCTATCTCAGTCAATATAGACCTCGCCTCTCAGACCCACTCGGCTAGAATAGGGAATTCCACCCTAGGTAGTATCTCTCGAAGTACACATCTAGTACTGGCTCGTAATATGCTATACAGTTGTAATTACGGTTGAGTGTATGTTTCCAACCTGATATAAGGGTCACCTAGCTCTATAGGTTCCCTAATGCTCTACAGATCGGCACAAGGCCCCAAACATGGCTACCAGCCCAATTGCACACTTATAATCTTATTATTAGTCATACTACACAGTATACTATTAGCCGGGAAGGACCAAGTCCAAGTCCCCAATCTCAATGTCACCACGCCCGTCACAATACGCGTGTCTCATCTCAATATAGCACTGTAAAGTGCTAGTACGGGGTTTCAAACCCTCGGTACATTATTTACTACTACCACTCACCTCGAACCGGTAGAAGCTTCAATCCGCCTTGCGCTTGCCTCGCAAATCAATCTCCTCGGATGCCAAATCTTGCTCAAAATCATAGAGAATGCATCAATATATGCTAATTTCACGCAATTCATTCGAAATAACCCAAATTGTATCAAAACCCACAAAGTTGTCAAAACCCGACTTTTGGTGTGCTTCTCAAAAAATTATAAAAGTTACATATTCGGAACCCTCGTCTCAATACGAGTCTAGGCATATCAAATTTACCAAATTCGGACTCCATTTGCCCACTCAAATCGGCAATTTACCAAAACCCTAGCTTAGGCTAAATTTCCCCACAATTTGATCCAATTTTCGTGAATTAAAGGAGGATTTCATGATAAAAACGCGTAAAGGAACCATAAAACTCTCCTCCGATGATAACCCGATGATCTCCCAGCAATATCTCGCCCAAATCGCCCAATTCACCTCCAAGAACCGAGCCCCAAATGTTTTGCAACTTATGAAATTTTAACCCTTATGTTATTTTTAACACAGGCCCGATTTCCGCTTCTGCGGACAAAAATCCGCCTCTGCGAGGCCGCCTCTGCGACCAAATGGTCGCTTCTGCGAAAACACACCTAGCCGCCCAGTTCCGCTTCTGCGGCCCAGGTCTCGCTCCTGCGAACGAGCCTCCGCACCAGCGGTTCTCCCCAGTCGCCCGCCTTTCCGCTTCTGCGACCAAGGACTCGCAGAAGCGGAGTCCGCTCCTGCGACTAGTCATCCGCTTTTGCGGAACCTCCTGGCCAAGCCCCCTTTCGCATCTGCGGTCCAAATTCCGCTTCTGCGGTCCCGCTCCTGCGGTCCCCAATCCGCAGGAGCGAAAACAACAGAACCAGCAAATCCTCAACCTGCAATTTCCATGTTTTTCTCCCGTTTAACTTCCCGAATTTACCCCGGGCCCCCCGGGACCCCAACGAAAGCCACAAACATACTCCATAACACGATACAAACTTGTTCCAATCCTAAAAACACGCCTTCAACACATGGAAAACATCGAATCCAAGCAAATTCAAGCCTAAGTTTTCATTTAAACTTCCGCAACCAACATTCGATCAAAAACCCGACCAAACGACCTCCGAATGACCTAAAATTTTGCAGGCACATCCAAAATCACCTAACGGAGCTACTGCAACTGTCGGAATTCCATTTTGACTCCCGGATCAAAATCTCACCTATCGATCGGATATCGCCAAAATTCAACTTTAGCCAATTCAAGCCTAAAACTACACCGGACCTCCAAATTCACTTCCGATCGCTCTCCTAGCTCACAAATGACCTCCCGGAGCTGACCGAATCATCAGAATTCGATTCCGAGCTCTCTAACTCACAGGTCAACATCCAACTGACTTTTCTCAACTATTCCTTCTTCTAAGAGACTATTTGTCTCATTTCCAACTAAACTCAATCCGGATTGACTCAACTTACCCAACATGCATATTACAACATTAACAAGCAGATAACGGGGATAACAGGGTGATAACTCACATGATGACGGGCCGGGTCATCACATTCTCTCCAACTTAAGAAAACGCTCGTCCTCGAATGGGTCAAGAAACATACCTGGAGACTCAAATAGGTGGGGATATTTGCTCCGCATCTCCTGCTCAACCTCCCAAGTAGCCTCCTCCACGGGCCGACCTCTCCACTGCACCTTGACTGAAGCAATTTCCTTGGACCTCAACTTTCGAACCTGCCTACTGAGAATAGCCACTAGCTCGACATTATAAGATAGATCACCATCAAGCTAAATGGTACTGAAGTCTAATACATGAGACGGATCCCCGATAATTTCCGGAGCATAGACACATGGAATACTGGATGAACACTGGACAAACTGGGTGGCAAGGCCAGCTCATATGCCACCTCTCCAACCCTCCTGAGTATCTCAAAAGGACCAATGTACCCGGGACTCAGCTTCCCCTTCTTCCCGAACCTCATGACACCCTTCATGGGTGAAACCTTCAGCAATACTCTATCACCAACCATGAAAGACAACTCTCGAACCCTACGGTCTGCATAATTCTTCTGGCAAGACTATGCTGTGCGAAGCCTCTCCTGGATCAACTTTGCTCTATCCAGAGCATCCTGAGCTAACTCAGTCCCTATCAATCTATCCTCACCAGGCTCAAACTATCCGACGGGAGATCTACACCGTCTGCCATACAATGCCTCGTACGGGGCCATCTGAATACTCGACTGATAGTTGTTGTTGTAGGCAAACTCAGCAAGTGGCAAGAACTCATCCCACGAACCACCAAAGTCAATCACACATGCTCGCAACATATCCTCTAGGATCTGAATAGTGCGCTCAGACTGCCCGTCTGTCTGGGGGTGAAATGCGGTGCTCAACTCAACCCGCGTACCCATCTCTCGCTGAAATGCTCTCCAAAACTGAGAAGTGAACTGAGTGCCTCTGTCAGATATAATAGACACCGGGACCCCATGCAACCTGACAATCTCCCGAATAAAGATCGCTGCCAACCGCTCCGATGAGTAAGTAGTACAAACCGGGATGAAATGTGCGGACTTGGTCAGCCGATCAACAATCACCCATACAGATTCGAACTTCCTCGAAGTCCGAGGGAGCCCAGTAACAAAATCTATGGTGATCATCTCCCATTTCCACTCGGGAATGACCATACGCTGAAGAACATCGCCCGGTCTCTAATGCTCATACATGACATGCTGGCAATTGAGGCATATAGTTACATGCCTAACAATATCCATCTTCATCCTCCTCCACCAGTAGTGTTGTCTCAAGTCTTGGTACATCTTCGCGGCACCTGGGTGAATAGAGTACCGTGAACCGTGTGCCTCCTCAAGTATCAACTCCCGCAAACCATCTACATTGGGCATGCATATACAGCCCTGCATCCTCATAACACCATCACTGTCGATAGTCACATCCCTAGCGTCATTGTGCAACACTCTGTCCTTAAGGACAAGCAAATGTGGGTCATCATACTGTCGCTCCCTGATGCGATCATATAAGGAAGATCGAGAAACAACACAAGCCAACACTCGACTCGGCTCCGAAATATCCAACCTCACTAGCCGATTGGCTAGGGCCTGAACATCATAAGCAAATGGCCTCTCCCCAACTAGGATGAAAGCTAGGCTGCCCATACTAACCGCCTTCCGACTCAAAGCATCGGCCACCACATTGGCCTTCCCCGGATGATACAAGATAGTGATGTCATAATTCTTAAGCAACTCCAACCACCTCCGCTGTCTCAAATTAAGGTCCTTCTGTCTGAATAAGTGCTGAAGGCTGCGATGATCCGTGAACACCTCACATGAGACACCATACGGGTAATGCCTCCAAATCTTCAAGGCATGAACTATGGCTGCTAGCTCCAAATCATGAACAGGGTAGTTCTTCTCGTGGGGCTTCAACTGACGAGAGGCATAAGCAATGACTCTACCCTCATGCATCAACACATAACCAATGCCAACTCCCGAGGCATCACAATACACAGTATAAGGATCTGAAGCTGACGGCAGTATCAAGACTGGTGTTGTGGTCAGTGCTGTCTTGAGCTTCTGAAAGCTCTCCTCGCACTCCTCGGACCATATGAAAGGAACACCCTTCTGAGTCAATCTAGTCAAGGGTGAAGCAATAGAAGAGAATCCCTGAACGAATCGACGATAATACCCTGCCAATCCCAGAAAGCTACGGATCTCAGTAACTGAGGTCGGTCTGGGCCAACTCTGCACTGCCTCGACCTTCCTCGGATCTACCTGAATGCCATCACGGGACACCACGTGTCCTAAGAATGCCACGGACTCAAGCCAGAACTCACATTTGGAGAACTTGGCATACAGCTTCTCCTCTCTCAATCTCTGCAATACAATACTCAAGTGTCGAGCATGCTCCTTTTGGCTACGAGAGTAGACTAGAATGTCATCAATGAACACAATCACAAATGAATCTAGATAGGGCCTAAACACACTGTTCATCAGATGCATGAATGCTGCTGGGGCGTTGGTTAGCCCAAAAGACATCACAAGGAACTCATAGTGACCATATCTGGTCCGTAATGCAGTCTTCATAATGTCAGACTCTCTAATCTTCAGCTGATGGTAGCCTGAACGAAGATCAATCTTCGAGAACACCCTAGCTCCCTGGAGCCGATCAAATAAATCATCAATACGAGGCAGAGGATACTTATTCTTCATTGTTACTTTGTTTAGCTGCTTGTAGTCAATACACATCCTCATGGATCCGTCCTTCTTCTTAACAAACAGGACCGGCGCACCCCACGGCGACACACTCGGCCGAATGAACCCCTTATCTAGGAGTTCCTGGAGCTGCTCCTTCAATTCCTTCAACTCAGCTGGTGCCATCCGATACGGAGGAATAGAAATAGGCTGAGTGCCTGGCACCAAATCGATCCCAAAATCAATATCCCTGTCCGGTGGCATGCCCGGCAGGTCTGAGGGAAACACATCAGGAAAGTCTCGCACAATGGGAACAGAATCAATACTGGGAGTCTGGGCCTCGACCTCCCACACAAATGCTAAATAATAGAGACATCCCTTCCCAACCATTCGTTGGGCCTTGAGGAAAGATGTTACCCTGCTAGGTACATACTCAGTCGTGCCTCGCCACTCGATCCTCTGAATACCCGGCATAGCCAAGGTGACCGTCTTAGCATGACAGTCCAGGATAGCATGACATGGAGATAGCCAGTCCATGCCCAATATAACATCAAAATCGATCATGCTGAGAAGCAACAGGTCCACTCGGGTCTCCAGACCCCCAATAGTGACCAAACCGGACCGGTATACATGATCCACAATAATAGTATCCCCTACCGGGTAGATACATGCACTGGCAGCTCAAGACACCCTCGGGTCGTGCCCAAATGAGGAGAAAAATAGGTAGACACATAAGAATAAGTAGAATCTGGATCGAACAACACTGAGGCATCTCTGTGGTAGACTGAAATAATACATGTGATAACTGCATTGGAAGCAACGGCCTCAGATCGGCCCCGGAGAGCATAGCATCTAGCATGTCCGCCTGATCGGTCTCCCCCTCGAGGGCGACCCCTAGCTGACTGACCCTCACCCCTAGCTGGCGGGGCGGGTGCTGAAGTAGAAGGACCAGATGACGAGGGCTGCCCCCTCTGCTGATAAGATCTGGAAACAAGACGGGGACACTCCCTACGGTGGTGCCCAAACTCTCCGAACTCATAGCAACTCCCCGGTGCTGGGGACTGAGACTGATAAGGACCCCTGGTGCTGGAGTGGCCAGCTGATGAACTAGGCCGAGATGAACCCTGGGCAGATGGGGCCTGTGAAGAACTCTGACCTGGCATGGCACTGAGAGATGACTGGCTCTGGTGCGAACCCTGATAACCCTGTCTAGAAGACCATCTGCGATGATTTGAGCGACCCGGCTGCGAAGACTTGAAAGAGCGACCTCGGCTCTGCTGATTCTGGCCTCTTGTCTGAGTGCCACTGGAACTAGCCGAACCTCGAGGCCTCTTGGCCTCCCTCTCATCCCGCTCTCTGCGATGATCTGTCTCTATGTCGCGAGCAATATCCATACCATCCTCAAATGTACGACACAAATCCCTCTCCCGAGTCATCAAAATACGAATGGGATAAATGAGGCCGTCCACGAAGCGTCCAATCCTCTCTCTGTCGGAATGAACCAACCACGGTGCATATCTGGACAACTCTGTAAACCTGATCTCATACTCTGACACTGACATGTCCCCCCGACGGAGACCCTCAAACTGCCTACGCATCTCCTCTCTCTGAGATCGAGGCACCCATTTCTCCAAGAACATAGTGGAGAACTCCGGCCATGATAGTGGTGCTGCTCCGGCTGGCCGCGGCGCTCATAAGCCTCCCACCAAGCGAAGGCTGGCCCCTGAAACTGAAAGGTAGTGAATGATACCCCACTAGACTCCAAGATCCCTGCCGTACGAAGCATCCGACGGCACTTATCCAGAAAACCTTGGGCGTCCTCGCCCGGAGCACCAGTGAACACTGGAGGAGATAACCTGTTGAATCTCTCAAGATGACGCTGCTCGTCGTTGGTCATAGCTGGGACCCTGTCCCCCTGAACTTGAATAGCTGGCTATACTGGGACCACAGGCTGAACTGGAGGAGCCTCAGGTGTCTGCAGGCCCTGCACTGCTGGCTCTGGAGTGCGTGCTGCGGGGGTCTGATGACCACCCCCGGTCCCTGATGCAGCTGCTGCGCTAGTAACTGAAACCGCCTGTGCCAGGCCAGTGCAAACTGCTAGTATCTGAGCCAGGGTCTCCTGTAGACCCAGAATGACAATGGGCACAGCTGGTGCCTGAACTGGTGCTGCTGGCACCTCTACAACTGGGGGCTGTGGGTCAGCTGGTACTGCATCAGCTGCCCGACCTCCACCACGACCACGGCCGCGTCCACGGCCTCTAGCAGGTGTGGTCGTCCTCCCCGTCCGGAAGCTCGAGTTCTCGCCATCTACGAGAGAATAGAATGTCAAAGTTCAGTTCAAGTCAAAAGTAATCGCACGACAAGAATTCCAAGAATTGAAACTTTTCCTAAAAGGTTTGCAGCCTCCCGAGGATAAGTACAGGCGTCCCCGTACCGATCCACGAGACTCGACCAACCGGCTCATGACTCGCGAGACCTGTTAACCTAGGCTCTGATACCAACTTGTCACGACCCAAACCTCGGTCGTGATGGCGCCCAACACAATGCTAGGCAAGCCCGACCATATTATCTCTTAAACTAGCCAATTATTAATTCTAATTAATCCAGTTAAGCTAAAATAGCAAGTGTTCATGTCAATATGATAAACGCAATAGTAGCAACATACAAAATACGGTCCCAATCCGAATCGTGGTGTCACAAGACTGAGACTCTACAGAATAACATCCTAATACAAACAAGTCTAGGCCAAATGAAAACAACAAGATGATAAAGAAGGAGAAAACAGGCTCTACGGACGCTGGCAGCTACCTCGTAGTCTCCGCAAAAGTAGAAAATGATCAGCAGCTACAATGTCTCAACTGCTCTCGGGCACCTGTGGATCTGCACAGAAAGTGCACGGGAGTGGGGTGAGTATATTTCAACTCAGTGAGTAACAATAATAAACAATAACTGAAAGTAAGAACTTCTGTCCTATCACTAAACAGTTCTAAGGCAACCCTCACAGGTACGTCATAACTATAGTAAGTACTCCGATCACCAGTCCTTATTTATCTCATCAAAGTCCCACACTGACTAAATCCTCACTCGTACCACCACAGTGTACAACCATATCAACGTACTAAGGATATATACATATGCCTATAATGTATAAGTATTTAAGTAAGTATAAGGATATGAATAAGTATAATGCTGCGGCGTGCAGCCCACTCCAATACCTATACCACTGCGGCGCGCGGCCCGCTCTATTTAACGTCGACGATGCTCACTAGGGGTGTATACAGACTTCGGAAGGGCTCCCTAGGCCCAAGCTCTATGATACTGCGGCGTGCAGCCCGATCCACACATATATTACCGTGGTGTGCAGTCCGATCCAATATATATATACATATATAACTATACTGCTGTGGCGTGCAGCCCGATCCCATAATATACACCAGCGCTCACTGAGAATGTGTGCAGACTCAGACTCCGAAGGGGCTCCTACAGCCCAAGCGCAATAATACTACGGCGTGCAGTCCGATCCACATGTATGTTACTGCGGCGTGCAGTCCGATCCAATATATATACTGCTTGCGGCGTGCAGCCCGATCCAATATAGGTATATATAATATGTGCTTGGCCTCTCAGGCCCAATATAATATATCATAGTGGGTCCTAGACCCTGTCTCAGTCAATATAGACTTGGCCTTTCAGGCCCACTCAGCTAGAACAGGGAATTCCACCCTAGATAATCTCTCTCAATGTACACATCTAGTACGGGCTCATATTATGCTATACAGCTAGAGCTACGGCCGAGTGTATGTTTCCAACATGATATAAGGGTCACCTAGCTCTATAGGTTCCCTAATGCTCTACAGATCGGCACAAGGCCCCAAACATGGCTATTAGCCCAATTGTACAGTTATAAGCTCATTATCAGTCATAATACACAGTATACTATTAGCCGGGAAGGACCAAGTCCAAGTCCCCAATCTCAATGTCACCACGCCCATCACAAGACGCGTGTCTCATCTCAACATAGCACTGTGAAGTGCTAGTACGGGGTTTCAAACCCTCAGTACATTGTTTACTACTACCACTCACCTCGAACCGGTAGAAGCTTCAATCCGCCTTGCGCTTGCCTCGCAAATCAATCTCCTCGGATGCCAAATCTTCTCAAAATCATAGAGAATGCATCAATATATGCTAATTTCACGCAATTCATTCGAAATAACCCAAATTGTATCAAAACCCACAAAGTTGTCAAAACCCGACTTTTGGTGCGCTTCTCGAAAAATTATAAAAGTTACATATTCGGAACCCTCGTCTCAATACGAGTCTAGGCATATCAAATTTACCAAATTCGGACTCCATTTGCCCACTCAAATCGGCAATTTACCAAAACCCCGACTTAGGCTAAATTCCCCCACAATTTGGTCCAATTTCCGTGAATTAAAGGAGGATTTCATGATAAAAACGCGTAAAGGAACCATAAAACTCACCTCCGATGATAACCCGATGATCTCCCAGCAATATCTCGCCCAAATCGCCCAATTCGCCTCCAAGAACCGAGCCCCAAATGTTTTGCAACTTATGAAATTTTAACCCTTCTGTTATTTTTAACACAGGCCCGATTTCCGCTTCTGCGGACAAAAATCCGCCTCTGCGAGGCCGCCTCTGCGACCAAATGGTCGCTTCTGCGAAAACACACCTAGCCGCCCAGTTCCGCTTCTGCGGCCCAGGTCTCACTCCTGCGAACAAGCCTCCGCACCGGCGATTCTCCCTAGTCGCCCGCCTTTCCGCTTCTGCGACCTAGGACTCGCAGAAGCGAGTCCGCTCCTGTGACTAGTCATCCGCTTCTGCGGAACCTCCTGGTCAAGCCCCCTTTCGCATCTTCGGTCCAAATTCCGCTTCTGCGGTCCCGCTCCTGCGGTCCCCAATCCGCAGAAGCAAAAACAACAGAACAGCAAATCCTCAACCTGCAATTTCCAGGTTTTTCTCCCGTTTAACCTCCCGAATTCACCCCGGGCCCCCCGGGACCCCAACGAAAGCCACAAACATACTCCATAACACGATACAAACTTGTTCCAATCATAAAAACATGCCCTCAAACATGGAAAACACCGAATCCAAGCAAATTCAAGCCTAAGTTTTCATTCAAACTTTCGAAACCGACATTCGACCAAAATCCCGACCAAACAAACTCCGAATGACTTGAAATTTTGCAAGAACATCCAAAATCACCTAACGGAGCTACTACAACTGTCGGAATTCCATTCCGACTCCCGGATCAAAATCTCACCTATCGATCGGATATCGCCAAAATTCAACTTTAGCCAATTCAAGTCTAAAACTACACCGGACCTCCAAATTCACTTCCGATCGCTCTCCTAGCTCATAAATGACCTCCCGGATCTGAACGAATCATCAGAATTTGATTCCAAGCTCTCTAACTCACAGGTCAACATCCAACTGACTTTTCTCAACTATTCCTTCTTCTAAGAGACTATTTGTCTCATTTCCAACTAAACTCAATCCGGATTGACTCAACTTACCCAACATGCATATTACAACATTAACAAGCAGATAACGGGGATAACAGGGTGATAACTCACATGATGACGGGCCGGGTCATCACATTCTCTCCAACTTAAGAAAACGTTTTTACTGGCCATCATTATTTTAAAGATGCACATGCTTTTGTTAAATCCTGTGACATGTGTCAAAGAACAGGTATAATTATAAAGAGAAATGAGATGCCGTTACAGAATATTTTGGCAGTAGAACTGTTTGATGTATGGGGAATTGACTTCATGGGGCCATTTCGATATTCTAATGGTCATTGATACATTTTGGTTGCAGTTGACTATGTGTCTAAGTGGGTTGAAGCCATTGCTCTTCCTACAAATGAGGCAAAAGTAGTGGTAAATTTTGTGAAGAAACACATTTTCACACGCTTTGGAACTCCAAGGGTGTTGACAAGTGATGGACGAACACACTTTTGCAACAAATTGCTAAAAAATGTTTTATCAAAATATGGGGTAAGACATAAAGTTGCTACTGCATAGCACCCTCAAACTAGTGGTCAAGTTGAAGTATCTAATCGAGAGATAAAATAGATTTTGGAGAAAATAGTGAATGCAAACAGAAAGGATTGGTCTCTTAAATTAGAAGATGCTTTGTGGGCCTACGGAACTGCATACAAGACTTCAATAGGTACTTCTCCGTACATGCTAGTTTATAGGAAGGCATGTCATTTGCCTGTTGAACTAGAACACATAGCGTATTGGGCAATTAAAAAGTTAAATGTGGATATGGATTTAGCTGGTGAAAAAAGGCTGCTACAACTCAACGAACTTGATGAGTTTAGGTTGAATGCTTATAAAAATGCCAAATTATATAAAGAAAGGACCAAGATATGGCATGATAAGCATATCCAACATCGTGAGTTTGAGCCGGGGCAACAAGTTCTGTTATTCAATTCAAGGTTAAAACTCTTTCCAGGAAAGCTTAAGTCCCGTTGGGCAGGTCCTTTTGTTGTGGTAAGTGTGAGTCCCCATGGAACCGTCGAATTAAGGGACATAAATACAAGTGGAACCTTTTTGGTAAACGAAAAAAGGGTTAGGCATTATTGGGGTTGTGATATTAACTGTCACAATACCTCGATAGAATTGACTGATGTGTGATGAATTGTGGAGTCGTGCCGCGACAGTAAATCATACGCTGGTAGGGAGGCAACCCAATAATAGTGATATTTGTCATTTTTATTGTTTTTGGTTTTTATTTATGGGTTAATTGTGTGTTAATAATTGTAGGACAACAAGGATGGATACCAAGGTATGAATATATTATATATATAAAAATAAATTAAAAATCCCATTAGCGCGGCCGCGCTAGTGCCCGCTCTAATAAGGTTACATTCTGCCTCAACCCGCGCTAAACTAGCACGGCCGCGCTAGTGCCAGTGCTAGTCCAGTTAATGTTCCGCATTTTTGTGTAGAATTTAAAGTCTATATACTTACCCCAACTCCCAAAAACATAAAAAAAAACAACTCCCTCTCTAATTCTTCGCCTCTCTTCTTCTTCCACACTCAATTTTTGTTCTCTCAAATTCTCTAACTCTTCAATTTTCCAACTTTCCCAAGACCTTCTTCACTAAGGTATGTTTTTCTCTCTTGATTTCTTTGTTGTTTCTAAGTTTGAATTTTTTTTATAGTTATTTATTTCTTTTTTTTTTTGTAAATAGAAAGGTTTCACTCTTACTTTTTAGATTAATTTTGTTTGTGTAACCTATGTTAGAATGAAATCTTGTGATTAGTATAATTATGTACATGTTTTTCTTTAATTTCTTTTTCATATGAAGATTTGAATGTAAAAATTCCAGCCCTAATTTAGTTTTAATATTATATGTCAATAATTAGAAAATATAGAGGCACATTTTATTATTATTTTGGCCGAAAAATTGTAGTGTTATATATTTAATAAGGTAGTAAAGTTGATTGGTTGTTGTGGATGAAAACATTGTAGTAGAATGTTGTTTAAGGCTTAATATCAAACATGCTCACAACGTGTTTGATAAAATGTTTCTATGAAGGTAGTGTTGTGATCAATTCCATGATGAAGTCTAAGTAGTCCGGATTGATCACCCGAGTGAATAATGTTAACATTCACTTTTTGGCAGGTCTAATGGCTCCTCGTAAGCGCCCAACAACAGCTTCTTCATCCCGACGCCCTGCCACAACAAATGTTGGGGGAAGGCCACGCAAATCTGTTGCTACTTGGCCATTTAATAGTCCGAAATTTGTATCTGCAAAGGCAGAGGACAGATTTCAGAAGAAAGAAGCCAAAAGTATAATACCGGAGCAAGCAATGGATGCAATTGCTTTGGCAAATTACTGCCCTAACATACCAAATGAATTAAGGGGGCGGGGACTTGATATATTCTTTGAAGAGCCAATAATTGCAAATGTGATGCTTGTGCGGGAATTTTATGCAAACCTCCCGGAGCATGATGATTACAATGTTACGGTGCGTAGGCGGTTAGTCAATGCATCCGTGGAGACAATTAGGGCAGCATACAGGCTACCACCATGGGACGATAGGACCTTAGATTCATATCAAGCAAACTACAGCAAATATACTTCATTGTCAACATTCACTGATATCATTTGTCGACCGGAGGCTCGAATACAATGGTATAAATATGAGAGCAAGTTCCATGCCAACGCCCTCAAGTTCGAAGCCAAGTGTTGGTTAAACTTCATCAACAGTCGCTTGTTACCATCAAAGAATCTGACAGAGGTGAATAGACCTCGAGCATGCTTGATTTGGTGCCTCATAAATAGAGGATGGTTTGATGTACCATCATTGTTACACAATGAGATGTTCCAGAGAGTTCGAGTTCAAAGGTATGGAATGTATTATCCATTGCATGGTAACACTACTGTGTCTGCAGGTGAATGTGCAAAACAATATTGACATTGATGGTCGACTGAGAGTAGTGAATCCATTCACGTGTGAACAGGTCACCACAAGAAGAGATGATGTTCAAACAACAGATTTAGTTGGTGAGGATTCTGACGATAGCGATGATGATGAGGAGGAAACCCAACAAGCTGAAGCTTCTGATGCAGAGATGAGGGACGAAGACCAGCCAGTTCAACCACAGGTTTCAGATGCTGCTGGCCCGTCTAGAGGCAATCGAGGACAAAGGCTTGACCGCATAGAGCAAGAAATAGAAGAAATAAAAACTTCAGTACAAGATCTGGCGGGGAGTGTTGAGCAGATGCAGACTCAACAAAAGAAGTCAAAAAAACGGATAATGGGCTGGCTTCGTGCTTTGGGTCGGGCATGTAATGTGGATGTCAATTCTGTATCCGACCAAGATTGAGCCTTCGGGGAAGTATCTTTGCCTAATCTTTTGCTTTTAATGGAATACATGGGGACATGTCTTCAATTCTAAGTGTAGGGTGGAGGAGCCCCTTCGCAGCATATCTATAAATGTTTTTGTCTTGTTTAGTATTGTGGATTATTTTGGCTTGTTAAATATTGTGGAATATTATGGATTGTTAGAAAATTAGTATTGTTTTGGAGTATGACTGTTTAGGTAGATAATGTTTAAATTTTTAAGTTGAATGTTTTGGTGTAGTTGAATGTTTTGGTGTTTTAATATTGTTCAAACTAGTATTGTTGTAAATATATGTTTGTGTCATATGGAGCAGATAGTGTAAATGTTTTTTTTGGTAACAAATCCCCCTTGGTTTTTCTTTAAGCCACAGTTCTTTTCCAAGGGTTTATTTTGAACCGGGCATAGGTAGTTTTTAATTTGTGTTTTAATTTTGTTTTGTATATTAAAATAAAGAATTACAAGCTATAAAATGAAAGAGAATCCATAACGTTAATACAACTGAACACACCAAATCCTAGAGTATAATGTCTAGTTTTAATGGAATTTTACGGAAAGTGCTTTAATTGCATGTTTGCTACTGAAATGAATACTCATAATAGAGTGTCTTGATGAGTTGATCTTAATGAGTCTTATGCCATGTGTGGTGAGATTTTTGCATAGTCCATGTAGTGTACGTGTGTCTAGAACTTGCCTAGTATGTGAATTGAAGCGAAATTTTAGGTGATACTCGGTTTTAAAAATGATGTTAGGCTTCCCTTGATCATTTTTGAGCTCAATTGCTTAAATCAAATAAAATCTATCCCTAGTTAACCATTTTTAGCCTTTAAACCTTTATTTGGCACCCACATTACAAGCCTATACCCTCTTTGTTCTTATTTGCTATTTTTGATCCCATTACCTCTTAAAGCCTGCTTTAGTAGAGATTTACATTAAGGGCAAGCTTATGGTACCACTTGCATGCATGTGACTTCTTTTGTGAGTGTGAGTGAAACTTGTGTGTTAATATATATATATATATATATATATATATATATATATATATATATATATATATATATATATATATTGTTTTGTTACTGCTAGTGGAGTATGAATTAAAGCAATGCTTAAAGAAAGATGGAACATTGCTAGGAGTGATTTGAGTGATGAAATTGATGTTAGGATTGAAGAATTTGCGCTGAAAATGATTGAGTGATGTGTTAAAGTGCTTAGGAGTGCTAGTCACTAGTCCCAAATATATCCTACCAGCCCCTTAGCCCACATTACAACCAGAAGAAAAAGTCCTAATTGATTTTTGATCGAGCAAGCCTGCATTAGTAGAGATTTACATTAAGGGCAAGCTTATGGTACCACTTGCATGCATGTGACTTCTTTTGTGAGTGTGAGTGAAACTTTCTTGATGTAGATAATTATGGAACTTTCTTGTACATATGGTCTATGTAATTTTGATAAAATTGTGAGGGCATATGATTTGTGACAGACAAGCAAGTCTTGATCTCTGTGTAGAGTACTTCAAAGAAGTGTGAATATTGTGTAGCACTTGAAAGTTAGTCCAGAGACTAGAATTTTATATTGCTAGGTGTGATGTATGAGTTTTGTTCTAGGTGTAAAGCATTAAGGTAAATGGTTTAGTTGATGACTCTTTTATAAGTATAGTTGATTGCTCGAGGACTACCAATGGGTTAAATTGTGTAATATAGCTTATATATATGCTCAAAATTAAGAAGAATTTACTGTCATATAAGTATAATTAATGTTAAAGTTAGCTCTAATTGTGATTCTAATGTTTCATAGGATATAATTAAGCAATTGAGAGTTTATGATGGTAATCAGTTGGGAAATTTGAGTAAAAAGGACAAAAGAGCATAAACCCCACTAGCGCGGGTATTAGCGCGCCCGCGCTAGTTCAGAAAATTGAGCTGAAGGAAACCCCACTAGCGTCGGGCAGTAGCGCAGGATTAGCGCGCCTGCTCTAGTCTAGTTCTGAAATTTAATCATCGAGTGACTATTTTGTCAGTAAGGGGTGGATTCCACTAAGGAATAAAACAAGAAAAAGTTGCATAATGTTGGAGATCAGATTTAGCAAGGATTAAGAGTGGAAATACACTATTCATTCTAGAGAGAAGATTTTGAGGAGAAAAGCCATTGAAGTTCTCTTGGAGCTAAGGAAGGAATTGAAGAACAAGAATTTGGAGTAACAATTTAAAGAGTTTATCTAAACCTTCATCTTGTAGTTTGTTTATAGTATGTTTAATATTAATATTGTTGATTTTAGTATGAATATGAGTGGCCAAATACTATAATATTCTAGGGTCATGGATGTTATATGATCTTGCTATGTGAAGCTTAGATTGAAATTATTGAATTTATTGATATGGGTTATTTATTTGATTTTTATCTTAATTATTTAATGCGTACCTAACAGTGAAATATTATTTACGAACCTTGAATTAAACTTGACAAAGGAAATTCTTGGTTGCATGTAAAATCAAATAGAACAAGTTTTGAATCCCGGGCATCGGGTGAAGGATTTGCAATTAAGATAGACATATACTTAATTGCCTTGTTTGGTTGAAGAATAAGAGTTGTAAACGCATTCTTGTTAATATTAATACCATAGACATATAGGTATTGATTTAACTTGGATAGGGTCATAAGAACTCGAAAGATTCTTATGTATATTATTAACCTTATAATCAACAACCCGGATAATTCAATAAATCAATTATAAGTTAGAAAAGTAGCATGATTGCTAACAAGTCCATGACCCTGGAATATATTTGTCCAAATTGTTATAAAAATATTGTGAAGTTGTTGTAGTAATTTTGTCTTGAATTATTGTGAAATTATTAAGTATATTATAAAGTAATTGGTTCTTTATTTCGTAATGATATAGCATGAATTGATAATCAGTTGAGTTAATATCAGTTGATAAGTTAATCAAAATTCCTCTTGGGAACGATACTCTACTTACTACTATATTACTTGTCGATCGCGTACACTTGCGTGAGTGTTTTGGTCACAACATTTTAGGACCAAGATAGGTAAAGGCTAGAATGCAACCCTTAATGTTCACACCTACAACTAACAAAAAACAAACTTGAGGGTGCGATGTCTAGGCTCGTTTGTAAACTCATAATCTATGCCTTAATTTTGCACATCTTATCTTGCTTGAATTGTAACGACCCGGCCGGTCATTTTTAAAATTTACGCCCCTGATCCCCAATTTAACTGTTCCCCTAAGTTCATTTCTGCTATTGTGGTTTGCCGGAAGGGTCGGTTCTAGAATTTGGAGTGTTTTGGGACACTTAGTCCCTAAATGAGAGCTTTCTAGTTGAAAAATGGCCTGCTTTTGGAACAGTGTTAGGACAACCTCGGAACGGAGATTCGATGGTTCCATTAGCTCCGTTAGATGATTTCGGGTTGGGAGCGCGTTCGGAATGTATTTTGGAGGTCTGTAGCTCAATTAGGCTTGAAATGCCGAAGTTAGAAATTTTGGCAAAATCCGAACGATAGGTGAGATTTTGATCCGGGGGTCGGAATGGAATTCCGACAATTTTTGTAGCTTCGTTATGTGATTTTGGATATGTCTGCAAAATTTGAGGTCATTCGGACGTCGTTTGGTCGGGTTTTTGATTGAATGTCGATTTCGGAAATTTAGATGAAAACTTAGGCTTGAATCCGCTATAATTCGATGTTTTTTGTGTTTAAGGACATGTTTTTATCATTGGAACAAGTTCGAATAAGGTATTAGGATGTGTTGGTGTGTTTGGATGAGGTCCCGGGGGCCTCGGGGTGTTATCGGATGGTTAAACGGGAGGAAAACATGGAAAATTGCAGGTTTGGGCATTCTGTTATGTTGTTTTCACCCCTGTGGAAATGGGACCGCAGAGGCGAGTCCGCAGGAGCGGACAAGGGAGCGCTGAGGCGGGTTTGTTCGCAGGAGCGGACGTCTGTCCGCTGAGGCAGCATCGTAGGTGCGAGGTTGAGACCGTAGGAGCGGTCAGGAGGCGGAGTTTGGGAAATCCGCAGAAGCGCATGCAAGATCGCTTATGCGAGTCCGCAGAAGCGGACTTTGGTCCGCAGGAGCGAGATTCATCACAGGTGCGGCTGTTCGATCGCAGAAGCGGACGCGCGGAAGCGTCCCTGGGATCGCAGAAGCGGAATGGGCCAGCCAGGACTGGGGTAGCAGAAGCGACCAAATTGTCGCGGAAGCGGTTCCGCAGAGGCAGAAAATGTTCCGCAGAAGCGGAAATCGCAGAGGGTTTAATTATATCAGAAGTTAGAAATTTCAGAAACATTTCAAAACATTGAGGGCTCGGGTTAAGGGGCGATTTGGGCGATTTTGAAGGGAAATTCAAGGGGTTTCTTCAGGTAATCAACTATGGACTCAATTTATGGATTTGTATTGATAAATTATGAAATTTTCTCATGAAATTGGAGGAATTTGGGGTATATCATGGGGGGTTTTCACCCTAGGCTTGAATTTTAGAAAATCAAGGGTTTGAATGGGCAAATGGAGTCCGAATTTGGTAAATTTTATATGCTTAGACTCGTATTGAGACGAGGGTTCCGAATATGTAACTTTCGTGATTTTTCGATAAGCGTACCGAAAGTCGGGTTTTAGCAACTTGTGGGTTTTGGTGTATTTTGAATTGTTTTGATTGGGTAATGCCCAATTTGCCTATTTTGATGTGATTCTCTTGATTTTTATCAGATACTACACCTGTGGAGGCCGACATTCGCGGCAAGAGAGTTGTCTCTTAGCGGTTTTGTATCGGAGTCGAGGTAAGTGGCTTGTCTAACCTCGTGTGGGGGAACCTTCACCCCTAGGATATTATGTGATAGTTGAAAAGCCTTGTACGCGAGGTGACAGGCGTGTACATGCGCTGGTTGTTGTAACTTACTTACTTGACGTGTCTAAATTTGTGATATTTCTATTCTTAGTTGATTAAATTGTGACTTTTACCTGATATTAGTTGAGGAAAACATGATTAGATAGGATTTATCTGTCTATTTGTAACTCACCTTACTTGAATTGTCCGATTCATGATATTCCTGTTCTTAGTTGATTAAATTGTTACATTTGCCTGGTATTCGTTAGAAAAGCATGATTAGATAGGAATTATATGTCTAATTGCCTATTTGTCTTACTTGAACTTCTTGAAAATTGTTGGTACTAGTTTTTGGTGAAATTATAGTTAAGCATATTATATTTTCTCTATACGTTTATTTATTTGTTATGTTGGTGGACTGCGGGTTCAATTCCCGGAGATCCCAGGGCTGTGGGTTCGATTCCCAGAGACCCGGAGTAGTATTGTTTGTGGACTGCGGGTTTGATTCTCGGAGATCCAAGGACTGCGGGTTCGATTCCCGAAGACCCGGAGTTTATTGACATATATTATTGTGATATGGACTGCGGGTTCGATTCCCGGATATCCTGAGATATGGTCCTGGACTTGTTAATTGAGTTTTGTTACTTGTTGTTAGCTTAATTGTAGACGGTTGCGGTAATCACTTTATTGTTGTTATTTCAGAATTATTATTATTTAAACTGCTTATTTTGGTCATTATCATTTTGTTATTTTTTCTCTCAGTACGGCCCTGACCTTCCTCGTCACTACTCCATCGAGGTTAGGCTTGACACTTACTAAGTACCGCCGTGGTGTACTCACGTTACTCTTCTGCACACTTTTGTTGTGCAGATCCAGGTATATCAGATCAGGCACATTTTAGGTGATCTAGCAGCTCTTCAGGAGACTCGAGGTATGATCTGCTACGTCCGCGGATCCGGGGAGTCCCCTTCTATTCTCACTAGTGATAGTAGTTATTTCCCTTACTCTCGTTGTATAGACATTCCTGATGTATAGAGCCACAGTTGTACTCTTTCTTAGTCTATGTTGCCCGTGGGTTTTCGAGTCTTGGTAGTATGTTGCTTAGTGTGTTTTGGCGAAGTGTATGTGCCGAGCGACACTTATTACATTCCTATTTATATCGTTTTCCGCTATTTCTTGTTTAATGTTCACAAACTTGTACATTCCGCAATTGTGTTAGGCTTACCTAGTCGCGGGGACTGGGTGCCGTCATGACAGGTTCACGATTGGTTAACTAGGGTCGTGACAAGTTGGTATCAGAGCTCTAGGTTCGTAGGAGTCACGGGACACAGACCGGTTACTTAGATTCTCGTTGATCGATACGGAAACGTCTGTATTTATTTACGAGGGGCTATGTAACTCTTTAGGAAACTCTTCAATTCTTTGAATTCCTTATCGTGCGCCATTTATTCAGTTGGAGCCTATGTCATACGTTCTTTTGCATCCACTCGTGTATTGAAATTTGTGCGCTCGGTATCAAGTATGCGCCGACGGTTCGTGATGCTGCAGAGGGATTTCAAGGGAGTCAAGAATTTACTTAACCATTGTTACCGTGTGTCATCCATATTGATAATTGCCAAATCGTCACAGCAATGGTAGAATTACAAGGTGGATGTAGATCTAAAGGTAGTTGGTGGTAATAAAGACTATATGGTTCGTATGAGATGTCCATTTAGTGAAGGGTTCAACCAGCAACAGAGATACTGGGGGAAATGAGTTTAACTGTCTTAAGAAGGACATGTACCAAACGAATGTCTTGGGTGGTCTTATGAGGAAGACGTACGAGTGTAAAAGGCTAGTATCATGGATTAGCAAGATGTATCTTATGGCTTCGTGCCAAGTGAAAGGATTTCACCATCAACGATCAAATTATGGGTCATGTGTCATATCAGATTTGGCCTGCAATGTATTTAAGTGATATTCGAAAGTTCTTTGAAAACCTGCTGATGAGTAAGAGTTGAGATTTGTGTGGTGTGAAGTTGGGACTTTTGATGTTCCTATGTCTGTAGTAATTCTAAATTTCATTATCAACAGGGAAATCTTCGACAAGGGCTACATGGTGCTTCATAGGTATGTGAGATTCACAGTATGTTTTAAGTTGTCATTGGTAGAGAATGCTCCGTGCATGGAGCAGGATGATGTTTGGTTGCATTGGAATGAGGTCATACCCTATGGTGTCAGAATGCTAATAGGGCACAGGTGGTTATGTTCGTTGGATCAAGTGAACTGCAGTTGAATAAGAGTAAATGACTTGAGAGAATGGTTCTAATGTGTTCGAGAGTTGTGTAATTGTGGCCTTGAGCTAAGTGGGAGAGTCCCACCGCTTACGATTGGGTCGCATGGTTAATTACCTGCGTGAATTCTATATACTAGCGTGTTAATGGGTTATTGCAGCCACGGGAAAGGACCATGTGTGGTAATTTGAGTGTATGTATTCTTGAATGCATGTTATGGTTAGCCTTACTGGCTCATGTTCAAACTTGAGGGAAGATTCATGATTTACGCCTCGTATAGGTGCAGGTTGCGAGGGAAGTGGTTCTGCCGGGGGCTTTATCGAGAGGGTATTCATATGTTATAAAATTCAGTAGAGTTGGTTGCGTACTAGGGCAAGTCAGAGCCGAATGGCTCTCAATAGCGGTCCTAGTGAATTCAAGAGGTAAAGTGGGGTGCCTGATAATACTGAGACTATAAGTACAGTTGGGAGTCAAATTTTTGAAGCAACTTATGAAGAAGGGCACAAAACGTTCTATGATGTTTTGACTTGTGGTATAGTGTTTGAGAGACATGAAATGGTCGTCGTTCTTGAGATAGCATGGCCTCATAATTTAAGGTCACTCGGGGTGAGTGTGGTTGGAATAAGTTAGGTATTGAAGGGAGATATTAACATTTCTAAGGCAATCCAGGATAAACTGGAAGGAAGTAGATTGATTAGCCATAGTTGAGTTGGCATATTGGTGTCAATGATCGGTTCATGCAACGTGATCGAGTTATGCATGTGATTTATGGCAGTGCATTTGAGGCTTGTCGGCCGCAGTGTTTGATGGTATTCTGAAGTATTCTTCTGTTAGGGCCTGTTATGAGTAGGCAGATCTCGAGAAGGGTTATGGTGGCTTGGACCACTACTTAGAGATTGGCATATTCGATGGTTATGAGAATTCGCCTGTATGTTGCTATAGTTCTCCTGAAGTGAGTTAAATGGAAAGTCTTATGTGATAAAGTATTAGCCTATCGTCAGTTCTAGAGTTGTGATGGAAATCGTGTCTATCGTATATCGGCACGTGAGGTGCAGTGAGTGGTATGGAATTTGAAGTAAGGACCAAGGTCGCAATTTGGCCAATGAATGTGATATAAAGAGCTCGGATGAGCAGGAAAGGAGTTTCATTGTTGTGAGTAAGATGGGTATTAACATCAGTATCACTTGAGATCGGTGTTTTGTGAGAAAGGCTTTGCATCTCGTTTAGGGACTCCTGGTCGGGTCGTTACACTAGTGTAGCCGGGGGTTTGAGTGTGCATGCCCGTTTAATTATTCAGAAGATGTTGGGAGCTTGTCCCACAAGAAGATTGTATAGGTGTGACATGTAGTCACTTTATTGGCTAGAAATTTAAACCAAGTATGAGGATTTTTGGTGATATCATCCATTTGAGAATTTATGCCTGGAGGGCACCCTGCTTATTGGGTTATAGGTCTGTGAAATATTGTTGACTTAGCTTGGCACGACCAGGATAGATTTAAGGTTGGTGGATAGATTTAAATGTGGAAGTGAGCCTTGCGTCAGGCCGGTTGTGTTTCTTCCAGCAATGCTCCCCCTTATGTATTTCACGGTTAGTTAATTCATGTAAAGATATATTGCGCCGTATGAGTTGTGAGACGGCTTGGTAAATTCCTTATGTGTTGAGGTTCCGCTCAGCGGTGATGTTATATGAGCATGATGGCTCTTGAGACTCAGATCATATATCGCACCTCAGTTGTGCTTGAGTTTGTAGCCTATAGCGCTATATGTTTCCTTGTGTCTGATATCATGCACCTTAGTGTGCTTATGATCGATATTCAGTATTTTGATGTGATGAGCTATTCAGCTCGACGTGTGGCTCCTTGTGTGAGTTTTATATAGGGATCGGGTGGCACGCCGCCATGGTTATATTGTTTGGATCGGGTGGCACGCTGCCATGGTTATATTGTTTGGATGGGGTGGAGTTTTATATAGGAATCGGGTGGCACGCCGCCATGGTTATGTTGTTTGGATCGGGTGGCACGCCGCCATGGTTATATTGTTTGGATCGGGTGGCACGCCGCCATGGGTATGTTGTTGGGATCGGGTTGGCACGCCGCCATGGGTATACTGTTGGGATCGGGTTGCACGCCGCAACAGTGTGATGTTTATTTCAGTGTCCATAATTGCTCTTATGTGTTCTGTTTCCTATTTTCTGAGGAAGTCCATGTTAGTGTGAGAGTTGAATAGTTCTCTCTAGTGTTCTCCTTCCTTTTGGTACCACGTACGAATTAATAGCCTACTAACACATTGTGTCATCTTGTAGGACTTTTGATTATGTCTGAGGTGGCTTATCGCCTGAGCAGTTCGTACTGGGTGAGATGAGATTATGGGATTTGGGGTCAGTGCAAACTGATTATATGAAGTATATTATCGAGGAAAAGATCATCCTCTAGTTTAGGACAAGGTAATGGATCTTGTCAGGAGTATAGACCCAATGAATTGTTGATTCAGTAGTTGGTTATGGATATCGGCACATCTCTTCCGTCGTGTCAGTATTGTAAAAGTTAGAGCGAGCCCTATGTAGATTGTGAGGTGCAATGGGAGCATCTGATTCGTTGAAATTTTCGCTAATTTGATCATAAAATATTATCGTGGTCCTGTGGATTTTGTGTTGCAAGGTAAGAATCCAGCAAGGTTATGCATTCATGTTTGAGGACGGCGTGTGAGGAATAATTGAGTGATCTCTTGATGAAAACAGGCCTGGCTTAGAATTCCGGATGTTGGAATTAGGCTCTAAGACTTATTTGTTTGAACAAGAGGTAATATCTCAGATTATATCAGGCTAATGTGCTCAGCTGAGTCCGAGATTTATTGGCCTTTTGAGATTTGAGGCATGTTGGGGAGGTTGCTTATGAGCTGACCTTACCTCCCAGCATAGCCGGGGTCCATCTCGTATTTCATGTCTCTATGCCCCGGAGATACCATGGTAAACCGTCGCATGGGTTGGATTTCACTTCTGTTCAGCTAGACGAGGATCTGTCTTATGTTGAGGAGCCAGTGGCCATACTAGACAGGCAAGTCAGGAAGCGAAGGTCAACGAACATCGCTTCAGTAGAGGTTTAGTGGCGGGGTCAGCCGGTCGAGGAGGCGACTTGGGAGGCCGAGCAAGATATGCGCAACCAGTACCCTCATCTCTTCAGCACTCCAGGTATGTTTTCTATGCTCGTTCGAGGACGAACGAATCTTTTAAGTGTGGGAAGATGTAATGACCCGGCCGGTCATTTTTGAAATTTACGCCCCGATCCCCAATTTATCTGTTCCCCTAAGTTCATTTCTGCTATTGTGGTTTGCCGGGAGGGTCGATTCTGGAATTTGGAGTGTTTTGGGACACTTAGTCCCTAAATGGGAGCTTTATAGTTGGAAAATGGCCCGTAGTCGGAACAGTGTTAAGACGACCTCGGAACGGAAGTCCGATGGTTCCATTAGCTCCGTTAGGTGATTTCGGGGTTGGGAGCGCGTTCGTAATGTATTTTGGAGGTCCGTAGCTCAATTAGGCTTGAAATGCCGAAGTTTGAAATTTTGGCGAATCCGAACGATAGGTGAGATTTTGATCCGGGGGTCGGAATGGAATTTCGACAATTTCTGTAGCTTCGTTATGTGATTTTGGATATGTGTGCAAATTTTCAGGTCATTCGAACGTCGTTTGGTCGGGTTTTTGATTGAATGTTGATTTCGGAAGTTTAGATGAAAACTTAGGCTTGAATCCGCTATAATTCGATGTTTTCCGTGTTTAAGGACATGTTTTTATCATTGGAACAAGTTCGAATAAGGTATTAGGATGTGTTGGTGTGTTTGGATGAGGTCCCGGGGCCTCGGGTTGTTATCGGATGGTTAAACGGGAAGAAACATGGAAAATTGCAGGTTTGGGCAATTCTGTTCTGTTGTTTTCGCCCCTGCGGAAATGGGACCGCAGAGGCGAGTCCACAGGAGCGGAATTTGGAGCACGGAGGCGGGTTTGTTCGCAGGAGCGGGCCCTTGTCCGCAGATGCGGCACCGCTGGTGCGGAAGTCATGACCGCAGAAGTAGTTTGGGTCCCTTAGGTGAAGATTTCGCAGAAGCGGATGGCTGTTCGCTTAGGCGAGTCCGCAGAAGCGGACTCCTATTCGCAGAAGCGGGAAGATCCGCAGGAGCGGACGTTTTTCCGCAGGAGCGGCCTCGCGGAAGCGGCCCTCGTCTCGTAGAAGCGGAAGGAGCCATCTAGGCCTGGGTTCGCAGAAGCGACCATATGGTCGCGGAAGCGGTCTCGCGGAGGCGGTATCGCAGAGGCGGAAATTGTCCGCAGAAGCGAAAATCGCAGAGGGTTTAATTATATCAGAAGTTAGAAATTTCAGAAACATTTCAAAACATTGAGGGCTCGGCTTAAGGGGCGATTTGGGCAATTTTGAAGGGAAATTCAAGGGGTTTCTTCAGGTAATCAACTATGGACTCAATTTATGGATTTGTATTGATAAATTATGAAATTATCTCATGAAATTGGAGGAATTTGGGGTATATCATGGGGGTTTTCACCCTAGGCTTGAATTTTAGAAAATCAAGGGTTTGAATGGGCAAATGGAGTCCGAATTTGGTAAATTTTATATGCTTAGACTCGTATTGAGACGAGGGTTCCGAATATGTAACTTTCATAATTTTTCGAGAAGCGTACCGAAATTCGGGTTTTGGCAACTTGTGGTTTTGGTGTATTTTGAATTGTTTTGATTGGTTAATGCCCTATTGACCTATTTTGATGTGATTCTATTGATTGTTATCACATACTATATGTGTGGAGGCCGACATTCGCGGCAAGAGAGTTGTCTCTTAGCGGTTTTGTACCGGAGTCGAGGTAAGTGGCTTGTTTAACCTCGTGTGGGGGAACCTTCACCCCTAGGATATTATGTGATAGTTGAAAAGCCTTGTACGCGAGGTGACGGGCGTGTATATGCGCTGGTTGTTGTAACTTACTTGACTTGTCCAAATTTGTGATATTTCTGTTCTTAGTTGATTAAATTGCGACTTTTACCTGATATTAGTTAGGGAAACCATGATTAGATAGGATTTATCTGTCTATTTGCCTAATTGTCTTACTTGAACTTCTTGATAATTGTTGGCACTGGTTTTGGTGAAGTTGTAGTTAAGCATATTATATTTTCTCTGTGTGTTTCTTTTATTATTTGTATTGGTGGACTGCGGGTTCGATTCCCGGATCCCAGGGCTATGGGTTCGATTCCCAGAGACCCAGAGTGGTATTGATTGTGGATTACGGGTTCGATTCCCGGAGATCCAAGGGCTGCGGGTTCAATTCCCGAAGACCCAGAGTTTACTGATATATTATTGAGATATGGACTGCGATTCGGTTCTTGGAGATCCTGAGATATTGAGATACGGGCTGCGGGTTCGATTCCCGGAGACCTAGAGATACTGGTATGGGACTGCGGGTTAAATTCCCGGAGATCCAAGGGCTGCGGATTCGATTCCTGGAGACCCGGAGTTTATTGATATACTATTTAGATATGGACTGCGGGTTCGATTCCCGAAGATCCTAAGATCATTGAGACACATCCTGAGGTATTGAGACATGGGCTGCGGGTTCGATTCCCGGTGACCCGGAGATACTGTTATTGGGACTGCAGGTTAAATTCCCGTAGCTCATGGATTGTTGATTATAGAGTGGGATTGTGGGTTCAATTCCCACAGGTCCTGAACTTACTGAATGAGTTTTGTTGAGTTGGTTACTTGTTGTTAGCTTAATCGTAGACGGTTGTAGTAATCACTTTATTGTTGTTATTTCAGATTCATTATTATTTAAACTGCTTATTATTGTTATTATCATTATGTTATTGTTCTCTCGGTAGGGCCCTGACCTTCCTCGTCACTACTCCATCGAGGTTAGGCTTGGCACTTACTGAGTACTCGCCGTGGTGTACTCATGCTACTCTTCTGCACACTTTTCTTGTGCAGATCTAGGTACATCAGGATAGGCTCATCTCAGGTGATTCAACAGTACATCAGGAGACCTCGAGGTATGATCTGCTACATCCGCAGATCCGGAGGCCCTCCTTCTACTCTGATATTATTAGTAGATGTTTTTCCCTTATTTTGTTGTTTTAGATACTCTTGACATATAGAGCCACAGTTGTATTTCCCCTTTAGTTAGTGTTACCCGTGCGATTTCGTGTCTTGGTGGTATTTTTATACAGTGTGTTTGACGAGTGTATGTGCCAAGTGGCATGGATTACATTCCTATTTATATCGTTTTCCGCTATTTCTTGTTTAATGTTCACAAACTTGTACATTCCGCAATTGTGTTAGGCTTACCTAGTCGCGGGGACTGGGTGCCGTCATGACAGGTTCACAATTGGTGAACTAGGGTCGTGACATGAACGCTCGTATGAGTGTGTTGGTAAACTGATTAAGAATGAGTTACATGCTAAGTGTATGATTATTACTTGAATTATGTGCTTGCATGCGATACCTAGAACTTGCCCTGTGTGTTTGCAAAGCAAAATAGAAGTTCTTTGGTTTTAGAGATACTTGAGGCATTTATTTGTGTAAGCCTATATAATTGTTAATCATATATATATATATATATATATATATATATATATATATATATATATATATATATATATATATATATATATATATATATATATATATATATATATATATATATATATATATATATATATATATATATATATATATATATATATATATATATATATATATATATATTTCCATAGTTAACCCCTTTGAGCCTAAAGCATGTTCTTTGATAACCCTATTATGACATGTATCCCTATGTTTGAATGGTTTGAATGTTTGAACCTGTACCTCCTAAAAGCACTTGAATTACTAAAGAACATACAAAAGTCAAAGTGTGGGGTAGTAGAGAAGTAGAGGAAAAAGGGGAATCAGAAAAGCAACACTTAAATGGTGCAATGGCTGCTATATGAAAAAGAAAAAGGCCAGGGCACCTAAAAAAAGTGGGGGGCAACTATGAAACAAAATGTTGAAGAATGATTAGGCTCAACATGGAAATTGAAATAAAAGGAATGTGTATTAAAAGTTCTTAGCGAAGTTTGTCATCTATATCCAAATATATCCTACCCGTCACTTAGCCTATATTACAACCAAATAAAGACCTCTTGATCTTTGACTGAATGGCTCGATTAGTAGAGTATTACACTAGGGGAAAGCTTATGGTGTGTTTGTGTGGCATGTAAATGCTCTTTGTTGAGAGTGAGTGAATTCTTCCTATATTTGGTTCCTTGTTGCTTGAATTTTATGTGTATAGAACTTCTCTCAGATTTTATGATGTGAAGGCATATAACTCAAGAAGAAAAAGTGAGTTTTCATCTCTGTTAGAGTAACTAAAGTGAGAATGTATGTGTCATGATGTTAGAGTCTTCATCTGAGGAGTGACTGTTGTACTGCTTAGGTTGTTCCTTCATAATGGTGGGTGTGGCATAAAAATTGGGTAATACATTAAATGGTTAGGCCTAGAAGTGTGGTATAACTTGATAAAGGACAGAGTATCTAACAACGAAATGAAGGAAAACATCTACTAATACTATCAAAATAGAAGGAGGGCCTCCGGATCCGCGGACATAGCAGATCATACCTCGAGGTCTCCCAAAGTGCTGCTGAATCACACAGGATGAGCCTGTCCTGATGTACCTGGATCTGCACAACAAAAGTGTGCATAAGAGTAGCATGAGTACACCACGGCGGTACTCGGTAAGTGCCAAGCCTAACCTCGATGGAGTAGTGACGAGGAAGGTCAGGGCCCTACCGAGAGAACAATAATATAATGATGATAACAATGATAAACAGTTTTAATAATAATGAATCTGAAATGACGACAGTAAAGTGATTTTCGCAACCGTCTACAATTTAAGCTAGCAGCAAGTAAATAACTCAATAAAACTCAATCAGTAAGTCCAGGACCCGTGGGAATTGAACCCACAGCCCCTTTCCATAACCAACAATCCAGGAGCTACAGGAATTGAACCCGCAGTCCCGATAACAGTATCCCCGGGTCTCCGGGAATCGAACCCGCAGCCCATGTCTCAATAAATCTTAGGATCTCCGGGAATCGAACCCGCAGTCCCTACCAATAACTCGAGATCTTCGGGAATCAAACTCGCAGTCCCCACTAATAACTCAGGATCTCCGGGAATCAAACCCGCAGTCCCTACCAATAACTCAGGATCTCCGAGAATCAAACCCGTAGTCCCTACCAATAACTCAGGATCTCCGGGAATCGAACACGCAGTCCCTACCAATAACATAGGATCTCCCGAAATCGAACCCGCAGTCCATAAACAATATCACTCCGGGTCTCCGGGAATTGAACCCGTAGTCCACCAATACAGACAATAAAGGAACACACAGAGAGAATATAATATGTTTAACTACAACTTCACCGAAACTAGTGCCAACAATTTATCAAGAAGTTCAAGTAAGTTAACTAGGCAATTAGACATGTTGAATCCTAGCTATTCATGCTTTTCTAACTAATACCGGTAGAAGTAATGCTTTTACCAGCTAAGAGCAGGAATATCACTAATCGGACAATTCAAGTAAAGTGTGTGTTACAACAACCAGCGCATGTACACGCCCGTCACCTCGCGTACAAGGCATTTAAACTATCACATAATATCCTAGGGTGAAAGTTCCCCCACACGAGGTTAGACAAGCCACTTACCTCGACTCCGGTACAAAACCGCTAAGAGACAACTCTCTTGCCACGAATGTCGGCCTCCACAAGCGTAGTATCTGATAAAAATCAATAGAATCATATCAAAATAGGCCAATTGGGAATTACCCAATCAAAACAATTCAAAATACACCAAGACCCACAAGTTGCCAAAACCCGACTTTCGGTACGTTTATCGAAAAATCACAAAAGTTATATATTCGGGTTCCTTATCTCAATACGAGTCCGTGCATATAAAATTTATCGAAATCGGACTCCGTTTGCCCATCCAAATCAAAGATTTTCTAAAATTTAGGCCTAGGGCTCAAACCCTCCATTAACAGTGAAATAACCACGGATTTCATGATAAACTAACGAATTAAGGCCAAGAAACTTACCCCCGATGATATCCCAGCGATTCCCCGTCAATTTCTGTCCAAAAGCTCTCAAGTTGCTCAAAAAAATGGCGGACATACTGCCCAGAATTTCCGTCGGTACTGTTCAAGAGCGGACACTGTTCATGCGCGTGGGACACGTTCACTGTTCACCTGCGCGGTTACTGTTCACTATTCATAAAATGCAGCAGCTTTTTCAAAATAAATTGCAGCACAACCATTTTGCACCAAAATGGTTCTAACTCCATCATACGAACTCGAAATTCGACGATTCCTTTTCCTATGGCTTCGTAATTTTGATAGGGATCCAGTGGTTCAAAAAAAAATGAATTTGGATCTCATTTGCTTAGTATAACATCAATTTCGCTCGTTAAACAATTAACTCACATTTTGCGTCAAAAACCCAATCGCGACTCGATAAAATTAAACCAAAATTTCCAGATCAGTCCTGTAATTCATGATTTCAATTCTCGAAGTCTCGAAATCAAATTTGGATCTCTAGAACTAAAATTAGACCTTTGGATCATTACATTTATGCTCAAAACGGCAAAAATCTTCCAAAAATGACCCGTTGGGCATCCGAAACACATCCGAGACCCCCGAGACCCCGACCAATAACACCAACCAGTCCCAAAACACATTATGGACTCGCTCGAGGCCTCAAATCACATCAAACAATGCAAACATTATGAATTAACCTCCAATCCAAGCTTGATGAACTTTGAAGTTTCCTACTTCTATTTCCGATGCCGAAACCTATCAAATCAAGTCCGATTGACTTCAAATTTTGTACACAAGTCAGAAATGACATAACAAAACTACAGAAATTTTCGGAATTACATTCCGACCTTCGGATCAAAATTTCACCTATCAACCGGAATTCGCCAAAATACTAACTTTGCCAATTCAAGCTTAATTCTACACCGGTCATCACAAAAATATTCCGGACACACTCCTAAGTCCCAAATCACCTAACGAAGCTATCCAAACCATAAGATTTGCATTTCGAGTCCGATATCAAAATTTCCACTTCCGGTCAAATTTTCTCAAAAACCTTCAATTTTCTATCTTTAGCCAAATGACTCCAAAATGACCCACGGACCTCCGAATTCACTTCCGATCGCGCTCCCAAATCCAGAATAACCATACGGAGCTACTCCCAGTCTTGGAATCCCAAACGGACATCAATAACACTAAAATACATTTTAAGCCAAACTGATGCAATTTCTTCTAAAATGCTATCTTACATAATATGCGCCAAAACGCTCCCCGGTTATCCAAAACCCGATCCGGGCATACGCCCAAGTCCGAAATCATCATATGAACCTGTTGGAACCTTTAGATCCCAATTCCGAGGTCGTATACTCAAAATTCCAATCCTAGTTTATTTCTTCAATTTTAAGCTTCGGAAATGAGCTTATGGTGTGTTTGTGTGGCATGTAAATGCTCTTTGTTGAGAGTGAGTGAATTCTTCCTATATTTGGTTCCTTGTTGCTTGAATTTTATGTGTATAGAACTTCTCTCAGATTTTATGATGTGAAGGCATATAACTCAAGAAGAAAAAGTGAGTTTTCATCTCTGTTAGAGTAACTAAAGTGAGAATGTATGTGTCATGATGTTAGAGTCTTCATCTGAGGAGTGACTGTTGTACTGCTTAGGTTGTTCCTTCATAATGGTGGGTGTGGCATAAAAATTGGGTAATACATTAAATGGTTAGGCCTAGAAGTGTGGTATAACTTGATAAAGGACGAGCAAAGGTTTAAGTGTGGTTTGTTGATAATAGGTGAATTTAACTATAATTAGGCCCTAAACAATCACCTTCTTGTATAGTTTTGATGATAAAAATGATAACAAAATGCTCTTATTAGTATTTTTCATGCTTTGTAGGTTATATATGACCAGAGAAGTCTATGGAGTACTTTTGGGATCAAATATGGAGAAAAAGAGGCCGATCGAAAAATTCTGCCAAGTAAACCACGCGAAACAACTCTGCCCCTACCCGAGATTTTTTATGTTCTTAGCGTAAAATATTTAGTTTAGTCCTAATACAGTTATCTTAGCTAATTTTGACTCTTTTACTTTATTTTTACCTTCAAAATAAAATAACAAAAAAATATAGTTTTATTAATGTTTCGTAGTCATTTTAAACTTGAAAAATACAAAAATAGTACTTTATATTTTTAGCTTTATTAAAAAATGAAAATTACAAAATAAAAATAATAAAATTAATATTAACATTTTGGGGTTACTTTAATCTTAAAAAATATATATATATAAAAAATAGTTTTGTTTTAATTATGAGTCTTAGAGTTATTTTGCTTACGTAGGATTAATTAACAACACTGTGTTCTCATTATCGGTTCCGGGCAAAGAATAATATTCGGGTTCAAACTACCCGGTTTTATAATTTTCGGACCTAGCCCATAATAATCCGAGTCCACCACACGAGGAACACGGACAAAAAGAACCCATACATACACACTACACACACGACACTACACTAAGGGGGAGGGATGGGAGAATAATTAAAAATAAAAAGAAGAAAAAGACAAAAAAAAAGGACAAATACAAAAAGACAAAGAAAAGGGACAAAACAAGACATAATGGAGGGATGGGGAAAAATAGAAATAAAACGTTTTTTGAGGGGTGGGGACAAAAAACGAAAATCAAATACTATATACTACTATTTCATTACAAAAAAGGGGGGGCTTGGACTTAAAAGGGATGGAGGAAAAAGAGAGAACTCCCATTTTTCTTCAAAAAAAAAAAAGGGCATCACCTTCTCCTGGAGATTTTTCAATGCCGAACTAACTGGGAAAAAAGGCTACTTCTTTCTCATTTGAAAAAGAACAAATAGAGATACATGCATGCATAGAGGGGGATGACTATTCGGTCAGGGGGGAGAGACAAAAAGAAGGGAGCCGCAATAGTACATACAGGACATGAGTAGGAGTGTAACTGGAGGAGATTCATTTTTCGGTTGAGCAAAAAGACAACCAGGAGAAAATCATAACGAGCTCCCCCTGCCGGCCACCGCGACCTTTGTCGTCGACCCAGCAACCACCGGCGAACAACCAATCGCCTTGTCCCTGCTCCGTCGTAATCCCACCAGCGAGCCACCTCCATTCGTCGCGACAACCGGGTAGCACCAGCCCGCTGCATCGCGAAAACCGGTAACAGCCAATATCTCGGGTCGCGAGCGGTCTTGGTTCGGGTTTTCTTGTTTCCGTCGAGGTCGCCGAAGGTGTCGAGGTACTATCCGTTGGTTTTTCGGTTCGATTTCTTATTTTCGGTTGAAGTTTTCTAGTCCTAAGAAATTTCTGATTCAATAGTTGTTGCTCTCAAAGGTATGTGTGTTCACCTCTCTTAGTTTTACCATTGACAAATAAAGGTAAAATGGTTCACTGTAATATGCTTAAATGGATATGTATTTGGAATTCAATGTCATGTTAGGGTCTTGTTTTGGCATCTATTTCTCACTTACATAATCTTAAATTCCTCACTTACGTAAGTATGTTTGTTTGGCTGATTGTGAAAACTTTAGTTGAATTTGCATGGAAATGTTTTCATTATTGGTTCTGGTTTTTGCTTTATGAAAGCACAAATTTTGAATGATAATAATATTAATGATATTAGCTTGTAAAGAAAACTTTGGAAAATGTATACTGGTGGACGGAACACTTAAGAAGCTACAATCATGAAAAAAATTTATTTCATGTACATAGAATATAATTTTCGATCATAATCTGAGGCCCCCGCTTAATTAATCTTGCATTGATCCTTAGAAAACGGGATGAGCTATTTATCAAAATTTTCATGCCCTCCCGCAAAGATAATAAACGCGTAGTTGCTTTAGACGCATATTTTAATAAAATTACCTTCTTAAATACGGGTGCGCATTTATGTGACCCAAATCCAAATCTCAACGGAATCGAAATGTGTCGATAACCACGGGTGCAATGGTGCGACGTGGTTCGAGATACGTTTTCACAACGTTGCAGTTTTCATATTAAAATATTGAATAATAATATTAAAAGCGGTTAAAAGTTTAAATTCGCACCTAAGTTAAAGCATGTTATAAGATCAGATAAATAAGCCAAATACAACAGTTGAGCGACCGTGCTAGAACCACGGAACTCGGAAATGCCTAACACCTTCTCCCGGGTTAACAGAATTCCTTATCTGGATTTCTGGTTTGCAGACTGTTAAATAGAGTCAAACATTTCCTCAATTTGGGATTCAACCGGTGACTTGGGACACCATAAATCTCCCAAGTGGCGACTCTAAATTAATTAAATAAATCCCGTTTCGATTGTCCTTTAATTGGAAAACTCCATCGCGCCCTCGCGAGTCAGCAGAAAAAGGAGGTGTGACAGCTCTGGCGACTCTGCTGGGGATTACACCCAGAACTTCGGTTCAGGGTTTAAGAATTCGAGCTCAGTTAAATTGTTGAGTGTGTTTGGTCGTGATTTGACTGTGATCGCGGTAGAACCGCGACGAAAGCAAAAGACATCAGGGACTAAAGTGTAAAACATGGGATTTTTAGCCCAAAACCCTATTTTAAATACTAGATTTCGCCCAAAAGAGGCATGTATTGTATTGGAGAGATTTTTAGCAAGGAAAACAATTGTGAGAGATCACCTGAAACAACTTTCTTCTTTTCTTTAATTTTTCTTGCAAGTTTTATGATGAATATTGTTTTAGTTAGCTTACCCATAGTGATGAGTAGCTAAATCCTTTGTCTAAGGTTTTGATGAAACCTATTGGGGGATGAACTTCTTGTTTATGTGAATACAAATTGCTAGTTTCAATCTCTATTTGTTCAACTATGTGTTTGTTGTAGTTAATTGACAGGATCCTCAATTAGTTGGGCCATTTTAGTGTGCATAACTCGGGAGAGAGCGCATATTTAGGAAATTATTGAACAACGCCAATCCCAATGTATATGAGGGATCCATAACCATGGTTTAAAAGCAGGATAAGGGATAACGAAACATTGGGTGTAATCTAAAGCGAATTGTGTTAAATAAAGAAAGCTAGTGTATCTCAGGAGAGTGCAATTAGTAAATTACTTTTATTACTCTGGAGAGTGCAATTAGTAAATTACTGTGATTACTCAGGAGAGATTTATGATATGAAAAGCATTCATGATTGATAAAGATGTGTTGGTAAATTTGTATGACGCATAAACAGAAGGAATTCCATCAATAGGGAAAGACATTACCTTAGCGCTTTCTCATTATTGTTTACAACCTTAGTATTCCTAGTTTACAATATTTTAGTTACTTACAATTTTAGTTATTAAAGACATCATCAACTATGATTCAAACATTTGGGAAAGTGGTTCTTAAGAGTTTAGTGGGTCTAGAAATAGTGATTGACAGGTTAACTCTCTGTGGATTCGACTCTGGGCAGAATACTCAGATTATATTTGCAACGTCCACAGTGTTATTTTTATAAGGCAAAGTTGGTCGTGATCAGAAAGAAAAGAAAAACTCACTAATTATGGCCTTCTCTTCGATAGACTTTTCAAAATTGATTTTTGTTAATGTTATATATTTATCTTATTAAAATAAAGCATAAAAATCATCCGAGTAATGAAGACTCCCAAAATAGTTCTAAAACTAAAATCCCTAGATCCAAGATTCGTAGAGTTTCGTTTGGATTTAGAGGGTTTTAGTTTTGGGGTTTGGTAGAGGAAGGTGGGGGGAGTATATAGTGAGAAATTGGAGTCTTTTGGAGGTGGCACCGCCAGGTATGGTGGTGGCGGCGGTAGGGTTTGAATTATTTGAGATGCTTGGGTGATGTTTGAAAGAAACCAATAGCAGATATGGAACGGGGAGGTAAAGAAAAGGACATGGGATAAATTTCAGGGCCATTGGACAACAACTGGCGGCGGAGGCGATTTCTGGCCTGCAGCGTGCTGTGGTAGGCGACAGAAGATTCTATGAAGTGTGAGAGATGAGAGGCATGGGGGTTTGAGGGGGTAGGGTAGCATTAGGACACATTTATATTCAATAGCCTAGGCAATTCCCATCTGTTAGATCACACAAATCAAGGGCTGTGATTAAAACTCGGAGAAACCGTCGTTTCGTTTAAATAGGGAGTGGACCGGACTAGATTAACATTGGGTTGGGTTCATGATTTTTGGGATGGGAATCGTTTGGGCTAATGCAAATCTGTCCAAAAAACATAACCCAGACTATTTCCCCTTTCCCCGTTTATTTATTTTTCTTATCTTTTGTTTTTCAATTTTAAAACAAATTAATTCCCTCTTTTCTTTTCCTTTTCACAAACAAAAATCGAAATTAATTCTTAAAATTCAACTAATCTTAAAACTAATAAAACACATACGATGATTATCGCAAAATAAATCTATAAGAAACACCATTCAAGATAAAGATCAATAACGAAGAATGCCACTTAAATCAAAAAAGTAACATAAAATACCACAAAATTCATGCAATTGCGAATGATTGAAAGAAAATTATTTTGTTTTGAAATTATGAGAGTAATTCATGTAGGGATAAAATCACTTGCTGAAAGCTTCCACTTTTTGCTAGGGAACACAAAGGGATTTCGGGAAAAGATAAGTGAACAAATACGAGCGATTTTTTCCCATTCAAATATTTCGTTGTGAAGCATTTTTAAAAGAGCTGACCGCAACCTGCTTCGAGGTTGCCTACATATCCTTGGCTAAAAAGGAATAAGGTCGGTGTAGTTCATGAATGTTTGGTAGCTGGGACTACCATGAAGCTGTGATTTCACTGTTGCTGCTGTTGCTACTGCTTACTGAACCCCCTTATTACACTGTTAAAATAAAAGAAGCAAAACTAGCTATGACCTATGAATTACAGAAATCCTATCTAAATCTTCAAACTTGCTCTTGTGTTTCATGTTGCCTTATTGTCTTGTATCCTCTCGGTGAAATCCATTGTTGCCACTTTGAATTGTAAACTGATATATTTTTCCTTTCCTTCACACTACTAAACTTGAATGTATTTCCCTGTTATACGGGTGAGCTCCCGACTTCAACACTTGAAAATACATGCATCTGTTATACGGGTGGACTCCCGACTTCAAAACTTGAAAATATATGCCTCTCTGATACAGGAGGGCTCCCAATTTCAAAACATGAAAATATATGCCTCTGTTATACGGGCGGGCTCCCGACTTCAAAACTTGAAAATATATGCCTCCGTTATACGGCAGGCTCCCAACTTCGAATCTTGAAAATATATGCCTCTGTTATACGGGCAAGCTCCCAACTTTAAAAACTTGAAAATATATGCCTCCATTATACGGGCGGTCTCCCAACTTTAAAACTTAAAAATATATGCCTCTGTTATACGGGGGGCACCCAACTTCAACACTTGAAAATGTATGCCTCTGTTATACGGGTGGGCTCCCGACTACAAAACTTGAAAATGTATGCCTTTGTTACACAGGTGGGCTACCGACTTCAACACTTGAAAATATATGCCTTTGTTAAACGGGCGGACTCTCGACTTCAATAATTGAAAATATATGCCTCTGTTATACAGGCTCCCGACATCAAAACTTGAAAATATATGCCTCTGTTATACAAGTGGGCACCCGACTTTGAAACTTGAAAATATATGCCTCTGTTATACGGGCGGGCTCCCGACTTCAAAACTTAAAAATATATGCCTCTGTTACGGTCTCCCGACTTCAACACTTGAAAATATATGAAAATATATGCCTCTATTATACGGGCAGGCTCCTGACTTCAAAATTTGAAAATGTATGCCTCTGTTATACGGGCAGGCTCCCGACTTTGAAACTTGAAAATATATGCCTCTGTTATACAGGCAGGCTCCCGACTTTGAAACTTGAAAATATATGCCTCAGTTATACAATCGGGCTCCCATCTTCAAAACTTGAAAATATATACCTCTGTTATACGGGCGGTCTCCATACTTCAACACTTGAAAATATATGCCTCTATTATACGGGTGGGATCCCGAATTCAAAACTTAAAACTATATGCCTCTGTTATACGGATGGGATCCCAAGTTCCAAAACTTGAAAATGTATGCCTCTATTGTACGGGTAGACTCCCGACTTCAACACTTGAAAATATATGCCTTCGTTATACAGGCGGGCACCCGACTACAAAACTTCAAAATATATTCCTCTGTTATATGGGCAACTCCCGACTTCAACACTTGAGAATATATGCCTCTGTTATTCGGGCGCATTCCCGACTTCAACACTTGAAAATACATGCCTCTGTTATACGGACGGGCTCCCGATCTCAACACTTGAAAATACATGCCTCTGTTATACGGGCAGGCTCCCGACTATAACAATTTAAATTACATGCTTTTGTTATACGGGCGACCTCCCGACTTCAAAACTTGAAAATGCATGCCTTTGTTCTCCAGGCGAGCTCCTGATTTCAACAAAACAGATAACACAAAGAAACTTTTCTGCCCAGTTTGGAAATGGTGAGTGTTAACTGAATCATTCTACCAACTATTACTAATACATCGAAAGCTAAGTCCTATTATCCAGGAAGGTCCTAATCACTCCTAATTGCATCTTATCTAAAACACGCAAACTTGACACCAACTTACATTCCCCTATTCTATTCATGATTATCTTATATATTGATCAAACCCCACTTTATAGTCAAACCTGATTAATGCTTGTTTTTCCCTTACGGAGACTTCCTTCAGAAAAACCGAATTTTTCCGCCCCTATTTCAATCAAGAAAATTTTGTCTGTTCGAAACGGTGGTTAGTTGATGGCATTCTTGCTGAAAGCCTTCCCGCTGCATTGTTTGTTTTGACCCGCTTCCCCGAACTAGCCCTAAACCGCTTGGCTTTCTAACTGACTTTCAAACCCCATGACCTCTGACAACCCAGGTGTTCTATACATATGCTCTTGTTTCACACCTCTGACCCCTTTATCTGAACCTTTGCATTTCCCACGACATTACCACATTATTCCACCAATGAAACTTCCGGTGATTCCCTATATTCCACCTTACATCATATTGTCTTTGATTGACCACGTTGTGCTTTACAATTTTTGACATTGGTAGTGAGCTTGAATTCTCTTTTCACTTGATTTGAACAAGACTAACATTGAAACGTCTTAGATATATAAACCCCAAAAGAAAATGAAATGCAATTACTTTACGAGTTAAGGATAAGAAGAATCCAAAACCGGATGACTACTAAAAAGAGAAGAAAATGAACTTATCTGACTAGAACAGCTGGTACCAATGATCATGACATGCATTTCAGACTAATCTACCCAATCGTCCAACCAATAAACTTCCAAATTCCATACCTTGTTGCCTCAGAATTTCCATAACTTGATTACTTTACCCAACCCTTGACCTTGTTCATCCTTGTGACGACCCGGCCCGTCGTCATGGGAATTACCACCCTGTTACCTTGCATTTATATGTTTTATGCTTTTTATATCAGTGTTAAAGTTTATCGGGTGAATTAGGAGTGATTCGGGTTGAAAATGAGGCAAATAGCCTTTTTGAAGGAAGCTTGAATTTGGAAAGTCAACTTGGAGTTGACTATTTAGTTAGAGTGCTCGGAATCAGATTCTGATTATTCTACTAGTTTCGGGGGATCATTTATGACTTAGGGGAGCGATCGGAATTGAATTTGGAGGCCCGGTGTAGAAATAGGCTTGAATTGGCTAAGGTTGAATTTTGGCGAAATCCGAACGGTAGGCGAGATTTTGATCCGAGGGTCGGAATGGAATTCCGACAGTTGCAGTAGCTTCGTTAGGTGATTTTGGATGTGCCTGCAAAATTTCAGGTCATTCGGTGGTCGTGATCGCGTAAGAGGAAATAGTGAGGCATCGCTTTCGCGTGGATGGAGGCCGCGTTCGCGTAGAAGAAGAAGGAAAGGCATCGCGTTCGAGTCAGCAGCGTCGCGTTCGCGAAGAACAAAATCTGGTGGCCGAGGAAAATGGTCATCGCGAACGCGTGGTTCAGCGCCGGTTCGGGAAGGGTCATCGCGGACGCGAGTGGAGTCACGCGAACGCGTAGAGCAAAGGTGTCCGACAGTGAATTAAATTCCAAAAGTAGTGCAGTCGCGATTTTCAGTCATAAAACACCATTTTGAGTCTTAGAGAGAGAAACTCACTGGAAATTGCTGGAAATTCATCGGGTACTCATCGGAGGTAAGTTTTATGGCCTAATTACGTTATTTTATCATGGAATCTTTGAGTATTTCACTTTTATTGGATGATTAAAGGGGGATTTTAGCCCTAGGCCTAAATTATGGAAAATCATTGATTTGAATGGGCAAATGGAGTCCGATTTTGGTAAATTTTATATGCATAGACTCGTGTTGAGACGAGGGTTCCGAATATGTGGCTTTCTTAATTTTTCGAGAAGCGAACCGAAAGTCGGGTTTTGGCAACTTCGTAGTTTTTGGCGTAAATTGAATTGTTTTGACTGGGTATCATCCCATTGGCCTATTTTGATGTATTTCCACTATATTTGATCAGATTCTATGCCTGTGAAGGCCGATTCTCGTGGCAATGGCATCGTGGACTAGTCGTCGAGCCGAATCGAGGTGAGTAATGGGTGTGGGTGATGACCAGTGGGTTCGAAACCCCGGTATATCACTTTGTGATGTTGTATTGAGGCGAGACACATACTCTCCTATGAGTGCGGGGTCGAGTGTGATTGGGGACTGTGGCTTTCCGACCTGTTGTTACTATACTGTGTTTTTGGCTATTCTTGAGCCGGTGAACCTCCTTCTCGGATTGTTGTGTACATTTATGGGTTGTGAGCCAGTTACTAGGATCCTACGAGGATCGTTATCATTGTTTATGTGATATTGACATGCTAGTGTTACTACCAGTCCGGAGGTATTACAATTATTATGATTTTCCAAACTGTGGAACTTTGACATACCGTTTTCAACTGAAAAATGATAAAAAAGCTTTCAAAACTACTTTTGAGCCTGCGAGGTTGCATTTGCATATTAGCCGACTAGTAGTGGATCGGGCTGCGCGCCGCAGCGTATATTCATGATATTGTGCTTGGGCTGTAGGAGCCCCTCTGGAGTCTGAACCCCCACAGTGAGCACGGATACCCAAATTGGATCGGGCTACGCGCCGTAGCGGTCATTTCATGCATTGCATCGCATTTAGCTACATCTGATAGATGTTATACTATTTTGTTGATACTTGTTGGTACAGTTACTATTGATATTGAGACTATTGTAGGGTATTTGATTACAGCTTTACATAGTGCTATATTGTGATTTCTTATCTACGTTGTCTTACCCTTGTTCATTACCACTGAGTCTGGAAGTACTCACTTTACTCCCTACACCTTGTGTGCAGATCCAGGTACGTCTCAGCAAACCTGATCCGGTAGCTGTTCAGAGGCATTTTTGTGGGATAGTCAAGGTAGTTGCCGCATCCGCAGGACCTGGCTCCCCTTCTAGCTGTCTTTTTATTTCGTTTGCCATCTAATTCCGCACTGAGTATTGTAGTTGACACAATTGCACTTTTATTCTCTTTAGAGGCTCTTGACTCTTGACCCCTCGGTCTTTGGGGAGTTGTTACTATTTTGGGACTTGATTCCCATATTTGGTATTTCTATCACTATTGACTTATCTGTGTTTATGCCTAAAATGGTTAAAGTGAGCTCATAGAGCTTTCAACTGCCATAATATTTACCCCAAAATTTCCATCACTTGATTACTTAACCCAAACCTTGACCTTGTTCATCCTGCGGTGCCTCGAACAGTTTTCCCCAGTAGACCTTTCTCATTTGTTCACTTCTTAACTCATTTTTGCCTCAAAGTTCCCGTGATGTTTTTCACCAATAAGACTCTCTAATTTCTCTCAACTCACATTGCCTTATGGTGCTTGTGAAGGTTTTCAGCAATAAGACTCTCCTGTTTCAATTTCTCTCAGCTACCACCGTCTTATGGTGTCTGTGAGGGTTTTCACCAATAAGACACTCTCATTTTTATCTTTCCTGCTTGAACCAGAGTGTTGCCCCTGACATGAATTATCTTTACCTACTTGACTTGCCGTTTCTCGAAGACTGATCGGAAGGTCCTTCTTTGGACAATAACGTGGGCTTTTGGATGGATTATTAAGAAAGAGTATAAAAGGCTCAAAACAATTCAAAATTGGTTAATGCTACAACATTCGTATTCAGATTTCTCACAACTACCACAACTTCTACCCCAGTTTCTTTCTTGGGGATTTTTGAATTTTTATTTTGGTGTGACTGAGCCTCAGAGAGGGACTGCTTACGTACCCTTTCGGGATCAAGTCAAACGTAGTTCATGTCATAGAAATTACTTTGTTGTTTTGATTTTTCTATCTCTTCTCTTTCTTTTTGTTTTATGTTCTTCTTTTTCTTCTCTTTTTCCCTTTTTGCTTTTCTTTTTATTTCTTTCTGGAGATTGTGACGACCCAAAGGGTCATCACTTATTTTATTAATCATTTCGAGCTTCTGAGGCCTTGAAAAACCTCATTCTATGTTGCCTCGATTTACGTGCACGATCCGAGCATGTAGCCGGAAAGATTTTGTGATAGAAAATATGAATTCTATGAGAAATTTGGATAAAAATGATATTAATATTGATATGGTTGACTACGGTCAACATTTTTGGTAAACGGATCCGGACCCGAGATTGGATGGTCCCGAGAGGTCCGTAGGAAAATATGGGACTTGGACATGCGTCCGGAGTCGAATTCCGAGGCCTAGAGCCCAAGTTATGAATTTTTCTATGAAATTGTTTTTGATGTAATTGTTAAAGGAAATGAATTAATTGACCTTGGTATCGGGCTCGTATTTTGGTTCCGACGCCCGGTACAAGTCCTAAATATTATATATGTGATTTCTGTAAAGTTCGGTGACATTCGGATGTCGTTTGAGATGTTTTGGACCTTGAGTTCCAAGTTTGAAAGTTTTGAAAACCAAAAGTATGAAAATCATGAATTTGAGGCTTGATTTGATGAAAACGATATGATATTGGCGATGTGATCGCACGAACAAGTTCATAATGTGTTTTTGATGTTGTGTACATGTTTGGTTTGGAGCCCGGGGAGCTCGGGTAAAGATTTGATAGGCCGTTGGATGAAATTCTGAATTTTTGCACCGCTGGTTTTTCACCCAGCTGTTGTCTTCGCAATTGCGAAGTATTTCTCGCAATTGCGAAGGTGGCAGTTCAAGGTAGGGTTCGCAGATGCGAACCCTTGGTCGCAAATACGAAGGGTGCCTAGGACCGTTTGGGTTCGCAAATGCGAACCAAACCTCGCAATTGCGAGGCCTCCAGTGAAAAGGCATGCTTCGCAAATGCGAAGGTCCCTCAGCCCAGCCTTGTTCGCAAATGCGAACAAATGTTCGCAAATGCGAAAGTCCCCGGAGGCCAGCCTGGTTCGCAAATGCGAACATATGTTCGCAAATGCGAAGCCCCCAGATTTGGCTTGGCTTCGCAAATGCGAACAAAAGTTCGCAAATGCGAACTTCCCAGCCTTAGCTTATTTTTCAAACTCCAGAAATTGGTCGGGGTTCGCAATTGCGAACCCATGTTCGCAAATGCAAACACAGAGACCTGTAAAACACGATTTTCAGTTCATTTCTTCACTTTTTACAAACCAAAAACACCCATTTGCGATTCTTCACGGATTCCTTCTTCATCAAAACAATTGTAAGTCACTTTTTACTTAATTCTTTCAATTCCTAACATCATTAAACATGTTTTTCAATAGAAATCAAAGGTTTTCATGGTAGAATTTCTTGTTTTTGTTAGAATATAGAGTTTTTCATAAATTGGGAAATTGGACCTCGAATTGAGGTCCGATTTTGAAACAAATCATATACATGAACTCGTGAGGGGATGGGTAACCGGATTTTGGTCCTAACCCCGAGTTCTGACCATGTGGGCCCGGGGTCAAAATTCACTATTCCGGGCAGAATGTTGTAAAAGTTGTAATTGGCCTTATGAATTAGTTCGTTGAGTAGTATTGATGATATTAAATCAATTGCGTATAGATACGATTGGATTGGAGCCAAATTTGAAAGAAAAAGACATTTCCACGGATTGAATTGTTCATAAACATTCGAGGTAAGTGTTTGTTCTATCCTAGCTTGAGGGAATAGGATTATGTGTTATGTGTTATATGATCGAGTGCGGTGTATGGGTTGTGGTGACAAGCATCCATACACTGGCGTCTAGTATGACTGTGAGTCGTTGAAAATGCTTATTTTGAGATATATTTACAGATGAATTGTTGAACCTTTGTCAGGTTGTAGAATTGTTATTGTTCTCCCTTGTCGGGACTTGTTGTGAAGATGATTATTGATTACCCTTGTTGGGACGGTTTATGAATTACTGTTTCTTTCTTTGCCCTTAACTGTGATTGTTATTTGGGTGAGGAAGAGTGATAATGCACGAAGGGTGATTCCGTGCCTTGTTTTATTATTTATGCACGAAGGTTAATGCCGTGCCATGTTTTATTGATTATGCACGAAGGATCATGCCGTGCCCTGTTATTGAACCATGTACGAAGGATCATGCCGTACTATGGATGTGAGGATGAGAGTAAAAGCATGAAGGGTGATGCCGTGTACTTTATTTGCTTATTTGGTGAGGATGAGAGTAAAAGCACGAAGGGTGATGCCGTGCAATTGTTTGCTATTCCTTGACTTGATATTTCATGTATTTCCATTATATCTTGTTTTCCTTGTGAACTTATTAACTGTTGTTAATTGTTGAATTCTTTGAGATATCCCTTATTGTGTTATTACTTGGTTATTTCTTGTTATTCGGTGGTATACATATATATTGAATTGCACAGGTTTATGTGGGTGTCTGGTCCTAGGCTTGTCACTACTTCGCCGGGATAGGCCAGGCACTTACCAGCACATGGGGTCGGTTGTGCTGATACTACACTTCCGTGCGTTTTTGCACAGGTCCAGGTTACGATCAGGAGCAGCAGCAGTAAATCTTTTGCGTGGGAGTTGATCACATTTGAGACCGAGGTAGCTTGCAGACGTCCGCAGGCCCGGCGTCTCTCTCTTTATTTATGTTACTAGCCGTAGTCTCTTTGTTCCGAGACAAACAGAATTATGTTATATTTCTTTCAAACTTTTATGTGTAGTATTCATTAGTAGTTCGTGAGTTGGTGACTCCACGTCTTGGGTAGAGGATTTCAGTATGATTTTCATCTTGTAATTAGTTATTTCTATTTCGATAAAGTATTCCGCATTTATTTAATTAAAATTGTGTTAAAAATAGGATAGTATGAATATAGTGGCTTGCCTAGCTACCACGAGTAGGCGCCATCACGATCCCGATGTTGGGGGAAAATCCGGGTCGTGACAAGCTTCCCTTTTTCCTTTTCTTTTTATTCATTCTTCTTATTTTCTTTTCTTTTCCTTCTTTTCATTTTTCTTCTTCTTTTCTTTTCTTTTCCTTCCTTCTTTTCTTCTCACTTACTTATCCTCTGCACTTGCGTTTCTGAATTGTGCCATTGATTCCAAAAGAGGGGTATGAAAGAAAATAAATAAGGCTAAAAGGGATAACAAAGGATAAAGTATTTAGATAGTAGAATAAAATGCCTTTGTTATTTTAATCTTCAAAATATGCCAAAATACAAACAAATACAATTAAACAAAGATATCATACATAGTATCTTTTGACCGCATCGGAATTGATAGCCATTTCTCCACATTTTCCTTCCACATCCATCAAATATAGTGCACCATTATACAACACTCTGGTTACAACAAATGGCCCCTGCCATTTTGAGGTGAATTTTCCTTTTATTTCAGCCCAATAAGGCAAAATATGTCTCAGCACTAACTGGCCCACTTCAAACTTCCTCGGACGCACTTTCTTATTGTACACTCTTGCCATTCTTTGTTGGTACAATTGGCAATGACACATTGATGCCATGCTTTTATGATCGATAAAACTCAACTGCTCTAGGCAGGTTTTTACCCATTCATCATCATCGATCTCAGCCTCCGCGATGATTCTAAGGGATGGGATCTCCACTTCTGTAGGTATCACTGCTTCGGTGCCATACACCAATGAATAAGGAGTCACCTCTACTGAAGTTTGAAAAGTGGTACGGTACCCCAACAATGCAAAAGGCATCTTTGCATGCCACTATCTAGAACCCTGTACCATTTTCCGAAGTATTTTCTTTAAATTCATGTTGGCCGCTTCAACCGCACCATTTGCCTTAGGGCGGTATGGGGTAGAATTGCGATGGATAATCTTGAACTGCTCACATGTCTCTTTCATCAAATGACTAATGAGATTAGATCCATTGTCTGTAAGGATCACATTTGGTATCCCAAACCGACAGATAATGTTTGAATGTACAAAATCCACTACAGCTTTCTTGGTTACGGACTTGAACATTTTAGCCTCTACCCACTTGGTAAAATAATCTATAGCCACCAAAATGAACATGTTCCCATTCGACGCTGCTGGCTCAATTGGCAAAATAACATACATACCCCATGCAACAAAAGGCCATGGTGCGGACATTCTGATGGTGGAGAAAGAATCAAATCTCCATGCACTTGGCACTAATGACATTTGCATACATAACTGATGTAATCCCGCTCCCGACCCCACCCTGATTCACGTCCAAGAAACGGTCGTAGTCAATATAACTTGGTTTAATAAGTCCAAGATCGATCCCACAGAGAATTAACCTACCAATTGCAACTTTCACAACCCCAAAAGTACTTACGAATCAAGTTCCCAAACTTTGAATATATATTTGTGTGGATTCGAACAACTACTTTGCAAGAATTAAAGAATGCTTTAAAAGAAAGAATTGAATGTTGAATAAAATAATATAGAGAAAGACTAAGGTATTGATTTCCCCTATTGACGGAATCCCTTATCGTTATGCTCATACAAATTGTTAATATATTCTATCAATCATGAACGCTATGTGTATCGTAACCCTCTCCCGAGCAATTACAATAATTTACTAGTGCACTCTCCCGAGCTACCCTAGCTAGCTTTAATTTGAATAGTTCACTTTAGATTGCACCCAAGACTTTGTTATTCCTAACCCCGTCTTTACGCCTAAAATTATAGATTCCTCTAATAACCTAGGTGTGGTGTTGTTCAACAATAAACCTAAATATGCACTCTTTTCCAAGTTATGCACACTAAATAGGCACAGCCAATTGGGGATCCTACCAATTAACTACAACAAAAACGAAGTTGAACAAATAGAAATCTAATTCACAATTTGTAATCACATAAACGATAAGTTCATCTATCAATAGGTTCCATCAAAACCTTAGAAAAGAATTTAGCTACTCATGCTTGAAGAAACAAAAAGAATAATAATTGAAATCATAAAGAATTGCTTGATATAAAATAATAGAAAGAGTTTGAGAGGAATCTCTCCTACTAAAACCTTGCAAAAGTATTGAAGAAATAAAGTACATGCCTCTATGGGGCAAACTAGGAGTTTATATAGAGGTTTTAGGGCTTAAAAACTAAATTAGAGTCCAACTGGGATTACTGCCGCTGGGACTTCCGCGGTTCGTTCGCGGCCGCGAGCGGACCGCGAACAGTCAAACTTCAGAGGGCTTCTTTTTTCGCGGTTCATCCGCGACCACGAGTGGACCGCGGATGAACAGTGCTTCTGTTTCTTTACTGCTTCGTCCAGCCCTCTTCACTTTAGCTCTTCTCTTGGCCTTTTCATCAACCTATGGCTCCAAAATGGCTTTTTAAGGCATCCAATGCATCACATGTACCTGTAAAACACAATCAAACACTAATCAAAGCATTTTGTCCTCATAACAACATTATTCTCATAATAAAGTGTGATTATTTAGGGTATAATTATAGTCAAATTCACCTATTATCAACACCCCACACTTAAACCTTTGCTCGTCCTCGAGCAACCTTTAATCACACCTTAGGCCAATTAACAAAAATTTGTCTCCCCCAAAATATGTCACAAAAGCTATTATACATGAACAACCTAAGATATGCATAATCTTTACTTAACTGTAAATTCTCATGCCCGCACGTTATTACTTACTCTACTTATTACCAAAATCTTGCAAATTTACCTTCTTCCTCTTGAATTACATGCCCTCACAAAAGTTATTGAGAGAAGTTCCCACACATTAATAATTCAAATACATGGAACTTATAGATATCAGGAAAATTCACTCACTCTCAACAAAGAACATTTATATGAATACAGACACACCATAGGCTTGCCCCTAGTGTAATACTCCACTAATCGAGTTATCCAATCATAGATCAAGAGGTCTTTAAGGGTTGTAATGTAGGCTATGGGACGGGTAGGATACTTTTGGGTATAGTGACTAGCCTCCCTAAGCACTTTTCTTTTCTCTTTCACCACTTTCCCTTTTAGTTTTCTTCCTTATGTCTCCCGTAAACATTTATTCATCTTTATTTACTTTTAATCCCCATTTTTCTTTTGTTGGTGTAACTGGCCTTTGTAATTTTCATATATACATTGATATAGCTCTTTTTCTCATTGCTTTGCAACACATTTATATTATTTTGGCCAGCTTACTATTTTCTACCATTCATTCTTGATTTTCCCTTTTCAATTTCCCTTCACCCCACACTTAAACTTTTGCATATTCCTTACAATAGAAGTGCTTCTAGGAGGTAAAGTAGAACAAAATACAATAATTTTGAAGAACATTCAAGGGTTATCAAAGAATAGGCTTTAAGCTCAAAGGGGTTAACTAAGATATAATGTACGGGTGAATTCATGTCTATTGATATATGGGGTTACACAAAGAAATGCCTCTATCCTTTCTACAACCAAACAACTTCTATTTCGCTTTGCAAACACACAGGGCAAGTTCTAGGCATCATGTACAACATACAATGTAAGTAAAAACCTCACACACACATGGCATGCAACTCATTTGGAATCCGGTTTATCTACAAAATCCTATCAATGTTCAAGCAAGCATTACTGTGCAATTTAAGGCATATTAAGATTCTACAGTCAAGCTTAAAAGATACATTCTCAAGTTTAATTTACGCTTTTGCTAATGTGCATATTCGGGGTTACATGTTGCCCTTTTACCTCTAATCCTAAGAAAAGAAAGAAAGAAAGAAAAAAAATCTACCTAACCCGGTTCAAATAAAAACCCTTGGAAAAGAACCGTGGTCAAAAGAAAAACCAAGGGGGAGATGATACATTACCTAAAAAAAAATAAAAGAAAGAAAAATCCCTATGTGGACTACTTCCCTCAAGAGTACTTGTCCTAAATAGTCCGTCATCAGGAAGAGTCCTCTACTCATATTTTTAAAATTTTCTGATTTTTTTATTTTTTTTTTATTTTTATTATTTTAGATTACTTACTACACTAATATATACATCATGTACAAGATAAGTTTCCCACCCCACACTTAAAAATATGTCATGTCCTCATGGCATAAACAATATGACAGCACAATAGGGTTTAAGAAAAACTTACCTGTGACTCACTCGGAGTCGGAAACAGTGGATGGGTCGACATGGCATGCTCTCCCAAGTGCTCTGAACCATGCCATAAACCTGTTCTCTGACCGGGCTTGCCTAGTGGACATGGCATCTAGTCGTGTGTGTAGACCGTCAACTGAAGTGCGTAGAGCAGCCACTTCCTCCTCCATTGACCTCAGCATAGGTCGTGTGGACTCGGATCTAGACATGCTTGCTCCGCGAGGAGCAGGCCTGGAAGGTCCAGCTGAATCCATGGAGTGGCTGGCCCGGGCCTCCGGTACAGGATCATCATCATCATCTAAGTCAATGGGTGTGGTGTCTCGTCCAACCCGAATAGTAGCAGCTCTAAATGGAGCTTTTGGTAGTAGCTCACCGTCAGTCTCAGTAACTGGGGTGTGGTTGAGGAGACACAAGGTAGTGACAAGAGATGGGTAATAGAAACCCTTGGCAGTGAGGGATCCCCTCAATACCATCTCGTCACTAATAACCCGGGCAATATCAACATCCCGGTGTGTTACCAAACACCAAGTCAACACGGCCCTATTAAAGTTAACATCTGTAGTGTTACTTGAGGGCAAAATGCGGTTGCAAATTATAGAGAACCAACATTTGGCAATGTGTGTGAAACAGTTAGAATGCAGAGTTTGGTTTCTAATCCATACTGGAACACCATCTACACATAAGGCCTCAATTAGCATGTCCCATGTGACACCGGGCCTATCATGGTAATAATCAATATCACTCGTGTGTAGTGGTAGGCGAAGTACCTGCCGAATGGTGGGAATATGAGCATTTACATGCTTACCTCTGACGAAAACTCGTCTCACCGAGGAGTACGGGCGTTGGCATAGAATTCTCTGACCAGCATCTTGTTTACTGTAGTGGGTGTTTCAAAAAGGAACTCCATCTCTCGCCGTCGGATCTCATCATACATTTCCGGCTTTTCCGAGCGGATGGCTATTCTGTCCACTTCAACCTCTTGAAGCCACTTTTTGTTCGCTTTGATGTGAAATGCATTTTTCGCCCCTTCATCGGCAAACCGAGATTCATCATAAGTCGGTTGCCTGGATGAGCTAGCACCATGTCGTGGTCTCTTTGGAGCCATGATCCTGTACAATTAAGATAGCCAAAAAGTGTATAAACTGTTAGTTAGTGGAAGGCTACTCAGACTTCGCCATCCTTGATAATTCACAATTGACCATCAATTATGTGTAATTCCCGCATACTCTTTATCTAACTATTTCCTACATGCCCAATTGCGTACCCCACACTTAGTTCTTGGCACACATACTAGTACCCTATTGACTTAGTCCATCCCCAAAAAGTATTCAATAACCATTTTAAGAGTTGGCATTATGTCTCCTAATTTTCATTAGTCTATTACGCTCAATGTAATGTGCCCCAACTTAACCAACCAACACATATATATGGTAGAACTACTATTTGGGTTTCCAAATCATAAAATCAACATCATAAACACAATTGAAAACCCAACACCCATTCTTCACCAAACATCAATCATAGAACAAGGTTCCTTAGAGTAATTTCATGGCAAAATTAAAAGCACAATGATAAACCAAGCAACATTCATGAATGGACCCTAACTAACACTAACTAAATATTTATACAAACTAAACAATCAAAAGCTAAAAAAAATGGAACAAAATAAAAGAGAGAAGTAGAGAAACTTACAAGTTATAGTAATGGAGAAGTGGGGTGGAAGAAAGGGATGATTTGGAGAAGAGAGGGATGGGGATTTTTAGAGAGAAGGGAGAGGTTTTGAATTTAGAGAGAGAGAGAGATTTGAGAGGGGAGGGGCGGCTGATTTGAGTGTTGGGAAAGGGGGGTAAGTTATTTTAGGGTTTAAAAAAGGGGGGAGGAAAAAAAATAAAAAAAAACTTTAAATTTTTGCCGACCGCGGAACTGACCGCGACTGTTCGCGGTTCGTTCGCGGCCGCGGATGGACCGCGAACAGTCGAGATTCAGAGGAGGCATTTTTTCGCGGTTGGTTCGCGACCGCGGATGGACCGCGAACAGAGAAGTTCAGAGAGGGTATTTTTCCGCGGTTCATCCGCGGTCCGCGGGTGAACCGCGGACAGTGCTCCTTTATGAAAAACTTCGACTGCTTCAGCAAAAGATTTTTTTTTTTTTGTTTTTCTTATATTCCTTTATTACTTACTACTAAGATTAAATTACTTACAACATGTTCGTGGGTTGCCTCCCACGTAGCGCCTGATTTAACGTTGCGACACGACTCAACTTAGCGCATTTTATGGCTCGCTAGACCTTTGAGGTTCATCCAACCACAATTCTACCTTGTCCTCCATGTCATCCAGGCCTATGTATTGTTTCAACCGCTGTCCGTTTACCTTGAATGTACGTGATCCATCCATAGTTTGAATTTCCACAGCCCCTGACTCAAATGCCTCAATTACCTTGAAGGGTCCTGACCACCTTGATTTCAATTTACCTGGGAGCAGTCGTAATCTTGAATTGTATAGTAGTACCTTGTCCCCATTTTTGAAGGTACGCTCAACGATATTTTGATCATGGATCCGCTTCATCCTCTCTTTATACAATCTTGTATTTTCAAATGCTAGATACCGAAATTCTTCCAACTCATGCAATCCAGTCAACCTTGCTTTACCTGCTTCATCCAAGTTGAGATTCAATTGTTTCAGTGCCCACCACGCTTTATGTTCTAATTCAACCGGCAAGTGACAAGCTTTTCCGAACACCAATTTATAAAGAGACATGCCAATGGGTGTTTTGAATGCTGTTCTATATGCCCATAGTGCGTCATCGAGCTTCCTGGACCAGTCGGTTCTTGTAGCGTTCACTGTTTTGGTCAGCACACTTTTAATCTCCCTGTTGGAGACCTCAACTTGTCCGCTAGTTTGCGGGTGATATGGAGTGGCCACCTCTGTGTTTAACATCATACTTGGCCAATAATTTCTCAAAAGCTCGGTTGCAAAAGTGTGTGCCCCCGTCACTAATGATGGCCCTTGGAGTCCCAAACCGGGTGAAAATATTCTTCTTCAAAAATCCCACTACCACCTTAGCATCATTGGTGGGTAGTGCTGCAGCTTCCACCCATTTGGACACGTAGTCAACAGCAACAAGTATGTACTTATTTCCGTATGAGCTAATGAAGGGCCCCATGAAATCTATTCCCCAGACATCGAATACTTCCACTTGCTGAATTGGATTCATTGGCATCTCATGACGCCGAGAGATGTTCCCGGTGCGTTGACATTCGTTGCAACCTTTCACCCACAAGTGTGCATCCTTAAATACTGTCGGCCAATAGAAACCGGCCTCGAGTATTTTGGCAGCTGTACGTATTCCTCCAAAGTGCCCGCCATATGCTGAAGCGTGACATGCCTGCAAAACAGAAGATTGTTCTATCTCGGGGACACATCTCCGGATCATGTTATCAAGACATATCCTAAACAAGTATGGTTCATCCCAATAATAATACCGACTTTCACGAAAAAATCTTTTCCTCTGGACCGATGATAGGTCATAAGGAACAATGCCACTGGCTAGATAATTGGCATAGTCAGCATACCATGGAGCTTCCAGGAGAGTGGTGGTGAGCAACTGCTCATCTGGAAAGGTTTCCAGAATTTCCCCACTCTCTTTGACAAGTTCAGCTCCTTCAAGTCTTGACAAATGGTCAGCTACTTGATTTTCAGTACCTTTTCTATCCCTAATTTCGAGGTCGAACTCTTGGATAAGCAACACCCAACGAATTAGGCGTGGCTTAGAGTCCTTTTTATCAATTAACTATCTTAAAGCTGCATGGTCTGTGTATACGATTACCTTTGATCATATGAGATAGGACCGAAATTTGTCGAATGCAAACACAACCGCTAGCATCTCCTTTTCCGTCACTGTGTAGTTTAGCTGTGCTCCATTCAGAGTTCTACTTGCATAGTATATTGGATGCATCAGTTTATCTTTCCTCTGGCCCAGCACTGCCCCCACTGCATAATCACTTGCATCGCACATTAACTCAAACGGTTGATCCCAGTCTGGGGCAATGATGATGGGTGCTGTGACCAGCCTCTTTTTTAGTTCCTCAAAAGCAATCCTGCATTCGTCAGTAAAAACAAAAGAATGGTCTTTCTCAAGTAACTTACAGAGAGGGTTTGATATTTTGGAGAAGTCTTTAATAAACCTCCGGTAAAAACCGGCGTGTCCAAGAAAGCTTCTTATGGCCCTGACGGATGTTGGTGGAGGCAACTTTGCAATGATGTCGACTTTAGCACGGTCCACCTCAATGCCTTTGCTTGAAACCCCGTGCCCAAGTACTATACCTTCTTGAACCATAAAGTGGCACTTCTCCTCGTTTAGTACTAAGTTTGTTTCCATGCATCTTTGTAATACTCTATTCAGATTGGCCAGGCATTCGTCGAATGAATTTCCAACCACTGAGAAATCGTCCATGAACACTTCCATAATGTCTTCCACCATGTCGGTGAAAATAGCCATCATGCACCTTTGAAAAGTGGCAGGTGCATTGCATAGTCCGAATGGCATCCTCCTGAAGGCGAAGATACCATAAGGGCATGTGAAGGAGGTCTTCTCTCTATCTTCGGGGGCTATGGAGATTTGATTGTACCCCGAGTATCCATCCAGAAAGCAAAAGTGAGATCTCCCTGCCAACCTGTCAAGCATTTGATCAATGAAGGGAAGTGGGAAGTGATCCTCGCGAGTGGCTAGATTCAGTTTCCTGTAGTCCATGCATATTCTCCATCCGGTGACGGTTCTTGTTGAGATCAGTTCATTGTTGTCGTTTTTCACCACCGTCATGCCTCCTTTCTTGGGTACACATTGGACCGGACTCACCCAGCTGCTGTCTGAGATTGGGAAGATTATTCCCGCATCTAGCCACTTTATTACCTCCTTCTTCACCACTTCCTTCATGTTGGGGTTCAGCCTTCTTTGATGTTCCCTGGAAGGTTTATGTCCATCTTCCAGGAGGATTTTATGCATGCAATAGGCTGGGCCGATCCCTTTTATGTCTGCCATGGTCCACCCGATGGCAGTCTTGCATTCCTTGAGTACCTGTATAAGCTTTTGGGTCTGCACTTCTAACAAACTCGATGAGATAATAATGGGTAATATGGAGTTAGGGCCTAAATACTCATACCTGAGGTGTGATGGTAGTGGTTTAAGTTCAAGCTTCGGTGGCTCTTCTATGGATGGCTTTGCTGGTGGGTTTTCTCTTTTTTCTAGGTGTAGGGGTTCGAATTCGATCTCTCGCTTCCAAAATCCCTTGCCTTCCAAGGATAATACCCATTCGGCCAGACTTTCACCATTTACCTCTTCCATGTTCATCAGGCATGCTTGCAGTGGATCTTCGATAGTCAATTCTGCATCGTCGGTTTCCACTATTACATCAACCGCATCAACTAGAGAGCAATTTGCGAACTCACTAGGGCGCCTCATGGATTTTTGCACATTGAAGATGATCTCCTCATCATTCAACCTCATCTTGAGTTCCCCGGTTTCACAATCAATTATGGCTCTCCCGGTGGCTAGGAATGGTCTTCCCAGGATTATGGTAATTTCTTCGTCGACCTTGCAATCAAGAATAACAAAATCGGCGGGAAACACAAACTTCCCAACCTGGATTAGCACATCATCTATAATGCCAAATGGACGCTTAACCGTCCCGTCAGCAAGCTGTAAAAGCATAGAGGTGGGTCTGGCTCTCCCAATACCTAACCTCTTATAGACAACTAAGGGCATGAGATTAATGCTTGCCCCCAAATCACATAAAGCCTTAGCAAAGGCATAATTCCCTATAGTGCATGGGATGGTGAAACTACCTGGATCAGATAGCTTCTCAGCAATGGGTCTGGAAACCACTGCACTACAAGTCTGTGTGAGTGTAACTGTGGCCAAGTCTTGGAAATCAAATTTCCGCGACATTAAATCCTTCATCATCTTAGCATAACCAGGCATTTCTTTTAAAGCTTCAATTAATGGGATGTTTACCTGAATTTGCTTGAGCATGTCGAAGAACTTTTTGTATTGTTCCTCTTTTTGGTGTTTGGCCAACCTTTGGGGGAATGGTGGTGGAGGCCTCTTCTTCCCGGTGACTTGGGATTTATCTTTGTCTATCGCTTTCTCATCAATCTGCTGCTCTACCTTTTCAGCTACTTTCTCCGTTCCCTGTTGTGCTTCTTTGTTTTCAGCAACTGGCTGGACTGTGACTTTTGTCAATCCTGTGGATTCATCCAGTTCAATGTTCAATGGCGCAGGTGTCTCAGCCTGTCTGTCAATATTTTCACTTTCATTCTCAGCATCATCTCTACCGCTTCTCAGAGTCACTGCCATTATTTTCTTTGGGATTTGGTCCTTTGGGTTCGTTTGTGTATCTGCAGGTAATGTCCCTTGAGGACGATTGCCTTACAGACATAGCAATCTGACCCATCCGCACTTCCATATTTTTGATCGCCGCATCATGTGCATCTATTCCTTCATTGGTTTTGGCTTTGACCCAATTACCTGCTGCATCATAGCTTTCAATTCTGCGAACCCATCGTCATGTCTACCCCCATGCTGTGGTGGGGGTGGATGATATCCCTGCTGCTGATTGCCAAAATTCTGAGGCCTAGGATATGGAGCCATGTTGTGTGGTGGCCTCATACCTGCTGCATTAAATTGTGGCTGGGGAGGTCCGTATTGCATTGGAGCCTGTTGGCCCCAGTTTTGATTACCTTGTCGCTGTCCTCCATAGTTAGCCACATAGTTCATATCTTCATGCTGATGATGATGTTCTTGGTCTGCAGCCCATGGATTACCTACGGGTTGGCTAATGCAAGATGTGCATAAACCACCATTGGTAGTATCTACAATGTGAACCTGCTGCTTAACCCCTGATTCTTCCACCTTCTTTGTCAGGATGCTCATTTGTGTCAATAAAGTTGCCATGTTCTCCTCTAGAGTGTTGGATGGATCCAGAGGTACAGAGTGTACCACTGGTGTGATAGGAGCATTCCTGGACGTCCACCCGGAATTTTGAGCCATCTTGTCTAGCAAATTTTGGCCTTCTCTCCAAGTCTTGCTCAGAAAAGCCCCACCTGCTGAAGCATCTACAATGTTCTTCATGCTGTCCGAAAGTCCCATGTAGAACCTTTGACCCAACATCTGTTCAGGAATCCCATGGTGAGGACACATAACAAGCATGCCTTTGAATCTCCCCCAAGTTTCATGTAGTGTTTCCAATGGTTTTTGTTTGAAGCTCACAATCTCATCAATTTGTTGAGCTGTTTTGTTGGGTGGATGAAACTTGTTGTGGAATTGTTTGACTAACTCATCCCAAGTTGCAATGGAGTTTATTGGGAGTGAGTTTAGCCATATCTGTGCTGCTCCTGTAACGAGAATGGAAAAAGTAGTAATCTGATAGCTTCCGGAGTTACATTCGGTTGCCTTTGTGTTTTGCATATTGATAGAAAGTTTTTGAGGTGCTGCCGTGGATCTTCAACCTGAGACCCAGAGAATAATCCCTTGTTTTGCAACAAGTGAAGCATGTTGTTGGTAATCTGGAAAGACTCAGCTTGAATTGCTGGCACAACGATGGCAGTTGCCAAATTATCCGCTGTGGGTTGTGCCCAGTCGAACAATGCACCATCTTGTGCCTCCTGTGCCTCTTGCATGTTTAGCCCGGCTTGCTGGTTTTGAGCGTTCATGTCACCTATGTCAAAGTCTAGTTTGATTGGTTGTTGAGATCGTTGAATTTGTTTGATGGCTTTGTTGCGCACCCGGAAGGTTTGCTCGGGGTTTGAGAGTCCTTCAATTAGTTCTCCAGTCCTTGCAGATTTTCTAGGCATGCACCTGAATACCCAAATCAACAAACGTCAAAATATTCAATGTAGAGTGTAGAAAGAACCTGAATACACAAGAATCTTGAAGTTCTGGCAATGGCAATTGATAATTCCGTTAATTCCCCGACAACGGCGCCAAAATTGATTCACGTCCAAGCAACGGTCGTAGTCAATATAACTTGGTTTAATAAGTCCAAGATCGATCCCACGGAGAATTAACCTACCAATTGCAACTTTCACAACCCCAAAAGTACTTCCGAATCAAGTTCCCAAACTTTGAATATATATATGTGTGGATTCGAACAACTACTTTGCAAGAATTAAAGAATGCTTTAAAATAAAGAATTGAATGTTGAATGAAATAATATAGAGAAAGACTAAGGTATTGATTTCCCCTATTGACTGGAATCCCTTATCGTTATGCTCATACAAATTGTTAATATATTCTATCAATCATGAACGCTATGTGTATCGTAACCCTCTCCCGAGCAATTACAATAATTTACTAGTGCACTCTCCCGAGCTACCCTAGCTAGCTTTAATTTGAATAGTTCACTTTAGATTGCACCCAAGACTTCGTTATTCCTAACCCCGTCTTTACGCCTAAAATTATAGATTCCTCTAATAACCTAGGTGTGGTGTTGTTCAACAATAAACCTAAATATGCACTCTTTTCCAAGTTATGCACACTAAATAGGCACCTCTAATTGGGAGCTCTACCAATTAACTACAATAAGAATGAAGTTGAACAAATAGAAATCTAAGTCACAATTTGTAATCACATAAACGATAAGTTCATCTATCAATAGGTTCCATCAAAACCTTAGAAAAGAATTTAGCTACTCATGCTTGAAGAAACAAAAAGAATAATAATTGAAATCATAAAGAATTGCTTGATATAAAATAATAGAAAGAGTTTGAGAGGAATCTCTCCTACTAAAACCTTGCAAAAGTATTGAAGAAATAAAGTACATGCCTCTATGGGGCAAACTAGGAGTTTATATAGAGGTTTTAGGGCTTAAAAACTAAATTAGAGTCCAACTGGGATTACTGCCGCTGGGACTTCCGCGGTTCGTTCGCGGCCGCGAGCGGACCGCGAACAGTCAAACTTCAGAGGGCTTCTTTTTTCGCGGTTCATCCGCGACCGCGAGTGGACCGCGGATGAACAGTGCTTCTGTTTCTTTACTGCTTCGTCCAGCCCTCTTCACTTTAGCTCTTCTCTTGGCCTTTTCATCAACCTATGGCTTCAAAATGGCTTTTTAAGGCATCCAATGCATCACATGTACCTGTAAAACACAATCAAACACTAATCAAAGCATTTTGTCCTCATAACAACATTATTCTCATAATAAAGTGTGATTATTTAGGGTATAATTATAGTCAAATTCACCTATTATCAACAAGCAATACCCCTGCTTGGAGGATCTTCTTTGCCAGAACATACCAACTCATATGTGGTCTACAAACCCCAAAATGGACCTCACTCATGATAGTTGTGTCTTGCCTCGCATCAACGCATCTTAACAACCCGAGATCTGGAGTTCTTTTGTACAACTGATAATAGGTGAATTTGACTATATTTATGCCCTAAATAATCACACTTTATTTTTGTTTTTATATTGTTTATGATGACAAAATTCTTTTATTAGTGTTTTCACTGTGTTATAGGTACACATGAGCTAGTGAAGACTAAAGGAGTAGTTTTGGAGTCATAAGATGGTAAAAAGGCCAAGTGTGGAACAAGTTAGGAGTTTGTGCTAAAAAATAGCTTGAAGAATTCGTAACACTGTTCTGCCGCGGTTCCACCGCGACCGCATTAGAACCACGGTAGAAGAGGCCTACGGAAGGTTTTGAGATTCAGAGAACCTAATCCACCGCTGTTGCACCGCGACCGCGGTCGAACCGCAGTGGATACCGAGATTTTGAAGGCCGATTTTGTCAACACATGAATTATGTAACCTAAACCGTATATTTAATATTAGGATTCGCCCAAGAGAGGCAAGTATTGTATTATTCATTACTTTTGCAAGCAAACTAGTAAGAGAGAACTCTCTCAACATCTTTCTTTCTTTTACATTGAATCATTGATTATGAATTCAATTATCTATCTTGTTTTCTTGATTATGAGTAGCTAAATGTTTATCTAAGGTTTTGATGGAACCTATTGAGTGATGAACTTCTGGGTTATGTGATTACAAATTTTTAGCTGGATTTCTATTTTTTCAACTTCGTTCTTGTTGTAGTTAATTGATAGGATCCTCAATTAGCTGTGCCTATTTAGTATTCATAACTTGGAAAAGAGTGCATATTTAGGTAATTCTAGAACAATCCCAATTTAAATTGTTAAAATTTACCTCGTTAATATCTTGGTCGAGTGCCGAATGAAACAAAAGTATTACAATAGCATTTTCTGTATTTGTTATCTGTGACGACCCGGATTCCCCACAATCGGGATCATGATGGCACCTACTCGTGGTATCTAGACAAGCCAATTTACTCACCATCTTTCCATTAATATAAACCATCTTGTTGTTAATTTAATAACAAGAATAATAACAATAATATTAACTACGGAAGTCTACTTTTATAAATTTGAATATAATGTAAAGTAACCGACATGAATTCTCTACCCAAGATGTGGAGTCACAAACTCACTAACTACTAAGGAATAACTACACATAATGGTTTGAATGAAAATAAATAATAACTGTCTATCTTGGAACAATGAGACCACAACAATAACAAAAGTAAATAGAGGAGACGCCGGGCCTGCGGACTCCTGCAAGCTACCTCGGTCTCGGAAGTACGAAATCCCACTAGTACTCTACTGCTGCTGATCCTGCTCGAAACCTGGACCTGTGCAAAAACGCGCAGAAGTGTAGTATCAGCACAATCCGACCCCATGTGCTCGTAAGTGCCCGGCCTATCACGGCGAAATAGTGACAAGCCTAGGACCAGACACTCACATAAACCTGTGTTGTTCTAAATAATGTATATACCACAAAATAATGGAAATATCAAGTAACATAACTAACAAAGGAGGTAACACGCTGGGGGAACACAATCAGCAACACATAATAAATCGGTAAGGAAAATCAAAGTGTACCAAAAATAGCTATCACCAAAACAAGAAATTTAAATGGTTGCACGGCACCACCCTTCATGCTTTTACTCTCATCCTCACCAAATAATCAAATAAAAGTGCACGGCATCACCTTTCGTTCTTTTTACTCTCATCCTCACCAAATAAGCAAATAAAAGTGCACGACATCACCCTTCATATTTTTACTCTCATCCTCACATCCATGGCACGGCATGATCCTTCGTGCATGGTTTAAATAACAACGGCATGGAATGTCCTTCGTGCATGGTTTAAGTAACAACCACATGCAATGTCCCTTTATGTATAAATAATAAAACAAGTCACGGAATGATCCTTCGTGCGAACATAAGTAAACAAAATGGCACGACATCACCCTTCGTGCATTATCACTCTTCCTCACCCAAATAACAATCACAGTCAAGGGCAAAAGAATAAAACAAATAATATGAACCGTCCTGGCAAGGGAAACAAGAATCATAACAATATCCCGGCAAGAGAACAACAACAACAACACAATAAGGTCCCGGCAAGGGAAACAATTTCACAACCCATCAAGAGCTCAAGAACATGGCTTAAAAACATTTCACATTAACACATAACATATGTCAACAAACGACTCACGGTCATGCTAGACGCCGGTGTATAGATGCTCGTCACCACAGCCTATACACCGCACTCGATCACATAGCAATTAGCACATTCAATCCTATTTCCTCAAGCTAGGATAGATCAAACACTTACCTCAAAGCCTTGAAGTCCAATTAACCTTCAACTATCGCTTTACCTCGACTTTCAACCTTCAACTCGCTCGAATCTAATCACAATTGGTTCAATTACTTTAATAAATGTTATATAAATTGATTTGAATGCATAAAATTGGTTTTCTCAAAGTTTAACCCAAAATTTTCCTAAACGCCGCCGGTCTCACGTCGTCGAAACTCGGGGTTTGGACCAAAATCCGGTCACCCATTCCCCCACGAGTTCAATTGTATGATTTGTTTTGAAATCGGACCTCAAATCTAGGTCCAATTCCCCAATTTGTGAAAAACCTAGATTCTACCCAATAACAACAATTTCAACCATAAAAACCTTTGATTTTCCATGGAAAACATGTTTAATGATGTTAAGAATTGAAAGAGTTGAGTAAAAATTGACTTACAAGTGATTTGGAGTGACATTGCTCTTGGAAAATCGTGTGTGGTGTTTTGGGTGTAGAAAGAATGGTGAAAAAAGGTTTAAAATTGTTTAAGTATCAGATTTGCACAGCTGCGGATACGAGAATTGCGAACATATGTTCGCAATTGCGAATACGACAGGTCTGGGCTGCGGAACTCGCATGTGCGACGAAATATTTGCATTTGCGAACTGAGCCCAATACAGGGCAGCCTCGCATTTGCGAGATTTTGATCGCATTTGCGAACATAAGGATTTCCTGGGCAACATCGCATTTGCGAGGTCTTACTCGCATTTGTGAACCAAGGCCTTTCCTGGGCCTCTTCGCATTTGCGAAGTATTTTTCGCTTTTGCGAACTAAGGCTGTTTCTGGGACGCTCGCAATTGCTAGCATTTCTTCGCAATTGCGAAGATATCAGCTGGGGAAAAATACCAGCTATGTTATTTTTCAAAATTTGCTCTAGCGGCCTATCAAATCTTTACCCGAGCCCTCGGGCTCCAAACCAAACATGCACACAACCTCAAAAACATACCACGAACTTGCTCGCGCGATCAAATCGCCAATATAACATCGTTTTCATAAAATTAAGCCTCAAATTCATGATTTTCTTCTTTTAAACTTCATAAACTTTCAAACTTGGAACTCATATTTCAAAACACGTCAAACGACGTCCAATTTTTGTAAAACTTTGTAGGAAGTTCTTAAACAATATTTAAGACTTGTACCGGGTGTCGAAACCAAAATACGAGCCCGATACCATGGTCTTTTAATTAACTTTCATTTCCATTTTCATTAATAATTTCAACAAAACAATTTAATAGAAAAATTCATATCTTGGGCTCTAGGCCTCAGAATTTGACGCTGGACACATGCCCGAAGTCCCATATTTTCCTACGGACCTTCCAGGACCGTCCGATCTCGGGTCCGGGTCCGTTTACCAAAAATGATGACCGAAGTCAACTATATCAATATTAATATTATTTTTCTCCAAATTCTTCATAGAATTCATATATTTCAACATAAAAAAAATTCCGGCTACGCACTCGAACTGCACACGCAAATCGAGGCAATATAAAATGAGGTTTTCAAGGCCTCGAAAGCACGGAACAAAAGAGAAAAATAGGTGATGACCCTTTGGGTCGTCACAGACGACATCTGATACCAATTGTTAGAATATGCACATCGGAGGCAAACATGAGTCGGGGAACAAATGTGGGTAACGGCTCCATATATTAGACTTGGACTCCTAGGTCGATGCCTAAGGAGGCTGACCTCTCCATTAGATACGCACTGAAGGAAAACTCTTCGACCCCAACTGTCGAACCTGCCGGTCTATAGTGGCTCCTCCTCGTAAGATAGATCCTTGTCCAATTGGACAGTACTGAAGTCTAACACATGTGTATGACCACCGTGGTACCTCCGAAGCATAGATACATGAAAAACTCGATGTACAACTGATAAGCTAGGTGGCAGTGCTAGTCTGTAAGCCACCTCTCCCACTCGGTCCGGAATCTCAAATGGACCAATATACCTAGGGCTGAGCTTGCCCTTCTTTCCAAATCTCATCACGCCCTTCATAGGCGACACCCGGAGCAATACCCGCTCACCAACCATGAAATCCACATCTCGGACCTTACGATCTACATAACTCTTCTGTCTGGACTGAGCTGAACGTAACCTCTCTTGGATAGTCTTGACCTTGTCTAAGGCCTCCTGAACTAGGTCTGTTCCTAGCAACCGATCCTCTCCCGATTCAAACCATCCGACTGGAGACCGATATCGCCTACCATACAACGCCTCATATGGAGCCATCTAAATGCTAGATTGGTAGCTGTTATTGTAGGAGAACTCTGCTAATGGCAGAAACTGGTCCCACGAGCCTCCAGAATCAATGACGCAAGCTCGGAGCATATCCTCTAGTATTTGAATAGTTCTCTCGGACTGACCGTCCGTCTGAGGATGAAAAGTTGTACTCAACTGAACCTGAGTGCCTAACTCCTGCTGGACCACTCTCTAGAAATGCAAGGTAAACTGCGTACCCCGATCTGAGATAATAGACACCGGCACCCCATGAAGGCGAACAATCTCCCTGATGTAAATCTCTGCTAGCTTCTCCGATGAGTAAGAGACAAATACTGGAATGAAGTGTGCTGACTTGGTCAGCTGATCAACAATGACCCAAATAACATCAAATCTACTTCGAGTCAAATGAAGTCCGGTAATGAAGTCCATTGTGATCCGCTCCCATTTTTACTCGGGAATTTCAATTCTCTAGAATACACCACCAGGCCTCTAGTGCTCATATTTCACATGCTGACAATTTAGACACCGAGCGACATACGCAACAATGTCCTTCTTCATCCTGCGCCACCAATAGTGCTGCCATAAATCCTGATACATCTTCGCGGCGCCCGGGTGAATAGAATACCGCAAACTATGGGCCTCCGCTAAGATCAACTCTCGAATCCCCACGACATTGGGCACACAAACTTGCCCCTGCAATCTCAATACTTCGTCATCATCTAGAGTTACCTTCGTGACACCTCCCCACCGTACAGTGTCTCTCAAGTCACGCAAATGAGGGTCATCAAACTGCCTCTCACGGATATGCTCTAATAGAGAAGAAGGAGCGACCGTGCAAGCTAGTACCCTGCTAGGCTCCGAAATGTCTAGTCTCACGAACCGATTGGCTAAGGCCTGGACATCTAGAGCAAGTGGTCTCTGGCTGACCGGAATATAAGTAAGACTACCCATGCTGGTAGACTTCCTACTCAACACATCGGCCACCACATCGGTCTTACCTGGGTGATATAAGATAGTAACATCATAGTCTTTCAGAAACTTTAACCATCTCCTCTGTCGCACATTCAACTCTTTTTGCTTGAGTAAATACTAAAGACTTTTGTGATCTGTGTATACCTCACATGCCACACCATATAGATAATGCCTCCAGATTTTTAAGGCATGGACCACTGCTGCCAGCTCAAGATCATGAACCGGATAATTCTTCTCATGAATTTTTAACTGTCTCGAAGCATAAGCAATAACCTTGCCACTCTGCATCAATACCGTTCAAAGCCCACTACGGTATGCATTACAGTAAACTGTGTAAGGCCCTGAACTCGTGGGTAAAATCAACACTGGTGCCGTAGTCAAAGCTGTCTTGAGCTTCTAAAAGCTCGCCTCACACTCATATGACCACTTGAACTTAACACCTTTCTGGGTCAATCTAGTCATCGGGGCTGTAATAGATGAAAACCCCTCCACAAACCGCCAATAATACTCTACTAACCCCAAGAAACTCCGGATCTTTGTAGCTGATGTTAGTCTAGGTCAGTCCCTAACTGCCTCCATCTTCCTTGGATCGACCTGTATGCCTTCTGCTATCACAACATGACCTAGTAATGCAACTGTACTTAGCCAGAACTCACACTCTTCATATATCTGCATATAGTTGACTACCTTTCCAGAGTCTGGAGAGCCACTATGAGATGCTGTGTATGCTCTTCCTAACTGCGGGAGCATATCAATACATTATCAATGGGGACTATCACGAACAAGTCTAACTAAGGAATGAACACCTCGTACGTATGTACATAACCATGACTTTGGCCATAAGAGTTGTCCCTAAATTACAACATTGCCAATTAACTGCGTGTTATCAAATACCTTATTCTAAAACTCCCACTTTACTCATAATGAGGTATGGAGACCTCATGATTACTTTCCTGAATTAATATTCATATTTATCCTCACCCGGGTGCTCGTCTCAAGGCTAAAACTCAAAGATTATAAAATGGAAATGGCTAATGTGAACAGAAATTATACAAGAATTGTCAAATAGTCCTAACGGGCATGACTCTCATTTAAAAATGTAATACAAAAATATTAATTTCATAAAAGAAGAATTTTAAACACATAAACTCTTACCACCAGGACCTAGTCCTCATATGATATCCACTGCAACTTGAAGCTCGGTTTAGAAAAATATTTCACATTATGCAAAAATTTGAGGATCTTATCCTCAACTCTGAATCACAAGTACTTGCACATTGTATCATTTGAAAATTTTCATTTCCTTTATTTCTTCCTTTCAATAATTTTCCGTCAAAGAAAATCACGACATAAAATGAACCCTCATCTTGATAGGGCATACAATTAATGATTGAAATTAGTTATTCCAAGAATTATATCAAAACCCATTGTAATAAGTAATATAAAGTCACTCTTAGACTCATGGATATTTTAGTGACTAACACCTAATAATAGGGATATCAATCCTCATGTAATATCCCAACGTGAGTATTTCCATAAGTAGATTTGATGATTACGATGCTCTCTCATGAGTGGAGCATATTAAGAGGACTCGCCTAAATTTTTCAAAAACCAATCAAATTAAGGAAAAATATCCTTTTTATAACTATCAAAATTGTGCATGTGATTGATGTGCCGGAGCAATTCGGCACATTATTTTTGCCCTACATGAGAATTACTCCCAAAAAATTCAAAATAAAATAGTTTTGTATTGTGCGTGATTTTGGTGATTTTTGTGTTATTTTTCTCTTATTATTTGCATTTTTGTGTATGCGTGTCTATTTATTAAATTAATATAAAATACAAAAATGTTTGCATTCTGCATATAAAATTCATGTTTGTAATTTAGAGTAATTAAGTTTATTTGACGAAAATGGAAAAATAACAAAAATATGTGTTTAATGTCTAAAGTCTAATTGTGTGGTTTTAGCCCTAATTGTTATTTAATTTTGTGTTAATTGTTATAACGATTTAACTCGTACCTTTTATAAGTTGATTTATTTCTATAAGTTAATTTAGAATTTTTAGAATTTTAGTTTTATTTCAAGGAAATAAAAGAAAAGAAAAAAAAATAGAAGAACAAACCACATTTGGGCCATCTTTCATTAAATAAGACTAAGCCCAAACAAAATACCCCAAAACCAACCCATACCCACGCCCAACCCGTTTTACCCGACCCGGCCGGCTCATAATCCAAACGACCCACCCTCTCATTTTCATTTTCATTCCCCAAACCTTAAATTAGAGACCCCCTTCTCCTTCTCCATAGCCGCCATCCACCCAGCCCATCACCACTATTTTTCCACCATTTCCGGCGACCACACCCCACAAAAAAACCTGCCGCCCACCTCCTCTCTTTCACCATTCTCCTTCACAGAACCTTGGACAAGAGAAAGAACCCAAACTACCTCTTTCGTTCGAGTTTCAGTCACACACAAACATGCATCTACCATAAGGAAACACACGCAGCAGATAGTGAGAATAGAGGAAGTGAACGGACGTAATTATTGTTTCGTTCTGACTTCAAATTCGAATCCTTTCGATTTTCATGTCGAATTCTGGTTTTCTCCTCATTTTTTGATTCAGATTCCTATATAAGGTGTTAGTTGAGGTCATTTCGAAGCTATCATTTGTGTTCTCAGTATTGGGAATTCGTCGTTCGTCTCCATTCGAGGTCCGTTCGTTGGTTGCTGAAATGTGCATCACTAGTTTCTTCTTTTTCGGATTGAAGTTTGCCGTCAGATTTGCTGTTTTGAATTTCTGCTGCACGCCATGTCGCTGTAATTATTTGAGGTCCGAATTTTCAAACTCTTATTCATTCTGTAGTTTCCAAGTTATATTTGTTTTATCCGAGTTTCAATTTGCTCGATTTTGGATATGAAATCGGTGTATATGCTTGAAATCAGTATAGGCATCGTGGTTATGGCAATTTGATTCTGATTCATTTTTTATGTGTTTTAATTTATCTTCGTGGTTTGTTGACTTTGTATGTGTTAGTCGTATGTGTTATACGAATCAGTATGGCGGTAGGTTTGGTTTCTACTGTCAGATTTGTGCATTTAAGTTCATTTCCAATTTAGGATGTTATTAACGTTTCAAAGCTTTTCATGGTTTTAGTATGAGTTGAATCCAATGATTGAAATCATTTTTGTGAAGAGTTGAATGAAGTACTGGACTTGATCTTTAAGTTATAAAAGTCGAAAATAGCTTCTAGTTCTGATGAAATTCTGTGGGATACTAAGGTGATGTTTGGTTTTCCTTGTTGTGATTTGTTTGTCTAGTTATCAGGAGATCTATTTGTTTTGTTACTGAAGCTTGGTGATCTGTTCAGTTGAATTAAGGAATCGGATTATTCAGTTGTTAAGAATTAGCTAAGTTCTCTTCATTAGATGAATTGGTTATAGGTGGGAAGAATAGTAATTTCAGAAGTTTCAGGGGTATTTTGGGGTTTAACAGTCTGCCAAATGGTCTAGCTAAGCGGACTGTCACTATAGTACTTAATTAACCATTAATTTAATGTGTTAGTGGGAAACAAAGCATAATGGGGAGGTAAAGGGATTGATTAAACAAACTCACCCATAACTTTTGAATTAAATAAGGAAAAGATAAGTGTTAATGGGGAACAAAACATATGGTAGTGGAATTGATGGGAAAAATGCTTAATTAAATGGGTTTTAATGCTCTTATGACCTGTAAAAAGAAAAGGGATCTGAATTGGCATAAGGGGAGGGGGAATTCGGACAGAATAAAGGGAGAGAGACACAAGAGAGAGAAAGAAGAAAAAGAACACATAAGATTCCAGATCTGAAATTAACATTTCAGATTCATTTTTCTTCTGTTTTGCCTTCAAATTCATATTAAAAAATCCAAAAACAGTAGTATATTCATCACTGATTGTTAGGAGACTGCTATTTGAATGAGATTTGGTTTTGAATCAACTTGAAATTCTGGAAATTGCTTCCTGGGTTAGCTGTTTGGTCATATTCACTGTTGATCTCCTGGTTGAAATAGAACTTCTGGTGCTGGTGCTGTATTTGCTGTTGATTCCCTTTTCTCCTACTCACAATTTGTAATTTTCAGGTACATATTTCAGCCTATTTCGTTGTAGCTATTCTCCATGAATTGGGAAATTGAAATTGCAATAGCTGCCTGATTTACAAAGAAATTTTTTTTTTTTATTATTTCCTTAGTTCTCTATATACCTTTGTGTATTGATTGAATGAATAGTTTTGTAATAAATTTGCTTCTATGCACAAGCTCTATTTAGTTATTGTAGTTTGATTTAGATCTATAAAATTCAACCTAGTATAAGGAAAGTGAGCATAAATAATTATTGTATAAGATTTACGTCCTTTATTCATATTTGACTGTTGGTAACCAAATTAGTATGACTAATCAGAATATAAGGCATGTGGAATGAACAAATGCAGCATTAGCAATTTAGTATTAGATAAAACTCAGTTTTGGCATATTACTTCATCAGGCATAGCGTTTTTGGTATTCAAGTCTATATGGCTAATGGTTTATTATTGGATTGTGTATCAAAAATGGGAATGTTGGAGGCCCAGGCCCGCCTGATGGCCTGTAACTAGAATTGGGAGGAGATTTCCGGCAGAAAGGCGAGGGATTAAAAGTAACATTCATTGTCTTGTGATTCTGCTTCTCGTTTTCGATTACAAATAAAACATATATATATTTCGTCTCTTCCTCCTGGACTAGAGTTCATTTAAAAAGTGAAGCTCGTTTGAAAGTTGCTGAGTTCATTGTTGTCCGAGCTTCTGATTTCTACCCATTTCTATTGTTGATTATGCTGATATTAGCCATTGTATTGTGGCCATGGGTACGGTTTCCGTGACATGGTTATGATGCATGTTTCTAAAACTTGGGAATGCATTACATGTAACCCGATTATAACTTTAAATAATGACCCTTTAAAATAATGAGACGAGCCTCGCCGCACTAAATACACAATTGCGGGGCCCTCAAATTAGTTGTAAAAATTTAGACTCAGGAAGACCGTTTAGCGAATTTCACGGTCTTTCCCAAAGTTAATAAAGCCGATAGACTATTTTAGGGCACGATTTTAATATACTTTCCATTAAATGAGTGTGCACTTGGTGCGACTCAAATTCAAATCTCGGCAAAGCTGAAATACACCAAAAGTCATAGGCGTACTGGTTGCGGTATGACTCGAGGCGTGTTTTCGTGACGTCGCAATTCTTCTAAAAATCGAAAAGCGGAACATTAAAAGCACATAATTAAAATATATATAGAAATCAGATAGAAACAAAAATAGCAGTTGAGCGACCGTGCTAAAACCACGGAATCCGGGAGTGCCTAACACCTTCTCCCGGGTTAACAGAATTCCTTATCCGGGTTTCTAGTTTCGCAGACTGTAATACAGAGTCATAAATTTCCTCAGTTCGGGATTAAACCGGTGACTTGGGACACCATTATTTTCCCAAGTGGCGACTCTGAATAATTAAATAAATTGATCCCGTTCCGACTGTCCTTTAAGTGGAAAAACTCCTTCACCGATTATTATTATATCTCTTCTTGGGGTGTAGTATTAAACAATAGCACATTTACATTATATTACGTTCTGTGCGGCAAAAAGGAGGTGTGACAGCTCTGGCGACTCTACTGGGGAGGATACCAGAACTTCGGTTCAAGGTTTAAGAATTCGAGCTTAGTTAAATTGTTGTTTTTGTCTATATCGGATTTTATTATATGTATAATTAATGTGCTATATGTCTACCGCTTTGATGCTAGTTGCATTGTATATACAAATTGCTATATGTTTACCGCTTTGATACTATCTGAACTGTATATACAAACTGCGCCGAGTCCTTTCTTTCTCTCACCCCCGGGGATGTGCTCACTGGTTGAGACTCCCTATTACGTTAGTGTCATACCCCGAAATAATAAAGAGGCTCGGAAAGTTTCTAAGCCGGTTGGCCTTTTGGTTCCCGGAAAGGAGCTCCTTCCTCAGCCCGAGTTGTCCGCTCGGGTACACAGTCTAGATCACATACCGAGGTTCTGAGCTTAGAATAACATGACTTCATGCCGGATCCCTAGTAGGAAACGCTTATTTGCATCATGTTGCATTTGACTTAGGGGACTCAACACAGGGGTTGGGTCCGTCTAGGACAGGTGACCCTGTAATCAAAGACCGAGCATATTGCATTTATTTATCATGTATTATTATGATGATTGGTTAAATTCCTGAAAACAAAAAAAAAAGAAATAGAATTTTGGAATAGAAAAATATCAAAAATATTGACGAAATGTTGTCGAAAATTTGAAAATTTGAAAAATAGGAAGAGCAATTTTGTTGAAATAATTGGTCATGAAATAATCTGACCGAACTACGCAGGTTTGATTCTCGCCACTAGGTGGGATACGTAGGCAACCCTCATCGGGTCCAACCACCCCTTCAAAAATCAAAAAAAAATGTGTGTTTAATTTTGTTAATAAAATCAAAGTGATGCCATTTTGAAAAATAGCCGAATGTTTCGAAAGGACGCCGGAAGGCTGTTTTTGCAAAAAATAGCCACTTTGAATCATTGTAAATAATTTTTGGGCACAACCTTGAAATATTTCCTCGCGGAAATGTTGAAAGGCCGTAGCCGCAAAATCAAGTTCGGGTTAGCACACCTTTCAAAAAATCAAAAAATGTGTGTTTAATTTTGTCAATAAAATCAAAGTGATGCCATTTTGAAAAATAGCCGAATGTTCCAAAAGGACGCCGGAAGGCCGTTTTTGCAAAAATAGCCACTTTGAATCATTGTAAATGATTTTTGGGCACAACCTTGAAATATTTCCTCGCGGAAATGTTGAAAGGTCGTAGCCGCAAAATCAAGCTTGGGTTAGCACCCCTTTAAAAAATCAAAAAAAAAAATTGTGTGTTTAATTTTGTCAACAAAATCAAAGTGATACCGTTTTTAAAAATAGCCGAATATTCCGAAAGGATGCCGGAAGACTGTTTTTACAAAAATAGTCACTTTGAGTCATTTTAAATAATTTACGGGCATAGCCTTGAAATATTCCTTGTGGAAATGTTGCAAGGCCATAGCCGCAAAATCAAGTTCGGGTTCACACCCCTTTTGCAAAAATAACAAAAAAAAATGTCAATTTTTTTATTTTGTTATAAATAAGTCGGGTGGTGCTATTCTTGTTTAAAATAAGCCGAATGTTCCCCAAAAGGACGCCGGAAGGCTATTTTTGCAAGAATAGCCACTTTGAGTCTTTGTAAATGATTTTTGGGCACAACCTTGAAATATTCCCTCGTGGAAATATTGAAAGGCCGTATCCGCAAGATTAAGTTTGAGTCATCACTCAACTTTGCAAAATAAAAAAAAATACAACATATGGTTTTGCTGAAATGGCCACATTTGGCATTTAAACTTTCTCAGTCTTGTGTTGGCCTGTGTCGGTGTTGAACGATGCCCCATGGGCCCTAAGATGAAAAATTTTGAATTTGTAGTCTCTTAAATAAAATTTTGCAAAAATAGCCGCTTGTCAAATAAGTCATTACATGGCCAATTTTGTAAAAATAGTCAATTGACATTAGAAACTTCTCAGTCTGATGTTGGCTTATGGCGATGCCGAACGATGCCCCATGAGCCATAGGATGAAAAAATTTTCAATTTTTTCTTAAATAAATTTTACAAAAATAGCCATTTTGTCAAATAAGCCATTACATGGCTAATTTTGTAGAAATAGTCATAATTGGCGCTAAAAATATTTTTATTCTTGTAGAAATCTCCGGCACAAGGTGTGAATGCTTTTCATCAGAGTTTGTAGTTGGAGTCGGCTTTTATAATTTTTCTTCAAAAAAGAAAAAAAATAAAATAAACATCTCTTTATTTCTTGCATTAATTTTCAAGAACTACGCTCGGTCTGATTCATACGGGGTCATGATACGTAGGCAATCCACATAGGATTCGACCATGTCCATAGCCGAAAGAAAAAAAAAACGAAAAACTACAAAAAGAAAAAAAAAGAGAAAAAGAGAAAAATAGAAAAAAAAACAATTTAGAAAATAAAGGAAGGTTTAGGAAGCACATATATGAGAAGCTGGAACGACGCATGTAACTGAAGCAAATGCGTAATAGAAAGGTTTAACTGCCTAGGTTCATTGCATCCTTAATGCACGTTTACCTGTGTGTCAAATGTCGTAACGCTAACGTGATGACTTCGCTTTGTTGTGTCCATATACAGAAAGGTGGTTGGTTGTGGTTCTAAAATAACTCTTCCCTGTAACACAAAGTCGGAGGACAATGGCAGAGGATCTCAAGACTGAGTGGGTTGATACCGATACCCGACAACAGCTGGTTGAACGGAACCACGGGTTAGTAGAAGAAGTCAAAATGCTGAGACAACATGTGGCTGACATGTATCGGGCGTGGATGGATGGAAAAGCACCACCCCCGCCACCACCTAGCTTCCCGGACTCTGTCCTTACCCGTACACTGAACCCGATGCCAGATGATCCCTCACACTCTCCATATATACCCACCTATCACAACTTTTCCAACCACTCGAGTAGCTCAATTACTCGTCCCCCAGCTATGTTTTCACAACGCTACTCCCGTCCCCAACACCACTACTCTCCCCGGGACACCCAAAATCGTACTTCACCTTCCAGGTACCCAGCTCCACAAAAGCCTACCAACCCCCACGAACATATCGGAAACCCCCTGGGTCAGGTTTCAGGCCAAATAAGGCGTTTAGGGAGGAGAGGTTGCTGAAGCGAGAAAAGGCTCTTACCCCTATCGGAGAATCCTATGCAAGTCTGTTTGAAAGGTTAAAGCATGTCGGCCTGATTACACCGCTCCCTGGATATACTCCCGACCCACGTGCAAGAAGCTTCGATCCTACTGCACGATGTGCATACCATTCCAATGTCAGAGGGCACGATATTGAGAGTTGTCGTACCTTGAAAAAGGAAATAGAAAGAATGATTCAAAAAGGGTGGTTGATTGTGATCAATGACGATGACAAGGAGCACACGAATCCTCTGGGTGGTGTATTGACTGAAGCTAAAAATGTTGAAGCAGATGGCAGCCTCGGCAATATTGATGCAGAACTTAGTGGCTAAAGCGTCGTGCTTGGTAATTGGGAAGACACTCCATCTTTTGGTCAGCCAGATGGAGCTTTGGTGGTTCGTTTTGTTGTCATTTCTGTTGTCCGAGTTATTTTCAGGGTTGTCTTGTGGTCAAACCCTTTTGTCCTAGCAGTTTGCTTTAGTCTTGCCCAGTTTTGTTTCAGGGCTGTACTCTGGTTTGTTTTGCTTGTTTTGTCATTGAACCATTTCGTCATTAGTTTAATGAAGCTTTCGGTCTTTTGTTACTTCCGGTCATTTTATTTGTTTAGTTCTTTTTACCCTTTAGATTTGTCTTGTGTTCAAACGCCGAATCTAGTGACACGACATGCGCACACATAATTGTGGCTTAATTCTAAAAGTTAATCATGAAGCAATTGGAAGATGATCGGGTCATTTAAAGGAAATAAAAACAATTTGAGATTATTTGGATCCCGAGTCATGTGAAACCGGGGCAATTAAAAAGGAAACAATCAAAGGCTAGCTGGCCAAATCGACGTGGGGTCGTTCATAATAATGAAAATGAGAGTGTTTTCCAACTGCGCTTTAAAGATATGACGAATGTTAATCATGTTGTTTGCACTTGGTATGTTTTGAAGATTGGAATGACGAAGGCATTTTATTCTGCTACCCAAACACTTTATCCTTCGTTAACCCTTCGAGCCTTATTTTAATTTCCTTCATACCCCTCATTCGGAATCAATACCAAAATTAGAAACACAAATGGGGAAGTTAAAGAAAGAAAAAGAGAAAAAAAAACAACAACAAAAAGAGATAAAGAAAAGAAAAAGAAAAATGTATGAAAAAAAAAACTTGAAAAAGAGGAATTGGGAACTACGTTTGACCTGATTCCTCAAAGAGGATACGTAGGCGCTTCACAGCTCGGTCATAGTGTAAATAAAAACCAAAAAAATCCCCAAGCAAGAAACAGGGGCAGTAAAAAAAAATGTGTTTATGTAAGGAAAATATAGGATTTCGAAGGTTGTAATTTTGAACCCAATTTGTTTTATTTTGAGCCTTTAATACCCTTTCTTTCTAGCCCTGTCCAAACCCACATTACGGTCCAAAGAAAGACCTTTTGACCAATTTTCAAAAGAGGCTGAGTTAGGCAAATGAGAGAAGTTTCATCGGGACATAACACTCTGATTCCCAGCAGAAAGACTCCGATCTCCAGCAGAAAATAGGAGAGTCTTAGCAGTAACACCACCAATCCCCAGCGAAAAAGTAACACAAATGAGAGAGTCTTAGCGGTGAAAACCTTTACAGGCACCATAAGGCGATGAAAGCTGAGAGAAAAATTGAAATGAGAGAGGCTTGGTAGTGAAAACCCCTCGGGCACTACAAGTCGAACGGAGACTGGAAATCAGATGGGAAAGCCCCAGGCAAAGATTACAAAAGGCGGTTTAACGATGGAGGATAGGCTATATGTGCATGTCATGTCCATTAGAGTTGGTATCCACGTTTGATAGGTTTACTTTATAATTTTTCTTTTTAGAGAGTCATCTTCCTTTTTATCTTTTATTCTGTTTCCTTTTATCTTTCTTCTTTTTATCGAAAATTCCCCAATAGAGTCTGTTTGCAAGAAATGACTTTAAAATTTTCCATCAGCTTTCTAATTACGCAAGACGGGATTCTAATTGGTACACCCAAGTGGTATAAGTCAGGAGGGAACAAGCGCAATGCCAATGTCCAGAAGGATGTTCCCCAACAAGAGGAAGTTGACAAAGGGGTAGACCAGCATCATAAAAAATACCTCCATAAAAAAGTAAAGGTTAATGACCTCAAGGCCAAGGCCAGTAAGACTCAAAGGTCGGAGAACGCCACAGAAGAAGGGAGGATATCCCCAGCAGAAGAGGTATTTCCGGTAACAAGGGTGAACAAGGAAAATGGTTCACCAGCAAAACACGCAAGGTTTTTACACAGGATCACTGTCACAGGAATTCGGGTGGTCAGGATACCAGTGGAAAACAACGTGGAAAGGCCTGTGAATAAAGAGTCTTCAAGGGAAGAAGGGGAAGCAAGAAAGGATAAAACTATCCCCAGCATGAATATCATCAAATAATAACATCCCCAGCAAGTTCTGACAATGAAATGCAGAGCAGGGAAAGAGGATGAGAACCATCCCCAGCAGGAGCACCACAACCAGCCACCACATTTTAAAACTAACTGATTTTTCTTTGATTTGAAACAGGAAAAAGAGGGGTTGTTGGCAGAAATGCATGCCACGAAGAAGATTCTCAAACTGGGGCAGAAAATTTTCTCCCGTTGCAAAAATTTTCTCGAAACCAAATACCCGGTTGGGGAAAGAAGCCAGATAATGCGAGGAAATGATCTTTGAACCCGGTTATCCCCAACAACTTTGAAAGAAAGAAAACAACAAGCTGTGATAGAGGAAATTATACCCCCAGCAGACAGGACAAAATGAGGAAACTTGTGTTTAGAAAGGCAAGAGGCCGGTATCATCCCCAGCAGTTCTTGGAAAAATGAAACACTGATTTCGAGATTTCCCCAGCAGCATTATATCCTACAGGTTTTGCAAGGGAGCAAATCGTGAGTCGCGAAGGAGGTTTGGAAAGAGGAAAAAGAACAGAGATCCCCCGACAGGGTAATCCCCAGCTGATGACATTTCAATCCCCAGCGATTTCGGGAGATAGGTTTTGAAGGAAGTAGAAAAGGAGGAAATAAAGAAGATTTCCCCAGCAGCATTATCTCCAGCAGGTAAGTAATCAATTCAAAGATGTCCCCAGCAGTCAAGAGAAAATAACATGACCCAGGAGGAAAGTAATTGAAGTCAGGAGCCCGCCTGAAAAGAGGAATGGCGATTTATTTTCAAAAGATGTTGTTGAAGTCAGGAGCCCGCCTGAAGAGAGGAATGGCGATTTATTTTCAAAAGATGTTGAAGTCGGGAGCCCGCCTGAAGAATGGAATGGCGATTTAGGATTAGAGTTTGTCGAAGTCAGGAGCCCGCCTGAAGAGAGGAATGGCGTTTATTTTCAAAAGATGTTGTTGAAGTCGGGAGCCCGCCCGAAGAGAGGAATGGCGATTTATTTTCAAAAGTTGATGATTGAAGTCAGGAGCCCGCCTGAAGAGAGGAATGGCGTTTATTTTCTAAGTTGATGTTGAAGTCAGGAGCCCGCCTGAAGAGAGGAATGGCGATTTATTTTCAAAAAGATGTTGTTGAAGTTAGGAGCCCGCTTGAAGAGAGGAATGGCGATTTATTTTCAAAAGATGTTGTTGAAGTCGGGAGCCCGCCCGAAGAGAGGAATGGCGATTTATTTTCAAAAGATGTTGTTGAAGTCGGGAGCCCGCCCGAAGAGAGGAATGGCGATTTATTTTCAAAAGATGTTGAAGTCGGGAGCCCGCCGCCTGAAGAGAGGAATGGCGAGTTATTTTCTAAGTTGATGTTGAAGTCGGGAGCCCGCCTGAAGTAGAGGAATGGCGATTTATTTTCTAAGTTGATGTTGAAGTTAGGAGCTCGCCCGAAGAGAGGAATGGCGATTTATTTTCAAAAGATATTGTTGAAGTCGGGAGCCCGCCCGAAGAGAGGAATGGCGATTTATTTTCAAAAGATGTTGAAGTTAGGAGCCCGCCTGAAAAAAGGAATGGCGAGTTATTTTCAAAAGATGATGTTGAAGTTAGGAGCCCGCTTGAAGAGAGGAATGACGATTTATTTTCAAAAGATATTGTTGAAGTCGGGAGCCCGCCTCGGAGAGAGGAATGGCGATTTATTTTCAAAAGATGTTGTTGAAGTCGAGAGCCCGCCCGAAGAGAGGAATGGCGATTTATTTTCAAAAGATGTTGAAGTCGGAGCCCGCCTGAAGAGAGGAATGGCGATTTATTTTCTAAGTTGATGTTGAAGTCGGGAGCCCGCCTGAAGAGAGGAATGGCGATTTATTTTCAAAAGATGTTGTTGAAGTCGGGAGCCCGCCCGAAGAGAGGAATGGCGATTTATTTTCAAAAGTTGATGATTGAAGTCAGGAGCCCGCCTGAAGAGAGGAATGGCGATTTATTTTCAAAAGATGTTGTTGAAGTCAAGAGCCTGCCTGGAGAACGGAAAGGCATACCTTTTAATTCAAGAAGACAGTAGCCCGCCAGGAGAGCAAAAAGTTACAGCAAAATATCCCCGGCAGGAATCCAAGTTCAAAATCAAAAGGAAGACAACAAAGGTCAGAAAAGACAGAAGGAAAATAGTTCGAAGATCACAAGGAAGGGACCAATGGTCGGAGTTCGGCAATCAAGATAGGCCGAAATAACAATTGTCAGAAGAGAAGAAGCATGTGAAGAAACATCAAAGCTAGCAGGATGGCAAGGAACATGACAAGATCAAGTTGAAAAGATAGATAAGAATTTGCAATACTGTAACTTAGTCTAGCTTCTTATTTTTCGTTTAGCACGGTGTAATAAGGAGATCGGTTAAGCAGTGGCAACGGCAGCAACAGCAACAACAGCAGTAACAGTAAGATCACAGCAATCATGGTAGTCCCAGCTACCAAAACTTCCCGAACTACATTGACCTGATTCCCTTTTAGCCAGGGATATGTAGGAGACCTTTTGAAGCAAAGGTTCGGTCAAACTTTTCCAAAAAATGCTTCATACGGAGTGCTCAAACGGGCAAAAATCGCTCGTATCCGCTCACTTATCTTTGCACGAAAACTCTTCGGGTTTCCACGCAAAGAGGGGCAGCTGTGAGCACGTGATTTTTGCCCTACGTGAGAATTACTCCCTGAAAATTCAAAATAAAATAGTTTTGTATTGTGCGTGATTTTGGTGATTTTTGTGTTATTTTTCTCTTATTATTTGCATTTTTGTGTATGCGTGTCTATTTATTAAATTAATATAAAATACAAAAATGTTTGCATTCTGCATATAAAATTCATGTTTGTAATTTAGAGTAATTAAGTTTATTTGACGAAAATGGAAAAATAACAAAAATATGTGTTTAATGTCTAAAGTCTAATTGTGTGGTTTTAGCCCTAATTGTTATTTAATTTTGTGTTAATTGTTATAACGATTTAACTCGTACCTTTTATAAGTTGATTTATTTCTATAAGTTAATTTAGAATTTTTAGAATTTTAGTTTTATTTCAAGGAAATAAAAGAAAAGAAAAAAAAATAGAAGAACAAACCACATTTGGGCCATCTTTCATTAAATAAGACTAAGCCCAAACAAAATACCCCAAAACCAACCCATACCCACGCCCAACCCGTTTTACCCGACCCGGCCGGCTCATAATCCAAACGACCCACCCTCTCATTTTCATTTTCATTCCCCAAACCTTAAATTAGAGACCCCCTTCTCCTCTTCTCCTCCATAGCCGCCAGCCACCCAGCCCGTCACCGCTGTTTTTCCACCATTTCCGGCGACCACACCCCACACCAACGACCATCAGCGACCCAAACAAGCCGTCGCCGCACCACCCCTACGAACGCAACCAATCGCAGAACCCAAACTATCTCTTTCGTTCGAGTTTCATTCACACACAAACATGCATCTACCATAAGGAAACACACGCAGCAGATAGTGAGAATAGAGGAAGTGAACGGACGTAATTATTGTTTCGTTCTGACTTCAAATTCGAATCCTTTCGATTTTCATGTCGAATTCTGGTTTTCTCCTCATTTTTTGATTCAGATTCCTATATAAGGTGTTAGTTGAGGTCATTTCGAAGCTATTATTTATGTTCTCAGTATTGGGAATTCGTCGTTCGTCTCCATTCGAGGTCCGTTCGTTGGTTGCCGAAATGTGCATCACTAGTTTCTTCTTTTTCGGATTGAAGTTTGCTGTCAGATTTGCTGCTTTGTATTTCTGCTACACGCTATGTGGCTGTAATTATTCGAGGTCTGATAGCGCCTACTCGTGGTAGCTAGGCAAGCCACTGTATTCATACTATCCTGTTTTTAACACAATTTTAATTAAATAAATGCGGAATACTTTATCGAAATAGAAATAACTAATTACAAGATGAAAATCATACTGAAATCCTCTACCCAAGACGTGGTGTCACCAACTCACGAACTACTACTGAATACTACACATAAGAGTTTGAAAGAAATATAACATAATTCCGTTTGTCTCGGAACAAAGAGACTACAGCTAGTAACATAAATCAAGAGAGAGACGCCGGGCTTGCGGACGTCTGCAAGCTACCTCGGTCTCAAATGTGATCAACTCCCACACAATCGAATTACTGCTGCTGCTCCTGATCGTAACCTGGACCTGTGCAAAAACGCACAGAAGTGTAGTATCAGCACAACCGACCCCATGTGCTGGTAAGTGCCTGGCCTATCCCGGCGAGGTAGTGACAAGCCTAGGACCAGACACCCACATAAACCTGTACAATTCAATATATATGTATACCACGGAATAACAAGAAATAACCAGGTAATAACACAATAAGGAATATCTCGAAGAACTCAACAATTAACAGCAGTTAATAAGTTCACAAAGAAAACAAAGTATAATGGAAACACAAGTAATATCAAGTCAAGGAATAGCAAGCGGTTGCACGGCATCACCCTTCGTGCTTTTACTCTCATCCTCACCAAATAAGCAAATAAAGTACACGGCATCACCCTTCGTGCTTTTACTCTCATCCTCACATCCATAGTACGGCAAGATCCTTCGTACATGGTTCAATAACAGGGCACGGCATGATCCTTCGTGCATAAACAATAAAACATGGCACGACATTAACCTTCGTGCATAAATAATAAATCAAGGCACGACATCACCCTTCGTGCATTATCACTCTTCCTCACCCAAATAACAATCACAGTTAAGGGCAAAGAAAGAAACAGTAATTCATAAACCGTCCCATCAAGGGCCACCAATAATTATCTTCACAACAAGTCCCAACAAGGGAAAATAATAACATTTCATCTGTAATATATCTCAAAATAATCATTTTTCAACGACTCACGGTCATACTAGACGCCAATGTATGGATGCTCGTCACCACAGCCCATACACCGCACTCGATCACATAACACATAACACATAATCCTATTCCCTCAAGCTAGGATAGAACAAACACTTACCTCGAATGTTTATGAACAATTCAATCCGTGGAAATGTCTTTTTCTTTCAAATTTGGCTCCAATCCAACCGTATCTATACACAATTGATTTAATATCATCAATACTACTCAACAAACTAATTCTTAAGACCAAATACAACTTTTACAACATTCTGCCCGGAATAGTGAATTTCAACCCCGGGCCCACATGGTCGGAATTCGGGGTTAGGACCAAAATCCGGTTACCTCCCCCACGAGTTCATGTATATGATTTGTTTCAAAATCGGACCTCAATTCGAGGTCCAAATTTCCCAATTTATGAAAAACCCTATATTCTAACAAAAACAAGAAATTCTACCATGAAAACCTTTGATTTCTATTGAAAAACATGTTTAATGATGTTAGGAATTGAAAGAATTAAGTAAAAAGTGACTTACAATTGTTTTGATGAAGAAGGAATCCGTGAAAAATCGCAAATGGGTGTTTTTGTTTTGTAAAAAGTGAAGAAATGAACTGAAAATCGTGTTTTACAGGTCTCTGTGTTCGCATTTGCGAACATGGGTTCGCAATTGCGAACCCCGACCAATTTCCGGAGTTTGAAAAATAAGCTAAGGCTGGGAAGTTCGCATTTGCGAACATTTGTTCGCATTTGCGAACACTGGCAGAAAAAGGGAGTGTTCGCATTTGCGAACTAATGTTCGCATTTGCGAACACAGGCAATATTGGGCAGTGTTCGCATTTGCGAACAATGGTTCGCATTTGCGAACACAAGCAGTATAGGGAATGTTCGCATTTGCGAACTTTTGTTCGCATTTGCGAACATAGGCAGGCCCTGGGGACTTTCGCATTTGCGAACAATTGTTCGCATTTGCGAACAAGGCTGGGTCATGAGGGGTTCGCATTTGCGATCAGGGTTCGCATTTGCGAGCCCTGCCTTGTACCGCCCCCTTCGCAATTGCGAGAAATACTTCGCAATTGCGAAGCCAACAGCTGGGTGAAAAACCAGCAGTGCAAAAATTCATAATTTCATCCAACGGCCTATCAAATCTTTACCCGAGCCCCCGGGCTCCAAACCAAACATGTACACAACCTCAAAAACACATTATGAACTTGTTCGTGCGATCACATCGCCAATATCACATCGTTTTCATCAAATCAAGCCTCAAATTCATGATTTTCATACTTTTGGTTTTCAAAACTTCCTAACTTGGAACTCAAGGTCCAAAACATCTCAAACGACATCCGAATGTCACCAAACTTTACAGAAATCACATATATAATATTTAAGACTTGTACCGGGCGTCGGAACCAAAATACGAGCCCGATACCAAGGTCAATTAATTCATTTCCTTTAACAATTACATCAAAAACAATTTCATAGAAAAATTCATAACTTGGGCTCTATGCCTCAGTAATTCGACTCCGGACGCATGTCCAAGTCCCATATTTTCCTACGGACCTCTCGGGACCATCCAATCTCGGGTCCGGATCCGTTTACCAAAAATGTTGACCGAAGTCAACCATATCAATATTAATATCATTTTTATCCAAATTTCTCATAGAATTCATATTTTCTATCACAAAATCTTTCCGGCTACATGCTCGGATCGTGCACGTAAATCAAGGCAACATAGAATGAGGTTTTCAAGGCCTCAGAAGCTCGAAATGATTAATAAAACAAGTGATGACCCTTTGGGTCGTCACAATCTCCACCTCTAAAACAACCGTTCGTCCTCGAACGGACAAAAGAAAGAAGTACCCGAGTCAAGAAACAAATGTGGGTAGCAGCTCCGCATATCAGACTCGGACTCCCAGGTCGATGCCTCAGGAGGCTGACCTCTCCACTGAACACGCACAGAAGGATAACTCTTCGACCTCAACTGTCGAACCCGCCGGTCTAGAATAGCCACCGGCTCCTCCTCGTAAGATAGATCATTGTCCAATTGGACAGTACTGAAGTCTAACACATGTGTGGGATCGCCGTGGTATCTCCGAAGCATAGATACGTGAAAAACCGGATGCACGGCTGATAAGCTAGGCGGCAAAGCTAATCTGTAAGCCACCCCTCCCACTCTGTCTAGAATCTCAAATGGACCAATATACCTAGGGCTGAGCTTGCCCTTCTTCCCGAACCTCATCACGCCCTTCATAGGCGACACTCGGAGCAATACTCGTTCACCAACCATGAAATCCACATCTCGAACTTTACGATCCGCATAAGTCTTCTGCCTGGACTGAGCTGAACGCAATCTCTCCTGAATAGTCTTGACCTTATCCAAGGCCTCCTGGACTAAGTCTGTACCCAACAACCGAGCCTCTCCCGGTTCAAACCATCCAACTGGTGATCGACATCGCCTACCATACAATGCCTCATACGGAGCCATCTGGATTCTAGACTGGTAACTGTTATTGTAGGCGAACTCTGCTAATGGCAGAAACCGGTCCCACGAGCCTCCGAAATCAATAACACAGGCTCGAAGCATGTCTTCTAGAATCTGAATAGTCCTCTCTGACTGGCCATCCGTCTGAGGATGAAATGCTGTACTCAACTGAACCTGGGTGCCTAACTCCTGCTGGACCGCTCTCCAGAACCGCGAGGTAAACTGCGTACCCCGATCAGAGATAATGGATACTGGCACCCCATGGAGACGAATAATCTCCCTAATGTAAACCTCCGCTAACCTCTCCGACGAGTAGGAGACAGACATTGGAATAAAGTGTGCTGATTTGGTCAGCCTATCAACAATGACCCAAATAGCATCAAATTTCCTCCGAGTCAAAGGAAGTCAAGTAACGAAGTCCATAGTGATCCGCTCCCATTTCCACTCGGGAATTTCAATCCTTCTGGAATACACCACCAGGTCTCTGGTGCTCATATTTCACCTGCCGACAATTTAGACACCGAGCGACATACGCAACGATATCTTTCTTCATTCTGCGCCACCAATAGTGTTGACGTAAGTCCTGGTACATCTTCGCGGCGCCTGGATGAATAGAATACCGCGAACTGTGGGCCTCCGCTAAGATTGACTCTCGAATCCCTTCGACATTGGGCACACAAACTCGACCCTGCAATTTCGATACCCCATCATCATCTAGATTTACCTGTGTGGCACCTCCCCGCTGTACTCGTATCTCTCAACTCACGCAAATGAGGATCATCAAATTGCCTCTCACGGATACGCTCTAATAAAGAAGAACGAGCGACCGTGCAGGCTAACACCCTGCTAGGCTCGGAAATGTCTAATCTCACGAACCGGTTGGCTAAGGCCTGGACATCTAGAGCTAATGGTCTCTGACTGACCGGAATGTATGCAAGATTACCCATGCTGGCATACTTTCTACTCAAAGCATCGGCCACCACATTGGCCTTACCTGGGTGATATAAGATAGTAACATCATAGTCTTTTAGCAACTCTAACCATCTCCGCTGTCGTAGATTCAACTCCTTCTGCTTGAACAAGTATTGTAGGCTTTTGTGATCAGTGTACACCTCACATGTCACACCATATAGATAATGCCTCCAGATCTTTAAGGCATGAACCACTGCTGCTAACTCAAGATCATGAACCGGATAATTCTTCTCATGTATTTTTAACTGCCTCGAAGCATAAGCGATAACCTTACCATCCTGCATCAATACCGCTCCAAGCCCCGTACGAGATGCGTCACAATAAACTGTATAAGGCCCTGCACCTGTAGGTAGTATCAACACTGGTGCGGCGGTCAAGGCTGTCTTGAGCTTCTGAAAGCTCACCTCACACTCCATCTGACCACTTGAACTGGGCACCCTTCTGGGTCAACCTGGTCATCGGGGCTGCAATAGAAGAGAATCCCTCTACAAATCGACGGTAGTAACCTGCTAACCCCAAGAAACTCCGGATCTCGATCATTGAAGCTGGTCGAGGCCAATTCTGGACTGCCTCAATCTTCTTTGGGTCTACCCGAATACCTTCCACCGATACAATGTGACCCAGAAATGCTACCGAACTCAGCTAGAACTCACATTTAGAAAATTTGGCATATAGCTGGTAATCTTTCAGAGTCTGAAGAACCACTCCGAGGTGCTGCTCGTGCTCTTCCTGGCTGCGGGAGTACACCAGGATGTCATCTATAAAGACTATCACGAACAGATCTAAGTAAGGCCTGAATACCCGATTCATCAACTCCATGAATGCTGCCGGGGCATTGGTCAACCCGAAGGACATGACCAAGAACTCATAATGCCCATATCTAGAGCGAAAGGCTGTCTTAGGAATGTCAGCCGCCCTGATCTTCAGCTGATGGTAGCCTGACCTCAAGTCTATCTTAGAGAATACCCTCGCTCCCTGGAGCTGGTCAAACAAATCATCAATCCGCGGCAGTGGATATTTATTTTTGATAGTCACCTTGTTTAACTGCCGGTAATCAATACACATCCGCATCGAGCCATCCTTCTTCTTTACAAATAATATAGGTGCTCCCCGGGGGGAAACACTGGGCCTGATAAAACCCTTCTCAAGAAGGTCCTTGCAACTGATCTTTCAACTCTTTTAGCTCCGGCGGGGCCATACGATAGGGTGGAATAGAGATGGGCCGAGTGCCCGGTGCCAGATCAATACAGAAATCAATATCCCTGTCGGGTGGCATGCCCGGCAGGTCTGAAGAAAAAACCTCAGGAAACTCCCGTGCAATAGGGACTGACTCAATGGAAGGAACCTCTGCGCTGGAATCACGAACATAAGCCAGATAAGCTAGACACCCCTTCTCGACCATGCATCGAGCCTTAATATAGGAAATAATAGTGCGAACGGAGTGGCTTGAGGTACCCTTCCACTCTAATCGGGGTGATTCTGGCAAGGCTAAGGTCACCGTCTTAGCATGGCAATCAAGAATAGCATGGTATGGGGACAACTAGTCCATCCCCAATATGACATCAAAATCTACCATATCCAAAAGCAACAGATCAACACGGGTCTCAAGACCCCCAAATATAACTACGCACGAACGATGCACCCGATCGACTACAATGGAGTCACCCACTGGTGTAGCCACATAAACTGGAATATCCAGAGCATAGCTGGGCACGGCCAAATACGGTGCGAAGTAGGAAGACACATAGGAATATGTAGATCCGGGGTCAAATAATACTGAAGCACCTCTGCCACACACAAGAATAGTACCTGTAATCACGGCATCTGATGCCTCTGCCTCTGGCCTGGCTGGTAAAGCATAGAATCGGGGATCTGCACCTCCCCTCTGAGCTGCGTCTCTAGGACGACCATCAACTGGCTGACCTCTACCTCTCGCGGATGGTCTCCACCTCTACGGTCTCGACCTCCACCTCTATAATCTCTACCCCCGCCTCTGGCTAGATGGGCAGGCTGAGGGTCGGCTGGGGCCTGAATCATAGGACGAGGACCTCGGTGCTGAGAGTTGCCCGCTGCTAAAGGGCAATACCTAATAAAATGACCTGGGTCACCACAACCGTAGCAACTCTTGGACTGATAGGGCTGCTGGCCCTGACGACCTGAATGGCCTCCACGAACACTCTGAAGAGGCTGAGCATTAATAGGAGGCTGGTCCGAATAATGCCCACGGAAACCACGATCACCTGGTCCACCCTGTGAAGCCTGAAGGGCGGAATGAAAAGGCCTGGAGGACTGGCCTCTATCAAAGGATTCTCTGCTACCAGAGGAAGAAGCACCAAACCTACCCGAATGACGAGGCCTCTTATCCGAAGAATAACCGCCTCCTCTAGCGAGAGCCATCTCAACTCTGCGTGCTGCATTGGCTGCCTTCTGAAATGATATGTCACTCCCCACGCCCATAGCCATCTGGAGTCTAATCGGCTGATTAAGCCCATCTATAAATCTGCGGACCCGCTCCCGCTCCGTGGGAAGTATCACCACTGCATGACGAGCCAAGTCGATAAATCTCGTCTCATACTGTGTGACCGTCATAGTGCCCTGATGGAGGCGCTCAAACTGCCTCCGAAGTACATCCCGCTGAGTAGCAGGGAGAAACTTCTCCATAAATAGCTCCGCAAACTGATCCCATGATAAAGCTGGGGACCCTGCCGGTCAAGTCAAGCAATAATCTCTCCACCAAGTCTTGGCGAATCCTGCAAGCCTGAATGTACATAAGTCAACTCCATTTGTCTCCACGATCCCCATAGTCTTGAGAATCTCATGGCAACTGAATAAAAAGTCCTGAGGATCCTCTGATGCGGCTCCACTGAATGTAGTGGTAAATAGCTTGGAGAACCGATCAAGCCTCCATAACGAATCGAAAGTCATGGCCGCTCCATCGCCGGCATAAGCTGTGGTACCTGACTGAGTGGCCACAGCTGGCTGAATTACTGGTGCCTGAGGCTGAGGAGCTACTGGCTCCGGAGTACGAGCAACAGGAGTCTGGGCCCCTCCTCCAGCCTGAGAAGTGGCTGGGGCAACTGATAATAAACCCGCTCCGGCAATGCTATCCATAAATCCCGCTATTCTGACCAAAGCATCCCGGAGATCCGGGGTAATTAAAGCCTCTCCTGTGACCTGAGCTGGGCCCCCTAGAGCTGCTGGAACCGGAACCTCCTCGTCAATCTCAATATGAGGCTCCACCTCCGGAGTAGCTTCCTGGGGCCGAGCTCTACCCCTACCACGGCCTCTCGATACGGCCTTGGCCCCCGCCCCTCACGGGAGCCGCCCGGGGCTCGGGCTCTGGTCGGCGGACGAAGAAGCGCGTATCCTCACCATCCGCGAAAGGACGGAATAGAAATTCAATCGGTAATTGAGGAACAAGTCGCACGATAAGAAAGAACAAATGAGAGACTCTTTCCTAACTCAATAGACTCGGAGGACAAGTACGGACGTCTCCGTACCTACCTCTCAAACTCTACTAAGCTTGTTCGTGAGCTGTGAGACCTATGTAACCTAGAGCTCTGATACCAACTCGTCACGACCCGGATTTTCCCCCAACATCGGGATCGTGATGGCGCCTGCTCGTGGTAGCTAGGCAAGCCACTATATTCATACTATCCTGGTTTTTAACACAATTTTAATTAAATAAATGCGGAATACTTTATCGAAATAGAAATAACTAATTACAAGATGAAAATCATACCGAAATCCTCTACCCAAGACGTGGAGTCACCAACTCACGAACTACTGCTTGAAAACTACACATAAGAGTTTGAAAGAAATATAACATAATTTTGTTTGTCTCGGAACAAAGAGACTACAACTAGTAACATAAATAAAGAGAGAGAGACGCCGGGCCTGCGGACGTCTGCAAGCTACCTCGGTCTCAAATGTGATCAACTCCCACGCAATCGATTTATTGCTGCTGCTCCTGATCGTAACCTGGACCTGTGCAAAAACGCACAGAAGTGTAGTATCAGCACAACCGACCCCATGTGCTGGTAAGTGCCTGGCCTATCCCGGCGAAGTAGTGACAAGCCTAGGACCAGACACTCACATAAACCTGTGCAATTCAATATATATATATATATACTACGGAATAACAAGAAATAACCAGGTAATAACACAATAAGGAATATCTCAAAGAATTCAACAATTAACAATAGTTAATAAATTCACAAGGAAAAAACAAAGTATAACGGAAACACAAGTAATATCAAGTCAAGGAATAGCAAGCAGTTGCACGGCATCACCCTTCGTGCTTTTACTCTCATCCTCACCAAATAAGCAAATAAAGTACACGGCATCACCCTTCGTGCTTTTACTCTCATCCTCACATCCATAGTACGGTATGATCCTTCGTACATGGTTCAATAATAGGGCACGGCATGATCCTTCGTGCATAATCAATAAAACATGGCACGACATTAACCTTCGTGCATAAATAAATAAACATGGCACGGCATCACCCTTCGTGCATTATCACTCTTCCTCACCCAAATAACAATCACAGGTTAAGGGCAAAGAAAGAAGCAGTAATTCATAAACTGTCCCAACAAGGGCAATCAATAATCATCTTCACAACAAGTCCCGACAAGGGAGAATAATAACAATTCATCTGTAATATATCTCAAAATAATCATTTTTCAACGACTCACGGTCATACTAGACGCCAGGTGTATGGATGCTCGTCACCACAGCCCATACACCGCACTCGATCACATAACACATAACACATAATCCTATTCCCTTAAGCTAGGATAGAACAAACACTTACCTCGAATGTTTATGAACAATTCAATCCGTGGAAATGTCTTTTTCTTTCAAATTTGGCTCCAATCCAACCGTATCTATACACAATTGATTTAATATCATCAATACTACTCAACAAACTAATTCTTAAGACCAAATACAACTTTTACAACATTCTGCCCGGAATAGTGAATTTCAACCCCGGGCCCACATGGTCGGAACTCGGGGTTAGGACCAAAATCCGGTTACCCATCCCCCACGAGTTCATGTATATGATTTGTTTCAAAATCGGACCTCAATTCGAGGTCCAATTTCCCAATTTATGAAAAACCCTATATTCTAACAAAAACAAGAAATTCTACCATGAAAACCTTTGATTTCTATTGAAAAACATGTTTAATGATGTTAGGAATTGAAAGAATTAAGTAAAAAGTGACTTACAATTGTTTTGATGAAGAAGGAATCCGTGAAAAATCGCAAATGGGTGTTTTTGTTTTGTAAAAAGTGAAGAAATGAACTGAAAATCGTGTTTTACAGGTCTCTGTGTTCGCATTTGCGAACATGGGTTCGCAATTGCGAACCCCGACCAATTTCTGGGAAGTTCGCATTTGCGAACATTTGTTCGCATTTGCGAACTCTGGCAGAAAAAAGGAGTGTTCGCATTTGCGAACACAGGCAGTATTGGGCAGTGTTCGCATTTGCGAACAATGGTTCGCATTTGCGAACACAGACAGTATAGGGAAAGTTCGCATTTGCGAACTTTTGTTCGCATTTGCGAACATAGGCAGGCCTTGGGGACTTTCGCATTTGCGAACAAGGCTGGACATGAGGGGTTTCGCATTTGCGATCAGGGTTCGCATTTGCGAGCCCTGCCTTGTACTGCCCCCTTCGCAATTGCGAAGCCAACAGCTGGGTGAAAAACCAGCAGTGCAAAAATTCAGAATTTCATCCAACGGCCTATCAAATCTTTACCCGAGCCCCCGGGCTCCAAACCAAACATGTACACAACCTCAAAAACACATTATGAACTTGTTCGTGCGATCACATCGCCAATATCACATCGTTTTCATCAAATCAAGCCTCAAATTCATGATTTTCATACTTTTGGTTTTCAAAACTTCCTAACTTGGAACTCAAGGTCCAAAACATCTCAAACGACATCCGAATGTCACCAAACTTTACAGAAATCACATATATAATATTTAAGACTTGTACCGGGCGTCGGAACCAAAATACGAGCCCGATACCAAGGTCAATTAATTTATTTCCATTAATAATTACATCAAAAACAATTTCACATAAAAATTCATAACTTGGGCTCTAGGCCTCAGAATTCGACTCCGGACGCATGTCCAAGTCCCATATTTTCCTACGGACCTCTCGGGACCATCCAATCTCGGGTCCGGATCCGTTTACCAAAAATGTTGACCGAACTCAACCATATCAATATTAATATCATTTTTATCCAAATTTCTCATAGAATTCATATTTTCTATCACAAAATCTTTCCGGCTACATGCTCGGATCATGCACGTAAATCGAGGCAACATAGAATGAGGTTTTCAAGGCCTCGAAAGTACGGAACAAGTGAGGGAAAATAGGTGATGACCCTTTGGGTCGTCATATTATTTGAGGTCCGAATTTTTAAACTCTTATTCATTCTGTAGTTTCCAAGTTATATTTGTTTTATCCGAGTTTCAATTTGCTCGATTTTTGATAAGAAATCAGTGTATATGCTTGAAATCAGTATTGGCATCATGGTTATGGCAATTTGATTCTGATTCAGTTTTTATGTGTGTTTTAATTTATCTTCGTGGTTTGTTGACTTCGTATGTGTTAGTCGTATGTGTTATACGAATCAGTATGGCGGTAGGTTTGGTTTCTACTGTCAGATTTGTGCATTTAAGTTCATTTCCAATTTAGGATGTTATTAACGTTTCAAAGCTTTTCATGGTTTTAGTATGAGTTGAATCCAATGATTGAAATCATTTTTGTGAAGAGTTGAATGAAGTACTGGACTTGATCTTTAAGTTATAAAAGTCGAAAATAGCTTCTAGTTCTGATGAAATTCTGTGGGATACTAAGGTGATGTTTGGTTTCCCTTGTTGTGATTTGTTTGTCTAGTTATCAGGAGATCTATTTGTTTTGTTACTGAAGCTTGGTGATCTGTTCAGTTGAATTAAGGAATCGGATTATTCAGTTGTTAAGAATTAGCTAAGTTCTCTTCATTAGATGAATTGGTTATAGGTGGGAAGAATAGTAATTTCAGAAGTTTCAGGGGTATTTTGGGGTTTAACAGTCTGCCAAATGGTCTAGCTAAGCGGACTGTCACTATAGTACTTAATTAACCATTAATTTAATGTGTTAGTGGGAAACAAAGCATAATGGGGAGGTAAAGGGATTGATTAAACAAACTCACCCATAACTTTTGAATTAAATAAGGAAAAGATAAGTGTTAATGGGGAACAAAACATATGGTAGTGGAGTTGATGAAAAAAAATGCTTAATTAAAGGGGTCTTAATTTGCATAAGTAGAGGGACTTTCAGATTCTGAAGATATAGAAAGAGAGACAAGAGAGAGTCCGGAGAAAGGGTTCTTCGGATTTTTTAGAGTTTTCTTTAATTTTTAGATTCTTTTTAACCTTTTAGCCATATGAACCCTAGAAAAATCCCAAAAATATTTGTTAAATTCAGATCTGAAATTAACAGTTTCAGATTCAATTTTCTTCTCTTTTATCTTCAAATTATCTTCAAAAATCCAAAAACAATAAGGAAATTCATCACCAATCAGTGACTGATTGTTAGGAGACTGCTATTTGAATGAGATTTGGTTTTGAATCAACTTGAAATTCTGGAAATTGCTTCCTGGGTTAGCTGTTTGGTCATATTCACTGTTGATCTCCTGGTTGAAATAGAACTTCTGGTGCTGGTGCTGTATTTGCTGTTGATTCCCTTTTCTCCTACTCACAATTTGTAATTTTCAGGTACATATTTCAGCCTATTTCGTTGTAGCTATTCTCCATGAATTGGGAAATTGAAATTGCAATAGGTGCCTGATTTACAAAGAAGTTTTTTTTTTTATTATTTCCTTAGTTCTCTATATACCTTTGTGTATTGATTGAATGAATAGTTTTGTAATAAATTTGCTTCTATGCACAAGCTCTATTTAGTTATTGTAGTTTGATTTAGATCTATAAAATTCAACCTAGTATAAGGAAAGTGAGCATAAATAATTATTGTATAAGATTTACGTCCTTTATTCATATTTGACTGTTGGGAACCAAATTAGTATGACTAATCAGAATATAAGGCATGTGGAATGAACAAATGCAGCATTAGCAATTTAGTATTAGATAAAACTCAGTTTTGGCATATTACTTCATCAGGCATAGCGTTTTTGGTATTCAAGTCTATATGGCTAATGGTTTATTATTGGATTGTGTATCAAAAATGGGAATGTTGGAGGCCCAGGCCCGCCTGATGGCCTGTAACTAGAATTGGGAGGAGATTTCCGGCAGAAAGGCGAGGGATTAAAAGTAACATTCATTGTCTTGTGATTCTGCTTCTCGTTTTCGATTACAAATAAAACATATATATATTTCGTCTCTTCCTCCTGGACTAGAGTTCATTTAAAAAGTGAAGCTCGTTTGAAAGTTGCTGAGTTCATTGTTGTCCGAGCTTCTGATTTCTACCCATTTCTATTGTTGATTATGCTGATATTAGCCATTGTATTGTGGCCATGGGTACGGTTTCCGTGACATGGTTATGATGCATGTTTCTAAAACTTGGGAATGCATTACATGTAACCCGATTATAACTTTAAATAATGACCCTTTAAAATAATGAGACGAGCCTCGCCGCACTAAATACACAATTGCGGGGCCCTCAATTAATTGTAATGAAAACCTTAGACTTGGAAGGACCGTTTAGTGAATTTCACGGTCCTTTCCCAAAGTTAAACAACACGATAGACTCTTTAGGCACGACTTTAATAAAATACTTTCCTAAATACGGGTGCGCATTTATGTGACCCAAATCTTACTCTCGGCGAAACTGAAATATATTAAAGTCACAGGCGTACTGGTTGCGGTGTGACTCGAAATGTGTTTTCGTGACGTCGCAATTCTTCTAAAATTGAAAAGCGGAACATTAAAAGCACCTAATTAAAATATATAAAGAAATCAGATAAAAGCAAAAAATTGCAGTTGAGCGACCGTGCTAGAACCACGGAATCCGGGAGTGCCTAACACCTTCTCCCGGGTTAACAGAATTCCTTATCCAGGTTTCTAGTTTCGCAGACTGTAATACAGAGTCATAAATTTCCTCGGTTCGGGATTAAACCGGTGACTTGGGACACCATTATTTTCCCAAGTGGAGACTCTGAATAATTAAATAAATTGATCCCGTTCCGACTGTCCTTTAAGTGGAAAAACTCCTTCACTGATTATTATTATATCCCTTCTCGGGGTGTAGTATTAAACAGTGGCACATTTACGTATGTGCGGTGACACCATCTGGTGTAGTGACTTCAGTCATACCATAAAAATTATATCAACGGTTGGGTCTCAAACTCCAGGATTCTTACCTCCACCTCTAACATCCTGACCTCTACATCTGGCTGGTCATGTAAGATAAGTATTGATTGCAATGGAGCGTGTAGCCTGAGTGCTTTCCTAAATTACATTTCTCCAACTACCACATTCACAACAATTCTTTTGAGGCTTAGTTAACTTATTACACATGACAACATATTGCAGAAAATCTGTGATGTGACGTCTTCAGAACATTTTCTTAAAATAGAGTTTAGTAGGTAGTGTTATGTTGGCCGGCTTGCCCACCTCGTAGGCTTGTCGCAAACATCGATGTCCAATTTCCTCTTTTGCTATGTTGGCTTAACACTGCTGAGCTGCCCCATTTACTCATATACTCTTCGTTATTCTCTGGGGCGATTCCTACCCTATGAAAAGAACCAACCTTAAATATGTACAAATTATTTGGAGGACCTTTCCATACTATATATATACATTCCAATAACTCACAATATTTTTCCTTCATAACTCCAATAAATCAACCGAATGTCATGGTCCGTTGAAACTCCACACGATTTATTAGGTGATCTCCCGATATAATTGCATCTTCTGTTGGAACCATAACTGGTGTGGTAAATACATTATCTTCCCATTACTTCTGTTTGCCATCCGAAGCACAATAAAATAAACCCCCTCACATTCGACTATTCCTACGTTCTGTAATTCCTCATGACATTGGTCAAGCACAATCCCATGGGTTCTCGAAAGATGCACCGATGAAGGTGGTAGCAAAGAGTTTGGTGAAACCTATCCGACCTCCGTAAGACTTTTGAAGGCATAGTTGGTCTATCACCAGCCCGTGCCATTGTTCGACTGAAGAAGTCATACGTGACTTCGCCATTCGTGGGAAGACAAGAGTAGAAATTCAATATCAGTATTTAAGGAACAAATCGTAGGACAAGAAGGAACAAATGAGAGACTTTTCCTAACTCAATAGACTCTGGAGGACAAGTACAGACGTCTCCGTACCTACCCCTCAAACTCTACTAAGCTTGTTCGTGAGTTGTGAGACCTATGTAACCTAGAGCTCTGATACCAACTTGTCACGACCCGGATTTCCCCCACCATCGGGATCATCGTGGCGCGTACTTGTGGTAGCTAGGCAAGCCAATTCACTCACCATCTTCTTGTTTATACATCATTTTGTTCTCATATTTCATAGCAAGAATAATACTCAAAATTTTTAAATGCGGAAGTCTTTCGAATAAGAGATGAATAATAGTGTAAAGTAACTGACATAAATCCTCTACCCAACATGTGGAGTCACAAACTCACGAAATACTAAGGAATAACTACACATAACGGTCTGAAAGAAAATAAATAATAACTGTCTGTCTCGGAACAATGAGACCACAACAATAACAAATGTAAATAGAGGAGAAGCCGGGCCTGCGGACGCCTGCAAGCTACCTCGGTCTTGGAAGTACTATAATCCCGCTAGTGTACTACTGCTGCTGCTCCTGCTCAAAACCTGGACCTATGAAAAAATGCACACAAGTGTAGTATCAGCACAATCCAACCTCATGTGCTGGTAAGTGCCTGGCCTATCCCGGCGAAGTAGTGACAAGCCTAGGACCAGACACTCACATAAACCTATGCAGTTCTAGATATGTATATACCACAAAATAACAGAAATATCGAGTAACACAACTAACAAATAAGGTAACATGCTAGGGGAACACAATCAGCAACACATAATAAATCAGTAAGGAAAATCAGAGTGTAGTAAAAACAGCTATCACCAAAACAAGAAATTTAAATGGTTGCACGGCATCACCCTTCGTGCTTTTACTCTCATCCTCACCAAATAATCAAATAAAAGTGCACGACATCACCCTTCGTGCTTTTACTCTCATCCTCACCAAATAAGCAAATAAAAGTGCACGGCATCACCCTTCATGCTTTTACTCTCATCCTCACATCCATGGCACGACATGATCCTTCGTGCATGGTTCATTAACAAGGCACGGCATTACCCTTCGTGCATAATCAATATCAACGGCACGGCATGTTCCTTCGTGCGTAAACAGTAAAACAAGGCACGGAATGATCCTTCGCGCGAACATAAGTAAAAATGGCACGGCATCACCCTTCGTGCATTATCACTCTTCCTCACCCAAATAACAATCACAGTTAAGGGCAAAAGAATGAAACAAATAAAATGAACCATCCCGGCAAGGGAAACAAGAATCATAACAATATCCCGGCAAGGGAACAACAACAACAACACAATAAGGTCCCGGCAAGGGAAACAATAATCAACCTTCACAACCCGGCAAGGGCTCAAGAACAAGACTTAAGAACATCCCACATTAACTCACAACATATGTCAACAAACGACTCACGGTCATGCTAGACGCCAGTGTATAGATGCTCGTCACCACAACTTATACACCGCACTCGATCACATAGCAATTAGCAATTAGCACATTCAATCCTATTCCCTCAAGCTAAGATATATCAAACACTTACCTTAAAGCCTTGAAGTCCAATTAACCTTCAATTAGTTCAATTACTTTAATAAACACTATATAAATTGGTTTGAATGCATAAAAATGGATTTTTCAAAGTTTTACCCAAAATTCCCAAAACGCCCCCCGTCCTACGTGGTCGAAACTCAAGGTTCAGAAAAATCCGGTACTCATTCCTTGACGAGTTCAATTGTATGATTTGTTTCGAAACCGGACCTCAAATTGAGGTCCAATTCCCCAATTTATGAAAAACCTAGGTTCTACCCAAAAACAACAACTTCAACCATAAAAAACTTTGATTTCTCATGGAAAACATGTTTAATGATGTTAGGAATTGAAAGAGTTGAGTAAAAATTGACTTACAAGTGATTTGGAGTGATATTGCTCTTGGAAAATCGTGTGTGGTGTTTTGGGTTTTGAAAGAATGGTAAAAAAGGGTTTAAAATCGTTTAAGTATCAGATTGCACAGCTACGGATATGGGAATTGCGAACATTTGTTCGCAATTGCGAACATAGCAGGTCCTGACTGCGGAACTCGCATTTGCGAGGAAATGTTCGCATTTGCGAACCGAGCCCAATAGAGGACAGCCTCGCATTTGCGAGATTTTGATCGCATTTGCGAACATAAGGATTTTCTGGGCAACATCGCATTTGCGAGCTTTATTCGCATTTGCGAGTCAAGGCCTTTCCTGGGCCTCTTCGCATTTGTGAAGTATTGTTCGCTTTTGCGAACTAAGGCTGTTTCTGGGACCTATCGCAATTGCGAGTAATTCTTCGCAATTGAGAAGATATCAGCTGGGGAAAATACCACCTGTGTTATTTTTTAAAATTTGCTCTTACAGCCTATCAAATCTTTACCCGAGCCCTCGGGCTCCAAACCAAACATGCACACAACCTCAAAAACATACCACGAACTTGCTCGCGCGATCAAATCGCAAATATAACATCGTTTTCATATAATTAAGCCTCAAATTCATGATTTCTTCTTTTAAACTTCATAAACATTCAAATTCGGAACTCATGGTCCAAAACACATCAAACGATGCTCAAATTCTGTCAAACATTGCAGGAAGTACTTAAATAATATTTAAGACTTGTATCGGGCGTTGGAACCAAAATAGAGCCCGATACCATGGTCTTTTAATCAACTTTCATTTCCATTTTCATTAATAATTTTAGCAAAATAATTTAACAAAAAAGTCATATCTTGGGCTCTAGGCCTCAAAATTCGACTCCGAACACATGCCCGAGCCCCATAATTTCCTACGGACCTTCCGGGACCATCCGATCTCAGGTCCGGGTCCGTTTACCAAAGATATTGACCGAAGTCAACTATATCAATATTAATATCAAATTTCTTCAAATTTTCATAGAATTCACATACTCTAATACAAAATTTTTCTGACTACATGCCCGGACTATGCACGTAAATCAAGGCAATATAAAATAAGGTTTTTTAAGCCGCCTCGGAAATGCGAAACAAAAGACGAAAACGGGTAATGACCCTTGGGTCATCACATAGGGTAGCTCGGAAGAGTGAAATAGTAAATTATTGTAGTTGCTCGGGAGAGAATTACGGTAAAAATAGCGTTCATGATTGATAGAATAATATTAACAATTTGTATGAGCATAAACAGAAGGGATTCCATCAATAGGGAAAATCAATACCTTAGTCTTTCTCTTTATTCTTTACATCACATTCAATTCATTCTTTCAAGTCTTTAGTTTCTTGCAAAAGTTAGTTAGTAAAAATCATCCACAATTATATTCAAAAGTTTGGGAAGCTGATTCAGAAGTGTTATTGGGTTTTGGAATTTGCAATTGATAGGTTAATTCTCTGTGGGATCAACTTGGACTTAATAGACCGGATTATATTGATAGCGACCGTTGTTTGGGTATATCAGTGTTAGAGCCTATCGGGTGAGTTAGGAGTGAATTGAATTGAAAATGAAGCAAATAGCATGTTTGAAGAAAGTTTGAATATGGAAAGTCAACCTAGAGTTGACTATTGAGTTAGAGTGCTCGGAATCAGATTCTGATGATTCGACTAGTTTCGGGGGATCATTTATGACTTAGGAGAGCAATCGGAATTGAATTTGGAAGTCCGGTGTAGTTTTAGGCTTGAATTGGCTAAGGTTGAATTTTGGCGAAATCCGAATGGTAGGTGAGATTTTGATCCGGGAGTCGGAATGGAATTCCGACAGTTGCAGCAAGTTCGTATCGTGTTTTGGAGTATGTTGGTTGTTTTCGTTGGGGTCCCGGGGGCCTCGGGGTGAATCCGGACCATCATCCGGCATTTTTGGAACATGAAAAGTCTGCTGTAAATTGCAGATCACTGTGCAGAAGGCTAAGCCTTCGCGTTCGCGAGGGCAATGCCGCGTTCGCGTAGGCTGGGGCCAGTTGGCCATCGCGTTCGCGAGGTAGCATGCCGCGTTCGCGAAGAAGAAAGTTGGAACGCATCGCGTTCGCGTGGGAGAAGGACGCGGACGCGTAAGAGGAAAAGGCGAAGCATCGCGTTCGCGTGGACTGGGACGCGAACGCGTAGAGGAAAAATCCGGGCTGGGGAGAATGGTCTTCGCGGACGCGTGACTGTACGTCGCGTTCGCGATGAAGGAACGGAGCAAGGCATCGCGTTCGCGTGAGGGGCATCGCGAACGCGTAGAGTAAAATCGTCTGGCAGTGAAATTAAATTGCAGAACAGAGGGCTCACGGGTTCATTCACCCAAAACATAATTTTGAGCCCTAGAGAGAAGAAATCACGGGAAAACGCTGGGAAATCATCGGGTATTCATCGGAGGTAAGTTTCTTGACTCAAAAACATCATTTTATGGTAGGATTAACATCAATCTTCATGAATTTGGGTAGAAATTGTGAAGGATTGTGGCCTAGATATTGAAAACGAACATTTGGGTTTTGAAAGGCCAATCGAACTCCGATTTTGGTAAATTTTATATGTACGGACTCGTGGCGAGACAAGGGTTCTGGAAATATGAGTTTCGAAATTTTTCGAGATGTGGGCCCGGGGCTCGGGTTTTGCCAATTTCGTGATTTTTGATATTTTTCGAGTTCTTTCGATTGGGTTATGTTCCATTAGCCTATTTTGATATATTTGTGCTGATTTGTGCTAGTTTTGACGTGCGTGGATGCCGGTTCGAGGAGCTAAGGCGTCGCGGGCATGAGCTTTCGTCGGTTCGAGGTGGGTAATACTTGTAAATGATGTCCCGAGGGTTAGTAAACCCCGGACTTGCACATCTTAGTGCTGTGTCGAGGTGACTTGCACGCCGGATAACGGGCGTGGGGTAGAGCACCATTGGGGATTGTGACTTGGTCCGTCCCGCGTAATAAATAATAACACCTAATTGTTGAAATGAATTGGACTAATTATCATGTTTGGGCTTCGTGCCAATTATTTGAATTCTTCAGGGATTGGTATCACTGTTTTGATAACACTGTGCATATTTTATTCTAAATTTAAGGTTTAAAATGGTATTTTTGCTAATCAGTATTTTTGTAAGGTTAGGAAAAACTTGAAAAAGGTCTTAATAACATTTTTAGCTGTGAGCTAATATGATATTGTTGCCCGTAGGGTTTTCTTGATTATTTGCTAGACTGATTGGGGCCGAGGACCATATGTTAGGGCATGACATTTTATGTGAGCATGAGCCTGCGAGGCTGCATTTGCATTTCGCTGATTGGTAGTGGATCGGACTGCACACCGCAGCATATATTCATGATATTGTGCTTGGGCTGTAGGAGCCCCTGTGGAGTCTGAAACCCCACGGTGAGCACGGGTACCCAAATTGGATCGGGCTACGCGCCGTAGCTGTCATTTCATGCATTGCATTGCATTTAGCTACACCTGCTAGCTGTTATACTTGTTGTTGATATTGTTGGCTATCTACTGTTGATTGCCTTATTGACCAGATCTCCCGGTGTAAATTGATAAGGAGTGTTGAGCCCGAGGGGCTGATTTGAGTGCGGACTTGCACTACTTGAGATTGTATCCAGGTATTGGTATATTATTATGAAATAAAGTAGCTAAAATTGAGATTTCTAAATAATCTACTCACATATGCTTGAAAGGAATAAAAAGATAGTTCTGTATTGTGTAGCATGAGATAGTGCCTATCGTGGTTTTCTTCCCTTCAACATTATTTACTTTTATTACTGCTGAGTTGGAAGTACTCACACCCGACACCCTGCACCTTGTGTGCAGATCCAGGTACATCACAGAAGGGCTGATTCTATTGCGGCTCGGGAGTGCTTTTGGACGGTCGAGGTAGCTGCCAGCGTTCGCAGGACCTGATTCTCCAGTTTGTCTGTATTTTGTTCTGATCATCCCACACTTGTGCACAGTTATATTCACTATTTACACTTTGTATACTCTGTAGAGGCTCATGACTCTTGACCCTTCGGTCTATGGGAGTTGGCACATGTTGGGACTTGGTTCCCTGTTTTAAATATATCTATCCCTGTTGTGCTTAAATTGGATAAAGTGAGCTTGTGGCTCCGTGGGTATTGTTGATTGGTCGGGCTGGCCTAGCAATGTGCTGGGCGCCATCACAATCGGTTTTGGGGTCGTGACAAGTTGGTATCAAAGCCTAGGTTACTAGGCCTCATGAGTCTCGAGCCGGTTGGTAGAGTCTTGTGGATCGGTACGGGGACGCCTGTACTTATCCTCGGGAGGCTGCAAACCTTTTAGGAAACACTTCACATTTTTTGGAATTCTTATCGTGCGTACTTGATTCAGCTTGAGATATAATTCTTGGAAATTCCTTCCATACGCCCGTACGCGCACTCGAACGCTCAATAATATAATTGCCTTGATGGCTTGTGATTCCTGGTCGAGGGGCGAGATATAATCTCTGCGAGTTCATGTTGGGCCATTCGGGAGGACTTGAGGCCAGATCTTTGTCTGTGACTTGAGCACCACAGTGCTGATTTTACGAACTGGTATTATAAAGATTGTATGACCAGTATTGTTCCTAATTGTGGAAATGGCAGCTTGATGACGGATGAGCTGTTAGGTGTTAGACTCTTATTGTGATTTGTTGTGTAGCCCCTAGCTATGGGCGTGGTGAATATGTTCTTGTCTCTTAGTGGAAAGGTAAAATGCATTACGTGTGGTAGTATGAGCTCAGGCTCAGAAAGATCAAATGTGTTATGCTATGTGCATTATGATGTCTTGTCAAATTTTTGATGTATTGTTAGGATGGTTTTGGTAATTCTCTGGCAGGTGGATAGGCCATATTACAAAGGAAACTCTGCCGAAATTTTTGGAAAATTTGAGACTTAGAAAATATTTTTTTTGTCACCTAATGATGGGCTTAGATGTTGTGTGTGAATGAATACAAGAAGTGCAAAAGAATTAAAAGATTTTTGATGATTCGAGTCTCCGCCAAAGCTTATAAATGACTCGAGTTTAATCTCATTGTAACATTTCGGCATCACTTGAGTAATAATGCTATGAGTGGTTAAAAGTTCTTTGATGAATGGCTTCGAGCGAAGTTGGGGAGGTTGCTATTAAATAACTAATTGCACGATTGTGTGCTATGTGGTCACTTGTCTTTAAGTATGTTGGGAAAATTGTGACAAGGTTATGGTGCTTCGTAGATGTGAAGAAATACTAGGATGTTTTGAACTGATGTTGGTAATGAATGTTCGGTGTATAGAAAGTTAAGATAGCTAATTGTGTTTGTATGTAATCATGATCGGCATTGTCAGAGTTCTAACAAGGCACGAGTGGTCCTACTCAATAGGACAGTTGAATTACAGCTGAATAAGGGTGAATGATGTCCGAGAATGGTTTTGCGGTGTTCAAGATTTTGCTTGTAACAGTCAGGTGCCTTAAGATTTGTGTATGTGGCTAAAGACGGCGGCTTCGTTAGAAAAGATCAAGGCTTGTGTTATATCATGTGAATGATGGGATTCTATGTATCCGTATTGGGAAGTAATGATAATAAATTCAAAATCGCATGAAGTTCTTCAAAATAAAGTGTTGTAGAATGTGGTATTTCTGGGAAACATTGAGAGAGTATTCAGTGGCCTATGGGTCTTAGACCGTGTGGTCTTATGTACGAGTCTCGTGGGGTAACATGAGTTGAGGTATTGTGGTGCTACAGTAAAGAGAATATTAAATTTAAGATGAATCAGAAAGAAAATTGGGTAAATGGAGCAACTTGTTAATAAACCGGAACGGTATGATGAGGATACGATTAACTCCTGGTATGTGTTCGAAGTAATGAGTCTTGCAGATATGGTGCAATAAAGCTCTTGAGTGCTGGCAGTTTCATAGCTCGACGTGGGTAAAAGGACTCAGTCCTGGCAGTTAAAATTATGCAATGAATTGGGAGAAAGAGTTTGCGATGTGTTATGTATTCGTACGGGGAAGTGTGGAATCAGGCATAGCAATTCATGTGCTATATACATGCTGGAGACTAAAAGTTCTCGTAATCCGTCTATGCAGTGGTGGTATATCATGTGTATCGGCACCGTTTAGCGATTATTAAAAATTGGAAACCCTAGCGGCTCTCTCTTTACTTGATATGATGAATTTGAATAATGATATACGATTGTAGACTGGTTGTCATAAGTCGGGTTGTCTAGATTAATGTGATATGGACTATGTTAGAAAATGCCACAAACTGCGTAGAAGAGTGTATCAGATTATGCTCCAGCAATGTAGATGTACCCTAGGGCCAGCGGACGGCTGGTAGGCATTGTTTTGTCAGTTGGACCTTAGTGGCGGATGTTAGTGTAGAAGTATCTACCATTGATTAGTTCTGGTATTGAGGAACTTTGTAGGATGCGTTTCTTGTGGCCAAACTTGAGGCTATATATGTTTATTATGATGAGCAACTTGACTCGACGCGTATTTATTTGACGAGGGTTACTTGGATCGGGTGGCACGCCACCACAGGTATGGTATCTAGATCGGGTGGCACGCCGCCACGGGTATGTCATTGGAGCGGGTTGCACGCCGCAACAGGAATATTGTGAAAATATAGTTAGTTATATGCTACTGGTATACAATACTTCCCCACTTCTGAGGAAAAGACCATTTTGAGTATCGCTTGGCGAATGGCACATCGGTTGTGTCCTTTCAGGATTTAATAGCATAGGTTAATGGTTTCACCGCGGGTGAGGTTGATTGCTTGGGTTCAGACCTAGATCTGTGCGTGGCTGACCTTTTTGAGCTTGGTAACTTGAGGTGCCTCATGAGTAATAATGTTGGGATAGAATCACGTATCGTGGCAAGGCCACGTGATGTTATGACCTCTCGAGGAGGATTCAGGTACTCTATTTCTATAATGCGAGACACGATCTCAGTTCTATGTTATGATGGCACGGAGGAATTGAATTGCAGCTCTTTTGCTGGAGACAATTGTCATGATTTGAGCTGTCATGATTCGAGTGTGTTCAGACGTTTCTATTGGAGCCTATGTTGTGCTCGTTGTGGCTTAGGCCGGTGTTGAGGTGTCATATCACCAGTGCGGTGTGTTATAATCGAAATGACCTTTGGAGTCATTTATGAATACGAGCATATTGGATCTTAGCTTGTTAGAAAGGTAAAAATCGAGGTTTGGCTCCGAAACCTATTGTGGTATCGGTTAAAAGTGAAATGGATTCATGAATGGTTGACCTGAGAGATGGGTTCGATATATCGCGTGTTCGGTTGCCGTGGGCATGATATGAAGGTGTTGGAACAAGACTCTATCTAATGAAAAAGGGTTTTTCAGTTGGTATTTGGTTATCATGGGAAATTGTGTGATTAGAGACTATTGTCTCGAGTGATTGGGTTGTTTGATACATCATATGATCTCACCCGGAGTAGGTGAATATGGGTTATTACAGTGGATTCGAGTGTATCCTGAGTATAGGCATGGGATTTGCATTTGGCTTATGATTTCAGAAAGTGCAATGTGATTTATGGTTCAGATGGTCTGTGAAATTTTGACTATATGGTGTTTTCGGACTTATGTGAGATAGGGTGACGTATGATCGCTCGAGTATATGCTTGGTAAGGTCATTCAGCTATTGAGTTGCTTCTAGTACAACTCTGAGTCCGCTCGAGGACGAGCGTTTGTTTAAGTTGGGGAGAATGTAACGACCCGGCCCGTCGTTACGAAAATTTCCACCCCGTTACCTTGCATTTACATATCTTATGCTTCTATATCAGTGTTAGAACCTATCGGGAGAGTTAGGAGTGAATTGAATTAAAAATGAAGCAAATAGCATGTTTGAAGAAAGTTTGAATATGGAAAGTCAACCTAGAGTTGACTATTGAGTTAGAGTGCTCGGAATCGGATTCTGATGATTCGACTAGTTTCGGGGGATCAATTATGACTTAGGAGAGCAATCGGAATTGAATTTGGAGGTCCGGTGTAGTTTTAGGCTTGAATTGGCTAAGGTTGAATTTTGGCGAAACCCGAACGGTAGGTGATATTTTGATCCGGGAGTCGGAATGGAATTCCGACAGTTGCAGTAGCTCCGTTAGGTGATTTTGGATGTGCATGCAAAAATTTCAGGTCATTCGGACGTCGTTTGGTCGGGTTTTTGATGGAATGTTAGTTTTGAAAATTTTGAAGAAACTTAGGCTTGAATCCGTGTGTAATTGGTGATTTTGATGTTTATGGTGGTGTTTTTATGATTGGAACAAGTTCGTATCGTGTTTTGGAGTATGTTGGTTGTTTTCGTTGGGGTCCCGGGGGCCTCGGGGTGAATCCGGACCATCATCCGGCATTTTTGGAACATGAAAAGTCTGCTGTAAATTGCAGATCACTGTGCAGAAGGCTAAGCCTTCGCGTTCGCGAGGGCAATGCCGCGTTCGCGTAGGCTGGGGCCAGTTGGCCATCGCGTTCGCGAGGTAACATGCCGCGTTCGCGAAGGAGAAGGTTGGAACGCATCGCGTTCGCGTGGGAGAAGGACGCGGACGCGTAAGAGGAAAAGGCGAAGCATCGCGTTCGCGTGGACTGGGACGCGAACGCGTAGAGGAAAAATCCGGGCTGGGGAGAATGGTCTTCGCGGACGCGTGACTGTACGTCGCGTTCGCGATGAAGGAACGGAGCAAGGCATCGCGTTCGCGTGAGGGGCATCGCGAACGCGTAGAGTAAAATCGTCTGGCAGTGAAATTAAATTGCAGAACAGAGGGCTCACGGGTTCATTCACCCAAAACATGATTTTGAGCCCTAGAGAGAAGAAATCACGGGAAAACGCTGGGAAATCATCGGGTATTCATCGGAGGTAAGTTTCTTGACTCAAAAACATCATTTTATGGTAGGATTAACATCAATCTTCATGAATTTGGGTAGAAATTGTGAAGGATTGTGGCCTAGATATTGAAAACGAAAATTTGGGTTTTGAAAGGCCAATCGAACTCCGATTTTGGTAAATTTTATATGTACGGACTCGTGGCGAGACGAGGGTTCTGGAAATATGAGTTTCGAAATTTTTCGAGATGTGGGCCCGGGGCTCGAGTTTTGCCAATTTCGTGATTTTTGATATTTTTCGAGTTCTTTCGATTGGGTTATGTTCCATTAGCCTATTTTGATATATTGGTGCTGATTTGTGCTAGTTTTGACGTGCATGGATGCCGGTTCGAGGAGCTAAGGCGTCACGGGCATGAGCTTTCGTTTGTTCGAGGTGGGTAATACTTGTAAATGATGTCCTGAGGGTTAGTAAACCCCGGACTTGCACATCTTAGTGCTGTGTCGAGGTGACTTGCACGCCGGATAACGGGCGTGGGGTAGAGCACCATTGAGGATTGTGACTTGGTCCGTCCCGCGTAATAAATAATAACACCTAATTGTTGAAATGAATTGGACTAATTATCATGTTTGGGCTTCGTGCCAATTATTTGAATTCTTCAGGGATTGGTATCACTGTTTTGATAACACTGTGCATATTTTATTCTAAATTTAAGGTTTAAAATGGTATTTTTGCTAATCAGTATTTTTGTAAGGTTAGGAAAAACTTGAAAAGGTCTTAATAACATTTTTAGCTGTGAGCTAATATGATATTGTTGCCCGTAGGGTTTTCTTGATTATTTGTTAGATTGATTGGGGCCGAGGGCCATATGTTAGGGCATGACATTTTATGTGAGCATATGCATACACATGTATGGATCGGACTGCACGCCGTAGTGGTATACGGATCGGGCTGCGTGCCGCAGCAGGTGTGATATTAATATTGTGCTTGGGCTGTAGGAGCCCCTCCGGAGTCTCGAACCCCCACAGTGAGCACGGGTACCCAAATTGGATCGGGCTACACGCCGTAGCGGTCATATGCATCGCATGGCATACATACATTGGTTTACGTGTACTACGTGGCATAACATTCAGCACTCATACATTACTGGCACACATGCATTAGTTGCCTTATTGACCAGATCTCCTGGTGTAAATTGATAAGGAGTGTTGAGCCCGAGGGGCTGATTTGAGTGCGGACTTGCACTACTTGAGATTGTATCCAGGTATTGGTATATTATTATGAAATAAAGTAGCTAAAATTGAGATTTCTAAATAATCTACTCACATATGCTTGAAAGGAATAAAAAGATAGTTCCGTATTGTGTAGCATGAGATAGTGCCTATCGTGGTTTTCTTCCCTTCAGCATTATTTACTTTTATTACTGCTGAGTTGGAAGTACTCACACCCGACTCCCTGCACCCAGGTTCAGGAGGGCAGTTGAGCTATCGCAACTGTTTTATTATCCCCATTCTGTGGAGACTTCGAGGTAGCTGCCGACGTCCGCAGGACCCGATATTCCTTCCTATTGTCTTTGATTATGTATTGTTATTTCTTTCCGCTCTGAGCTTTGGTTGTAAACCTTATTACACTTATGTTCTTTAGAGGCTCATGACTATTGACCCTTCGGTCTATGGGAGTCGGCACATGTTGGGACTTGGTTCCCTGTTTTAAATATATCTATCACCGTTGTGCTTAAATTGGATAAAGTGAGCTTGTGGCTCCGTGGTTATTGTTGATTGGTCGGGCTGGTTTTGGAATTTGCAATTGATAGGTTAATTCTCTGTGGGATCAACTTGGACTTAATAGACCGGATTATATTGATAGCGACCGTTGTTTGGGTATGAATCAATTTTGGCACCATTGTCGGGGAGTTAACGAAATTATCAATTGCCATTGACAGAACTATAAGATTCTTGTGTAGTCAGGTTCTTTCTACACACTTTACATTGAAATTTTTTACGGTTGTTGAATTGGGTGCTCAGGTGCATGCCTAGGAAATATGCAAGGACTGGAGAACTAATTGAAGGACTCTCAGACCCAGAGCAAACTTTTCGGGCAATCAAACAACTTCAACAATCTTAGCAACCAATTAAACTTGATTTTGACATGGGAGATGTGAACGACCCAAACCAGCAAGCTGGGTTGAACGTACAGGAGGTGCAGGAGGCGTGTGAAGGTGCTTTATTCGACTGGGCACAACCAACTGTTGATAATTTGGCAACTGCCATTATTGTGCCAGCCATTCAAGCCGAGTCATTCCAGATTACTAATAATATGCTACACTTGTTGCAAAACAAGGGATTATTCTCTAGGACTCAGGTTGAAGATCCACAATAGCACCTGAAGAACTTTCTTTCTATATGCAAGACGCAGAGGCAACCAAACGTGACACCGGAAGCCATCAGATTATTGCTATTTCCGTTCTCAGTTACAGGGGTTGCGCAGGTATGGCTAAACTCACTCCCCATAAACTCTATTGCAACATGGGATGAGTTATTCAAGCAACTCCACAACAAGTTTCATCCACCTAACAAGACAGCTCAGCAAATTGATGAGATTGTGAGCTTCAAATAGAAGCCAATGGAGACATTACATGAAACTTGGGGCAAATTCAAAGGTATGCTGGTGATATGTCCTCACTATAGGGTTCATGAACAGATGTTGGGTCAAAGGTTCTACATGGGGCTTCCAGACAGTATGAAGAATATAGTAGATGCCTCAGTAGGTGGGGCTTTTCTGAGCAAGATCTAGAGAGAAGGCCAGAATTTGCTTGACAAGATGGCTCAAAACTCCTGGTGGACGACCAGGAATGCTCCTATCACTCCAGTGGTACACTCTGTACCTCTGAATCCTTCCAACACTTTGGAGGAGAACGTGGCTACTTTATTGACAGAAATGAGCATCCTGACGAAGAAGGTGGAAGAATCTGGGGTCAAGCAGCAGGTGCACATGGTAGATACTACCAATGGTGGTTTGTGCACATCTTGCATTAGCCAACCCATAGGTAATCCATGGGCTGCAGACCAAGAACATCATCACCAGCATGAAGACATGAACTATGTGGCTAATTATGGAGGGTAGCGACAGGGTAACCAGAGTTGAGGTCAGCAGGCTCCACAGCAGTACAGGCCTCCACAGCCACGATATAATGCAGCAGGTATGAGGCCACCAAATAAAACATGGCTCCCTATCCTAGACCTCACAATTTCAACAATCAGCCGCAGGGGTATCATCCACCTCCACCAGAGCATGGGGGTAGACATGACGATAGGTTCGCAGATTTGAAAGCTATGATGCAGCAGGAAATTGGGTCACATGCCAAAAGCAATGAGAGGATAGATGCACATGATGCAGCTATCAAGAATATTGAAGTATAGGTGGGCCAGATTTCCATGTCACTTAACAATCGTCCTCAAGGGACATTGCCTGCAGATATACAAACAAACCCATAGGATCAAATCCCAAAGCAGCTGATGGCAGTTAATCTGAGAAGTGGAAGAGATCTTGATGCTGAGAAGGAAAGAGATAGAGGCAATTTGCAGGATGAGACACTCACTCCAGTACCCATTGAACTGGATGAGTCCACCGGGTTGAGAAAAGTTACAATCCAGCCAGTAGCTGAAAGTAATGATGTGCAGTAGGGAACGGAGAAAGTAGCTGAACCGGTAGAGCAGCCGGTTATGGAACATGTTATAGAGAAAGAAAAATCCCAAGTGATTGGAAATAAGAGGCCTCCAGCCCCATTTCCCCAAAGGTTGGCCAAGCACCAGAAAGAGGAGCAATACAAGAGATTTTTCGAGATGCTCAAGCAAATCCAGGTAAACATTCCCTTAATTGAATCTTTGAAAGAAATGCCTGGGTATGCTAAGATGATGAAAGATTTGATGTGACGGAAATTTGATTTTCAAGACTTGGCCACCATAACTCTTACACAGACATGTAGTGCAGTGGTCTCTAGACCCATAGCTGAGAAGCTATCTGACCCGGGTAGCTTTATTATTCCATGCACTATAGGAAACTTTGCCTTTGCTAAGGCATTGTGTGATTTGGGGGCGAGCATAAATAGTATGCCCTTGGTAATCTATAAGAGGCTGGGCATCGGGAGAGCCAGACCTACTTCAATGTTATTACCACTCGCTGACAGGACGGTTAAGCGTCCATTCGGTATATTGGATGATGTGCTCATCCAGGTGGGGAAGTTTGTGTTTCCTATCGATTTTCTTATTCTTGACTGCAAGGTGGATGAGGAAATTCCTATAATCTTAGGAAGACCATTCCTAGCCACAGGGAGAGCATTGATTGATTGTGAGACCGGGGAACTCAAGATGAGGCTGAATGATGAGGAGATCATTTTCAATGTACAAAAATCCATGAGGCGCCCTAGTGAGTTCGTGAATTGCTCTCTCATTGATACAGTAGATGTGATAGTGGAGACAGATAATGTAGAATTAATAGCTGAAGATCCACTTCAGGCATGCCTGATGAACTTAGAAGAGGTAAACAGTGAAAGTATGGAAGAGTGGGTGCTATCTCTGGAAGGTAAGGTGTTTTGGGATAGAGAGTTATGAGTTTGAACCTCTACACTTAGAAAAGAGAGAGACCCCTCCAGCAAAACCATCCATTGAAGAGCCACCAAAGCTGGAACTTAAGCTACTACCAGCTCAACTCAGGTATGAATTTCTAGGTCCTAACTCCACTTTACCTGTTATTATCTCATCTGTTTTGCTAGATGTGCAGGCTCCAAATCATTTACAGGTACTTAAAGAATGCAAAACTGCCATTGGTTGGACCATGGCAGACATAAAGGGGATCAGCCCCGCATACTTTATGCACAAGATTCTCTTGGAAGAGGGGCACAAACCTTCTAGGGAACTCCAAAGAAGTCTGAACCCAAACATGAAGGAAGTGGTGAAGAAAGAGGTGATAAAGTGGCTAGACGTGGGAATTATTTTCCCAATCTCTGATAGTAGCTGGGTTAGCCCAGTTCAATGTGTGACAAAGAAAGGTGGCATGACGGTGGTGCAAAATGAGAACAATGAATTAATCTCAACAAGAACCGTCACCGGGTGGAGGATATGCATGGACTACAGGAAACTGAATCTAGCCACCTGCAAGGACCACTTCCCACTTCCCTTCATTGACCAGATGCTTGACAGGTTGGCAGGGAGGTCACACTTTTGCCTCTTGGATGGGTAATCGGGGTATAATCAGATCTCAATAGCCCCGGAGGATAAAGATAAAACCTCTTTTACATGGCCATATGGCATTTTCTCCCTCAGGAGGATGCCATTCGGATTATGCAATGCACCTACCACATTCTGATAATAGGTGAATTTGACTATATTTATGCCCTAAATAATCACTCTTTATTGTTGTTTTGATATTGTTTATGATGACAAAATGCATTTATTTGCGTTTTTAGTGTGTTATAGGTACACTTGAGCTAATGAAGACTAAAAGAGCAAGTTTTAGAGTCAAAAGATGTGAAAAAGGCCAAAGTGTGGTACAACTCAAGAACTTATGTTGAAAATAGACGGGAAGATGCGATTCCAAGCTATATGGATGTTATGGAATGAATTTAAGTAATTTGGAGCTTTGAAGTCTGAGTAAAAGCTCAAGGAATTAAGTCGCGATCGAGTTCGAGGGTTAAATTTGATAGTGTAGTACAAGCGAAGAATGGATGAGGCATATTGCGCACTGTCTAGTAAATTGGACATAACGTTTCGCTCAGAACTCCATTAACTCAAATGGCTACAACTTTCGTGTTTTGAGTTTTTCTAAATGCCCAACTGAACAGGGTGAAAAACCTCGGTTTCTCCGCGACCGCAGTGGAACCGCGAAAAAACAAGCCTGCAGAAGATTTTTGAAGATTCAGAGAACTGTTCTGTCTGCGGTTCGTCCGCGACCGCGGAAGAACCACGGAAGGAGCCACAAATATTAGTCCTAGTTTTGTACAAATTTAGTTTTTAAGCCCTAAACACTCTATATAAACCCCTAGTTCGCCCAATAGAGGCAAGTTGTGTAATTTTCACTGCTTTTGCAAGACAATTAGTAAGAGAGAACTCTCCCAACTAATTCCTTTATTTTTTATACCAAGTATTTATTTATGAATTCAATTATTATTCTTGTTTCTTTGAGCATGAGTAGCTAAATCCTTTTCTAAGGTTTTGATGGAACCTATTGAGTGATGAACTTATCGTTTATGTGATTACAAATTGTTAGCTAGATTTCTATTTGTTCAACTACATTCTTATTGTAGTTGATTGGTAGAGCTGCCGATTAGTTGTGCCTATTTAGTGTGCATAACTTGGAAAATAGTGCATATTTAGGTATATTGTTGAACAACACCATAACTAGGTTATTGGAGGAATCTATAACTTTAGGGGTAAAGACGGGGTTAGGAATAACGAAGTCTTGGGTGCAATCTTAAGTGAACTATTCAAATTAACGCTAGCTAGGGTAGCTCGGGAGAGTGCACTAGTAAATTATTGTAATTGCTCGGGAGAGGGTTACGGTACAAATAGCGTTTTGATAGAAAATATTGACAATTTGTATGAGCATAACAATAAGGGATTCCATCAATAGGGGAAATCAATACCTTAGTCTTTCTCCATATTATTTTACCCAATATTCAATTCTTTCTTTTAAGCCTATTTAATTCTTGCAAAAGTAGTTAGTCGAAACACTCACAAACATATATTCGAAATTTTGGGAACTTGATTTGGAAGTACTCTTGGGTTGTGAAGGTTGTAATTGGTAGGTTAATTCCCTGTAGGATCGATTCTGCACTTATTAGACTAGGTTATATTGACTACGACCGTTGCTTGGACGTGAATCAATTTTGGCGCCGTTGCCGGGGAATTAACGGAATTATCAATTGCCATTGACAGAACTTCAAGATTCCTGTGTAGTCAGGTTCTTTCTACACTTTACATTGAATATTTTGAAGGTTGTTGATTTGGGTACTCAGGTGCATGCCTAGAAAATTTGCAAGGACTGGAGAACTAATTGAAGAACTCTCAGACCCCGAGCAAACTTTCCGGGCACTTAATAAGGCTATTAAACAAATTCAGCAATCTCAACAACCAATCAAACTAGACTTCGACATGGGTGATATAAACGAACTAAACGAGCAAGCCGGGTTAAATATGCAAGAGGTGCAGGAGGCGCAGGAAGGTGCACTATATGACTGGGCACAACCCATAGCGGATAATTTGGCAACTGCCATTGTTGTGCCAGCGATTCAAGCTGAGTCTTTCCAGATTACTAACAACATGCTACACTTGTTGCAAAACAAGGGATTATTCTCTGGGTCTCGGGTTGAAGATCCACAACAGCACCTGAAGAACTTTCTCTCAATATGCAAGACACAGAGGCAACAAAATGTGACACCGGAAGCCATCAGACTATTGCTCTTTCCGTTCTTAGTTACAGGGGCTGCACAGATATGGATAAACTCACTCCCCATAAACTCTATTGCAACTTGGGATGAGTTAGTCAAGCAATTCCACAACAAGTTTCATCCACCTAACATGACAGCTCAACAAATTGATGAGATTGTGAGCTTCAAGCAGAAACCAATGGAGATATTACATGAAACTTGGGGAAGATTCAAGGGTATGCTTGTTATGTGTCCTCACCATGGGATTCCTGAGCAGATGTTGGGTCAAAGATTCTACATGGGGCTTTCAGACAGCATGAAGAATACTGTAGATGCTTCAGCAGGTGGGGCTTTTCTGAGCAAGACTTGGAGAGAGGGCCTAAATTTGCTATACAAGATAGCTCAAAATTCGGGTGGACAACCAGGAATGCTCCTATCACTCCAGTGGTACACTTTGTACCTTTGAATCTATCCAACACTCTAGAGGAAAACGTGGCAACTTTATTGACACAAATGAGCATCCTGACAAAGAAGGTGGAAGAATCAGAGGGTTAAGCAGCAAGTTCATATTGTAGACACTACCAATGGTGGTTTATGCACATCGTGCATTAGCCAACCCATAGGTAATCCATGGGCTGCAGACCAAGAACATCACCATCACCATGAAGACATGAATTATATGGCTAACTATGGAGGGCAGCAACAAGGTAACCAGAATTGGGGTCAGCAGGCTCCATAGTAGTTTAGGCCTCCTCAGCCACAATATAATGCAGCAGGTATGAGGCCACCACACGACATGGCTCCATATCCTAGACCTCAGAATTTCAGCAATCAGCGGCATGGATATCAACCACCCCCACCACGGCATGGGGGTATACATGATGATGGCTTCGCAGAGTTGAAAGCTATGATGCAGCAGGTAATTGGGTCAAATGCCAAAACCAATGAAAGAGTAGATGCACATGATGCAGCGATCAAAAATATGGAAGTGCAGATGGGCCATATTGCTATGTCACTTAACAATCGTCCTCAAGGAACATTGCGTGTCGATACACAAGCAAACCCAAAAGACCAAGTCCCAAATCAGCTGATGGCAGTGACTTTGAGAAGCAGTAGAGATCTTGATGCTGATTAAGAAGAAGAGAAAAGAAACACAAATGCTGAGACACTCACTCCAGTACCCATTGAACTAGATGAGTCCACAGGGTTGACAGAGGTTACAGTCCATCCAGTTGCTGAAAATAAAGAGGAGCAGCAGGGAACGGAGAAAGTAGCTGAACAGGTAAAGCAGCAGGTTGAAGAGAAAGTGCTAGAGAAGGAAAAGTCCTAAGTCATTGGAAAGAAGAGGCCCCCACCACCATTCCTCCAAAGGATGGCCAAACACCAGAAAGAAGAGCAATACAAAAAGTTCTTTGAGATGCTCAAGCAAATCCAAGTAAACATTCCCTTAATTGAAGCTTTAAAAGAAATGCCTGGGTATGCTAAGATGATGAAAGATTTGATGTCGCGGAAATTTGATTTCCAAGACTTGGCCATCGTAACCCTTACCCAGGCTTGTAGTGCAGTGGTCTCTAGACCCATAGCTGAGAAGATATCTGATCCAGGTAGTTTCACCATCCCATGCACTATAGGGAATTATTCCTTTGCAAAGGCATTGTGTGATTTAGGGGCGAGCATTAATCTCATGCCCTTGGTTATTTATAAAAGGCTAGGCATTGGGAGAGCCAAACCTACCTCTATGTTATTACAGCTTGCTGACAGGATGGTTAAGCGTCTATTTGGTATTTTAGATGATGGGCTTATCAAGGTAGGAAAGTTCGTGTTTCCCGCCGATTTTGTGATTCTTGACTGCAAGGTGGACGAGGATATTCCTATTATCTTAGGAAGACCATTCCTAGCCACCGGGAGAGCTCTAATTGATTGTGAGACTGGGGAACTCAAGATGAGGTTGAATGATGAGGAGATCATATTTAATGTGCAAAAATCCATGAGGCGCCCTAGTGAGCTCGCGAATTTCTCTCTTATTGATGCGGTTGATGTGATAATGGAGACCGACGATGCAGAGTTGACCATTGAAGATCCACTTCAAGCATGCCTGATGAACTTGGAAGAGGTAAATGGTGAAAGTCTAGCAGAATGGGTACTATCTTTGGAAGGCAAGGGGTTTTGGGAGAGAGAGCTTGAATTCGAGCCTCTACTTTTAGAAAAAAGAGAGACCCCTTCTGCAAAGCCATCCATAGAAGAGCCATCAAAGCTTGAGCTTAAACCAGTACCATCTCATCTCAGGTATGAATTTGTAGGTCCTAACTCCACTTTACCTGTTATTACTTCATCTTGTTTGCTAGATGTGCAGGCTCAAAAGCTATTACAGGTACTCATGGAATGTAAAGCTGCCAATGGTTGGACCATGGCAGACATAAAGGGGATCAGCCTTGCATACTGCATGCATAAGATTCTCCGGGAAGAGGGGCACAAACCTTCCAGGAAACGCAAAAGAAGGTTGAACCCGAATATGAAGGATAGGGTGAAAAAGAAAGTGATAAAGTGGCTAGACACGGGGTAGATCCCAGGAAAGTTTTCTCACCCTTCTGTGCTATACATGTATTATTATGCCATGAGGACATGGCATGATTTTTAAGTGTGGGGTGGGAGACTTATCTTGTATTGTATATTGTATATAGTAGATGTAGCTGTAAATTATATTAGCTGGCTTGGCCCGATGATGGACACTTGGCGACGGGTTTCTTAAGGGTCTAAGTCGAAATACAAACACACAAAAAATCAGAAAATTTGAGAAAATACAAAAATATGAGTAGAGGACTCTTCCTTATGACAGACTATTTAGGATAAGTATTCTTGAGAGAAGTAGTCCACGTAGGAATTTTTCTTTCTTTTATTTTCTTTTTCTAGGTAGTGTATCAGCTCCCCCTTCGTTTTTCTTTTGACCACGGTTCTTTTCCAAGGATTTTTTTTTAACCGGGTTAGGTAGATTTTTCTTTTCTTAGGATTAGAGGAAAAAGGGTAACATGTAACCCCAAGTATGCACATTAGCAAAGCTAAATTGAACTTGAGAATGTATTTTCTACGCTTGACTGTAAAATCTAAATATGCCTTAAATTTGCACAATAATGCTTGCTTGAACATTGATAGGACTTTGTAGATGAACCGGATTCCAAATGAGTTGCATGCTATGTGTGTGTGAGGTTTTACTTACATTGTATGCTTTACATGATGCCTAGAACTTGCCCAGTGTGTTTGCAAAGCGAAATAGAAGTTGTTTGGTTGTAGAAAGGATAGAGGCATTTCTTTGTGTAACCCCATGAACCAATAGACATGAATTCACCTGTACATAATATCTTAGTTAAACCCTTTGAGCATAAAGTCTATTCTTTGATAACCCTTGAATGTTCATCAAATTATTATATTGTTCTGCTTTACCTCCTAGAAGCACTTGTATTGTAATGAATATGAAAAGGTAAAATCAAGAATGAATGGTAGAAAATAGTGAACTGGCCAAAATAATGTAAATGTGTTCCAAAGCAATGAGAAAAAAATGAGAAAAAAGCTATATCAATGTATATATGAAAATTAGAAAGGCCAGTTACACCAACAAAAAAAAAGTGGGGATTAAAAGTAAATAAAGGTGAAGGAATGTTTAGGGGAGACATAAGGAAGAAAACTAAAAGGGAAGTTATGAAAAGGAAAATAAAAGTGCTTAGGGAGATTAGCCACTATAACCAAAAGTATCCTACCCGTCCCGTAGCCAACATTACAACCCTTAAAGACCTCTTGATCTATGATTGAATAACTCGATTAGTGGAGTATTACACTAGGGGCAAGCCTATGGTGTGTCTGTATGCATATGAATGTTCTTTGTTCAGAGTGAGTGAATTTTTCCGATATTTATAAGTTCCATGTTATGAATTGTTTATGTGTGGGAACTTCTCTCAATAAATTGTGTGAGGGCATAACACTCAAGAGGGAAATGGTAAAGTTGCAAGTTTTTGATAATAACTAGAGTAAGCAATGATGTGCTGGCATGAGAGTTTATAGTTAGGTAAAGATTGTGCATATCTTAGGTTAATCATGAAAATTAGCTATTGTGACATAATTTGGGGGAGACATAAATAAAATTGGCCTAAGGTGTGATTAAGGTTGCTTGAGGACGAGCAAAGGTTTAAGTGTGGGGTATTGATAATAGGTGAATTTGACTATATTTAAGCCCTAAATAATCACGCTTTATTGTTGTTTTGATATTGTTTATGATGACAAAATGCTTTTATTAGTGTTCTTAGTCTGTTATAGGTACACTTGAGCTAATGAAGACTGAAAGAGCAAGTTTTGGAGTCAAAAGATGGTGAAAAAGGCCAAAGTGTGGTACAAGTCAAGAACTTATGTTGAAAATAGCCGGGAAGGTGCGATTCCGAGCTATATGGATGTTATGGAATGAATTTAAGTGATTTGGAGCTTTGAAGTCTGAGTAAAAGCTCAAGAAATTAAGCCGGGATCGAGTTCGGGGGTCAAATTTGATAGTGTAGTACAAGCGAAGAATGGATGAGGCATATTGTGCACTATCTAGTAAATTGGACATAACTTTTCGCTCAGAACTCCATTTTGGCTTCATAATATATGGTTGGAAATCCAACTCCAAGGGCTACAACTTCCGCGTTTTGAGTTGTTCCAAATTCCAAATGGAACAGGGTGAAAACCCTCGGTTTCTCCGCGACCGCGGTGGAACCGCGGAAAAACAGGCCTGCAGAAGATTTTTGAAGATTAAGAGAACTGTTTTGTCCGCGGTTCGTCCGTGACCGCGGAAGGAGCCGCAAATATTAGTCCTAGTTTTTTACAAATTCAGTTTTTAAGCCTAAACCCTCTATATAAACCCCTAGTTCGCCTAATAGAGGCACGTTGTGTATTTTTCACTACTTTTGCAAGACAATTAGTAAGAGAGAACTCTCTCAACTCATTCCTTTATTTTTTATATCAAGTATTTATTTATGAATTCAATTATTATTCTTGTTTCTTTGAGCATGAGTAGCTAAATCCTTTTCTAAGGTTTTGATGGAACCTATTGAGTGATGAACTTTCGTTTATGTGATTACAAATTGTTAGCTAGATTTCTATTTGTTCAACTTCATTCTTATTGTAGTTAATTGGTAGAGCTCCCGATTAGTTGTGCCTATTTAGTGTGCATAACTTGGAAAATAGTGCATATTTAGGTATATTGTTGAACAACACCACACCTAGGTTATTGGAGGAATCTATAACTTTAGGCGTAAAGACGGGGTTAGGAATAACGGAGTCTTGGGTGAAATATTAAGTGAACTATTCAAATTAAAGCTAGCTAGGGTAGCTCGGGAGAGTGCACTAGTAAATTATTGTAATTGCTCGGGAGAGGGTTCCGGTACAAATAGCGTTCATGATTGATAGAATATATTGACAATTTGTATGAGCATAACGATAAGGGATTCCATCAATTGGGGAAATCAATACCTTAGTCTTTCTCCATATTATTTTACCCAATATTCAATTCTTTCTTTTAAGCCTATTTAATTCTTGCAAAAGTAGTTAGTCGAAACACTCACATATATTCGAAATTTTGGGAACTTGATTCTGAAGTACTCTAGGGTTGTGAAGGTTGTAATTGGTAGGTTAATTCCTTGTGGGATCGATTCTGGACTTCTTAGACCAAGTTATATTGACTACGACCGTTGCTTGGACGTGAATCACATTCTAAGGTGCATGATGGCCATATTCACCGACATGGTGGAAGATATCATGTAGGTGTTCATGGATGATTTCTCAGTGGTAGGGAATTCATTCGATGAATGCCTTGTTAATCTGACAAGAGTGCTGAAACGGTGTATGGAGACAAACTTGGTGCTAAACTTGGAGAAGTGCCATTTCATGGTACAAGAAGGTATAGTCTTAAGGCACCGGGTTTCGAGCAAGGGTATTGAGGTAGACCGAGCCAAAGTTGATGCCATTGCAAAGTTGCCTCCACCAACGTCCGTAAAGGCCATTAGAAGCTTTCTTGGACATGCCGGTTTTTACCAGAGGTTCATTAAAGACTTCTCCAAAATCACAAACCCTCTCTGTATGTTTCTTGAAAAATATCACCCCTTTTTATTTTTTGATGAGTGTAGGATTGCATTTGAGGAGGTGAATGGTCACAGCACCCATCATTATTGCCCCCAACTCGGAGCAACCATTTGAGCTTATGTGCGATGCAAGTGACTATGCAGTGGGGGCAGTGCTTGGCCAGCGGAAGGACAAGCTGATGCATCCAATCTACTATGCTAGTAGAATAATGAGTGGAGCATAGCTGAATTACACAGTGATGGAAAATGAGATGCTGGCGGTGGTGTTCGCGTTCAATAAGTTCATGTCCTACCTCATAGGATCCAAGGTAATAGTATACACTGACCATGCAGCACTAAGGTACTTAATTGACAAAAAAGACTCTAAGCCGCGCCTAATTCATTGGGTGTTTTTTCTACAAGAGTTAGATCTTGAAATCCGTGACCGTAAGGGCACCGAAAATCAAGTTGTTGATCCCTTATCACGACTTGAAGGAGCTGAAATTGTCAAAGAGAGTGGAGAAATTCTGGAAACCTTTCCAGACAAGCAGCTGCTCGCTACCACTCTCCTTGAAGCGCCATGGTATGCAGATTATGCAAATTACCTGGCCAGTTGTATTGTTCCTCATGACCTATCATCGGTCCAGAGGAAAAGAACTTTTCGTGAAAGCTAGCATTATTATTGGGATGAGCCCCATCTGTTAAGGATATGCCTTGATAACATGATCCGGAGATACGTCCCCGAGATTGAACAATATTCTATTTTGCAGGCGTGTCATGCTTCAGCATATGGTGGCCAATTCGGAGGAGTTCAAACAGCGGCCAAGATACTTGAGGCCGGTTTCTACTAGCCAATGGTATTTAAAGATGCACACCTGTGGGTGAAAGGGTGTAACGAATGCCAACGCACCGAAAACATCTCCCGGCATCATGAGATGCCTATGAACCCAATCCAATAGGTGGAAGTGTTTGACGTCTGGGTGTTAGACTTCATGGGTCCCTTTGTCAGCTCCTATGGTAATAAGTACATTCTTGTTGCTGTAGACTATATGGCCAAATAGGTGGAAGCGGCAGCATTACCCACCAACGATGTTAAGGTGGTGGTGGGATTTTTGAAGAAGAACATTTTCACTCGTTTTGTGATGCCAAGGGCAATCATTAGCGACGGGGGCACTCATTTCTTCAATCAGGCATTCAAGAAATTGTTGGCTACGTATGATGTGAAGCACAGGGTGGCTACTCCATATCACCCGGAGACCAGTGGACAAGTTGAGGTCTCCAACAGGGAGATAAAGAGTGTATTGACAAAGACAGTGAATGCCACAAGGACCGACTGGTCCAGGAAGCTCGATGATGCATTATGGGCATATAGGAATGCTTTTAAGACACCAATCGGCATGTCACCATACAAGTTGGTGTTTTGGAAAGCTTGTCATCTACCCGTTGAACTAGAGCACAAATCATGGTGGACACTCAAGGAATTAAATCTCAGTTGGGATGAAGCGGGTAAATCAAGAGTCACCGGATTACATGAGATGGAAGAATTCCGGTATCTGGCTTTCGAAAGCACAAGATTATACAAAGAGAGGATGAAGCGGCTACATGACCAGAATATCATAGAGCACAACTTCAAAACTGGGGACAAGGTACTTCTATATAACTCAAGGTTACGGTTGTTCCCAGGCAAACTAAAATCAAGATGGTCTGGCCCATTCCGGGTGATAGAAGCATTACAGTCTGGCGCTGTGGAAATACAAACTTTAGATGGCTCTCGCACTTTCAGAGTCAATGGACAGCGGTTGAAATTATATGTTGGCATGGATGACATTAATGAGAAGGTTGAATTACGGTTGGATGAACCTCAAAGGTCTAGCAAGCCTTGAAATGCGCTAAGTTGAGTCGTGCCGCGACGTTAAATCAGGCGTTGCGTGGGAGGAAACCCACAAAATTGTTGTAAGTGTAAATCATTATAGTTAGTCTATACAAAAAAAAAAAAAAAAAAAAAAAAACTGCTGCCGCCCAGGCAAAAAATTCAGAGGCACTGTTTCACCGCGATTCCACCACGACAGCGGTTGGACCGCGGTGGATTGGCCCCTCCGAACATTCTGCTTTGAGGTTCCACCGCAACCGCGGTGGACCGTGGGCAGAACTGACTGTTGCGAAAAATTTTAAAATTTTTTAAATTCCACCCCCCCTTTCTAAAACCCTAACTTAAACAATACCCCCTCCCCCCCTTACCCTCATTATTCCTGCCGACACTCCCCCATATCCTCTCTCTCTCTCTATAACTAAATTTCCTCCTCCTTCTCTCTACTTCTTCTTCCCCAATTCATCTCCTTCTTCCTCCACCACCTTCTCCTAATTCTTCAATCATCACTCTCCCTTCTTCCCTCCATCTACAAGTAAGCTTTCATTTTTTTTTTCTTTTTTAGTTTCTCTTTAATGTTTTGTAGTTTAATAAGTTTACTAGACTTTATTTGTAGTAATTGATTAAACCCATGCTAGGCTTAGTGTATATTGACACCAATATATCATATTAATTTAGTAATAATGTTGTAGAATTGATTTTTGGGATTTTGATGTTGAATTAAATTTGTTGGGTCTCCTTTGCATTGAATTGTGATTTTATGGTGGTTTGGAGACCTAAATTGGTGGTTGAATTAATTGGTATTTTTTTGGGCCAAGGTTAGGCCAAATATGTTGTAGTATATGATTGTTGTATTTTTAGGGGAGATAATATTTTTGGTTGATTGTTGTTGTATATATTTGGAGATGGTGTATGTATATGTGGGTGATGTTAGAATGCCAAAAGGAGTAAGTGTGGGGTGCACTAGGTAGACTTGGTGAAATGGTTGAAAAAATATGGTCAAAAGTAGGGGTATGGTAGGTTAGCACTAAAGGAAGTACCTTTATAGTCCACGGATGATGAAGTCTGAGTAACCAAGCTCGTCTAGGCAGCCGACCTATGATGAGTCTCGGTTCGGGTGCGAGGAAGCTGAAGTTGACTTTCATGCTAACGCTTCTAAAGCTTGGCTTCAGGAGAACGCCATTGATAGGATGGCTCTTCTGGCTAAAAAGCCCGACATGTACAAGGAGATCAAACGTAGGGAGATGGAATTTCTGTTTGATGAACTTACCCTCGTCAATAAGATGCTCGTTAGCGAGTTCTACGCGAACATACCCTACACAATGTCCAGAGAAGTCTTCGTCAGAGGTAAGTATATTTGGGCCAAAGTGCCATGTGTTAGGCAGGCTCTGAAACTGCCCGCTTTTTCTAGCGACGTGGATTTCTACCACGACAGGCCCGGTGTCACTTGGGACACCATGATAGAGGCCCTATGTGTCAATGGTCATCCTATCTGGATAAAAGACCAAAATTCCAACAGCTTCACCCATATTGCCAAGTGCTGGTTTACGGTTGTCTGTAACCATTTTCTGCCCTCCATCAACACAACTGATGTTAACTTTAATCGGGCATTACTGACCTGGTGCTTTTTCACCCATCGGGACATGCACGTTTTATATCTTACAAGATGGTGCTGAGGGGACCCCTCAAATCCAAGGGATTTTACTTCCCGTCTCTCCTACCGGACTCCCGTATTACCTACGGATGGTGACCTTCCTCAAAAGGCTCCGTTCAAGGCTTCTTTTATCTGGGTGGGTAGAGGCACTGACCCTATATACATAGATGACGAGGATGAACCTGTGCCGGTTGTCCAGTTCCGGAGATCCACTGACTCCACAGGCCCTTCTAGGCACGCTTATTATGGTGCTGGCCTATCCAGGTCCCAGTCCACTAGACCTATGCTTAGGACTTTGGAGGAGGATATTGTGAATTTACGCACCTCCGTGGACGGCCTGCACACGGGCATGGACACGATGTCTCAGAGGCAATCTAGGTCTGAGAACCATTTCATGGCATAGTTCCGAGCTCTAGGTCACGCATGCAATGTCGACCCCGCCACCGTCTCCGACTCTGAGTGAGTCATAGGTAAGTTTTCTCACCCTTCTGTGCTATACGTTGATTATTATGCCATGAGGACATGTCATGATCTTAAGTGTAGGGTGGGAGACTTATCTTGTATTATATGTTGTACATAGTAGTTTTAGCTGTAAATTATATTAGCTGGCTTGGCCCGATGATGGTCACTTGGCGACGGGTTTCTTAAAGGTCTAAGTCGGAATAAAAACATAAAAAAAATCAAAAACTTGAAAAATCGAAAAATATGAGTAGAGGGCTCTTCTTGACGATGTACTATTTAGACAAGTACTCTTGAGGGAAGTAGTCCATGTAGGAATTTTTCTTTATTTTCTTTTCTTTTTCTAGGTAGTGTATCACCTCCCCTTGGTTTTTCTTTTGACCATAGTTCTTTTCCAGGGGTTTTTCTTGAACCGAGTTAGGTAGATTTTTCTTTTTTAGGATTAGAGGGTAAAGGTTAACTTGTAACCCCAAGTATGCACATTAGCAAAACTTAAAGGAACTTGAGAGTGTATGATCTATGCTTGACTGTAGATTCTAGGGTATGCCTTAAATTGCACAATACAGCTTGCTTGAACATTGATAGGACTCTGTAGATGAACCTGATGCTAAATGAGTTGCATGCTAAGTGTGTGTGAGCTTTTACCTACATTATATGTTTTACATGATACCTAGAACTTTCGATGTATGTGTGCAAAGCAAAATAGAAGTTGTTTAGTTATAGAGATGATAGAGGCATTTCTTTGTGTAACCCCATAAATCAATAAACTGTGAATTCACATGTACATAGTATCCTAGTTAACCCCTTTGAGCCTTAAGCCTGTTCTTTGATAACCCTATAATGTTCATAAAAATCTATATATATATATTGTTCTACTTTACCTCCTAGAAGCACTTGTGTTGTAACGAATATGCAAAAGTCTAAGTGTGGGGTGATGGGAAGTTGAAAAAGGGAAAATCAAGAATGAATGGTAGAAAATGATGAACTGGCAAAAATACAGTAAATGCTTTACAAAGCAATGAAAAAAAATCAATGTATATATGTAATGAGAAAGCCAGTTACACCAACAGAAAAATGGGATTAAAAGTGAATAAAAGGTGAAGGAATGTTTAGGGGAAGCATAATGAAAAAGCTTAAAGGAAAGTTGTGAAAAAGAAAGTGCTTAGGGAGGTTAGCCACTATAACCAAAAGTATCCAACCCGTCCCATAGCCTATATTACAATCCTTAAAGACCTCTTGATCTGTGATTAAATAACTCGATTAGTGGAGTATTACACTATGGGCAAGCCTATGGTGTATCTGTATACATATGAATGCTCTCTGTTGAGAGTGAGTGAAATGTTTTCTATATCTATAAGTTCCATGTTCTAAATTGCTTATGTGTGGGAACTTCTCTCAATAAATTGTGTGAGGGCATGTAACTCAGGAAGAAAAGGGTAAGTTTGCAAGTCTGTGATAATAATTAGAGTAAGCAATGATGTGCTGGCATTTGAGTTTACAGTTGAGTAATGGTTGTGAATGTCTTAGGTTAATCATGAAAGATAGCTTGTGTGACATATTTTGGGGGAGACATTAATAAAATTGGCCTAAAGTATGATTAAGGTTGCTCGGGAACGAGCAAAGGTTTAAGTGTGGGGTATTGATAATAGGTGAATTTGACTATATTTATGCCCTAAATAATCACACTTTATTGTTGTTTTGATATTGTTTATGATGACAAAATGCTTTTATTAGTGTTTTTAGTGTGTTATAGGTAAGTGATGGCGCCTACTCGTGGTAGCTAGGCAAGCCACTGTATTCATACTATCCTGTTTTTAACACAATTTTAATTAAACAAATGCGGAATACTTTATCGAAATGGAAATAACTAATTACAAAGTGAAAATCATACCGAAATCCTCTACCCAAGACGTGGAGTCACCAACTCACAAACTACTATGGAATACTACACATAAAAGTCCGAAAGAAATATAACACAATTCTGTTTGTCTCGGAACAAAGAGACTCCAGCTAATAACATAAATAAAGAGAGAGACGCCGGGCCTGCGGACGTCTGCAAGCTACCTCGGTCTCAAATATGATCAACTCCCACGCAATCTATTTACTGCTGCTGCTGCTCCTGATCGTAACCTGGACCTGTGCAAAAACGCACAGAAGTGTAGTATCAGCACAACCGACCCCATGTGCTGGTAAGTGCCTGGCCTATCCCGGCGAAGTAGTGACAAGCCTAGGACCAGACACCCACATAAACCTGTGCAATTCAATATATATATGTGTACCACAAAATAACAAGAAATAATCAAGTATTAACACGATAAGGAATATCTTAAAGAATTCAACAATTAACCACAGTTAATAATTTCACAAGGAAAAACAAAGTGTAATGTAAACACAAGTAATATCAATTCAAGAAATAGCAAGCACTTGCACGGCATCACCCTTCGTGCTTTTACTCTCATCCTCACCAAATAAACAAATAAAGTACACGGCATCACCCTTCGTGCTTTTACTCTCATCCTCACATCCATAGTACGGCATGATCCTTCGTACATGGTTCAATAACAGGGCACGGCATGATCCTTCGTACATAATCAATAAATAAACATGGCACGGCATTAACCTTCGTGCATAAATAAATAAACATGGCACGGCATCACCCTTCGTGCATTATCACTCTTCCTCACCCAAATAACAATCACAGTTAAGGGCAAAGAAAGAAACAGTAATTCATAAACCGTCCCATCAAGGGCAATCAATAATTATCTTCACAACAAGTCCCAACAAGGGAGAACAATAACAATTCATCCGTAATATATCTCAAAATAATCATTTTCCAACGACTCACGGTCATACTAGACGCCAGTGTATGGATGCTCGTCACCACAGCCCATACACCGCACTCGATCACATAACACATAACACATAATCATATTCCCTCAAGCTAGGATAGAACAAACACTTACCTCGAATGCTTATGAACAATTCAATCCATGGAAATGTCTTTTCTTTCAATTTGGCTCCAATCCAACCGTATCTATACACAATTGATTTAATATCATCAATTCTACTCAACAAACTAATTCTTAAGACCAAATACAACTTTTACAACATTTTGCCCGAAATAGTGAATTTCAACCCCGGGCCCACATGGTCGGAACTCGGGGTTAGGACCAAAATCCGGTTACCCATCCCCCCACGAGTTCATGTATATAATTTGTTTCAAAATCGGACCTCAATTCGAGGTCCAATTCCCCAATTTATGAAAAACCTATTTTCTAACAAAAACAAGAATTTTACCATGAAAATCATTGATTTTTAATGAAAAACATGTTTAATGATGTTAGGAATTGAAAGAATTAAGTAAAAAGTGACTTACAATCGTTTTGATGAAGAAGAAATCCTTGAAGAATCGCAAACGGGTGTTTTGGTTTTGTAAAAAGTGAAGAAATGACTCAAATTCGTGTTTTTCAGGTCTCTGTGTTCGCATTTGCGAACATGGGCTCGCAATTGCGAACCCCGACCAATTTCTGGAGTTTGAAAAATAAGCTAAGGCTGGGAAGTTCGCATTTGCGAACATTTGTTCGCATTTGCGAACACTGGCAGACAAAGGGATGTTCGCATTTGCGAACACATGCTGTATAAGGCAGTGTTCGCATTTGCGAACAATGGTTCGCATTTGCGAACCAAGGCAATATGGGGAATGTTCGCATTTGCGAACATAGGCAGGATCTGGGGACCTTCGCAAATGCGAACAATTGTTCGCATTTGCGAACAAGGCCGGGTCAAAGGGGCTTCGCATTTGCGAGCCTTGCCTTACACTGTCCCCTTCGCAATTGCGAGAAATTCTTCGCAATTGCGAAGCCAACAGCTGGGTGAAAAACCAGCAGTTCAAAAATTCAGAATTTCATCCAACGGCCTATCAAATCTTTACCCGAGCCTCCCGGGCTTCAAACCAAACATGTACATAACCTCAAAAACACATTATGGACTTGTTCGTGCGATCACATCGCCAATATCACTTCGTTTTAATCAAATCAAGCCTCAAACTCATGATTTTCATACTTTTGATTTTCAAAACTTCTTAACTTGGAACTCAAGGTCCAAAACATCTCAAACGACATCCAAATGTCACCAAACTTTGCAGAAATCACATATATAATATTTAAGACTTGTACCGGGCGTCGGAACCAAAATACGAGCCCGATACCAAGGTCAATTAATTTATTTCCTTTAATAATTACATAAAAAATAATTTCACATAAAAATTCATAACTTGGGCTCTAGGCCTCAGAATTCGACTCCGGACGCATGTCCAAGTCCCATATTTTTCTACGGACCTCTCGGGACCATCCAATCTCGGCTCCGGATCCGTTTACCAAAAATGTTGACCGAAGTCAACCATATCAATATTAATATCATTTTTATCCAAATTTCTCATAGAATTCATATTTTCTATCACAAAATCTTTCCGGCCACATGCTCGGATCATGCACGTAAATCGAGGCAACATAGAATGAGGTTTTCAAGGCCTCAGAAGCTCGAAATGATTAATTAAATAAGTGATGACCCTTTGGGTCGTCACAATCTCCACCTCTAAAACAATCGTTCGTCCTCGAACGGACAAAAGAAAGAAGTACCTGAGTCAGGAAACAAGTGTGGGTAGCGGCTCCGCATATCAGACTCGGACTCCTAGGTCGATGCCTCAGGAGGCTGACCTCTCCACCGAACACGCACAGAAGGATAACTCTTCGACCTCAATTGTCGAACCCGCCGGTCTAGAATGGCTACCGGCTCCTCCTCGTAAGATAGATCATTGTCCAATTGGACAGTACTGAATTCTAACACATGTGTGGGATCGCCGTGGTATCTCCGAAGCATAGATACATGAAAAACTGGATGCACGGCCGATAAGCTAGGCGGCAAAGCTAATCTGTAAGCCACCCCTCCCACTCTGTCTAAAATCTCAAATGGACCAATATACCTAGGGCCGAGCTTGCCCTTCTTTCCGAACCTCATCACGCCCTTCATAGGCGATACTCGGAGCAATACTCGTTCACCAACCATGAAATCTACATCTCGAACCTTACGATCCGCATAAGTCTTCTGCCTGGACTGAGCTGAACGCAATCTCTCCCGAATAGTCTTGACCTTATCCAAGGCCTCCTGAACTAAGTCTGTACCCAACAACCGAGCCTCTCCCGGTTCAAACCATCCAACCGGTGATCGACATCGCCTACCATACAACGCCTCATACGAAGCCATCTGGATGCTAGATTGGTAACCGTTATTGTAGGCAAACTCTGCTAATGGCGGAAACTGGTCCCACGAGCCTCCGAAATCAATAACATAGGCTCGAAGCATGTCCTCGAGAATCTGAATAGTCCACTCTGACCGGCCATCCGTCCGAGGATGAAATGTCGTACTCAACCGAACCCGGGTGCCTAATTCCCGCCGGACCGCTCTCCAGGAACCGCGAGGTAAACCGCGTACCCCGATCGTAGATAATAGATACCGGCACCCCACGGAGACGAACAATCTCCCTAATGTAAACCTCCGCTAACCTCTCCGACGAGTAGGAGACGGACACTGGAATAAAGTGTGCTGACTTGGTCAACCTATCAATAATGACCCAAATAGCATCAAATTTCCTCCGAGTCAAAGGAAGTCCAATAACGAAGTCCATAGTGATCCGCTCCCATTTCCACTCGGGAATTTCAATCCTCTGGAACACACCACCAGGTCTCTGGTGGTCATATTTCACCTGCTAACAATTCAGACATTGAGCGACATACGCAACAATGTCTTTCTTCTTCCTGTGCCACCAATAGTGCTGTCATAAATCTTGATACATCTTCGTGGTGCCCCATGTGAATAGAATACCGCGAACTGTGGGCCCTCGCTAAGATCAACTCTCGAATCCCCTCAACATTGGGCACACAAACTCGACCCTGCAATCTCAATACTCTGTCATTATCATCTAGATTTACCTGTGTGGCACCTCCCCGCTGTACTGTATCTCTCAACTCACGCAAACGAGGATCATCAAATTGCCTCTCACGGATACGCTCTAATAAAGAAGAACGAGCGACCGTGCAGGCTAACACCCTGCTAGGCTCAGAAATGTCTAATCTCACGAACCGGTTGGCTAAGGCCTGGACATCTAGAGCAAATGGTCTCTGACTGACCGGAATGTATGCAAGACTACCCATGCCGGCATACTTTCTACTCAAAGCATCGGCCACCACATTGGCCTTACCCGGGTGATATAAGATAGTAACATCATAGTCTTTTAGCAACTCTAACCATCTCCGCCGTCGTAGATTCAACTCCTTCTGTTTGAACAAGTACTGGTAGGCTTTTGTGATCATTGTACACCTCACATGTCACACCATATAGATAATGCCTCCAGATTGGCATGAACCACTGCTGCTAACTCAAGATCATGAACCGGATAATTCTTCTCATGTATCTTTAACCGCCTCGAAGCATAAGCGATAACCTTACCATCCCGCATCAATACCGCTCCAAGCCCCGTACGAGATGCGTCACAATAAACTGTATAAGGCCCCGCACTCGTAGGTAGTATCAACACCGGTGCGGTGGTCAAGGCCGTCTCGAGCCTCTGAAAGCTCGCCTCACACTCCTCTCGACCACCGAAACCGGACACCCTTCTCGGGTCAACCTCGGTCATCGGGGCCGCAATGAAGAAAACCCCTCTACAAAACGACGGTAGTAACTCTGCTAATCCCAAGAAACTCCGGATCTCGCTCACCGAAGCCGGTCGAGGCCAATTCTGGACTACCTCAATCTTCTTTGGGTCCACCTAAATACCTTCCACTGATACAATGTGGCCTAGAAATACCACCGAACTCAACCAGAACTCACATTTTGAAAATTTGGCATATAGGTGATTATCCTTCACAGTCTGAAGAACCATTCTGAGGTGCTGCTCGTGCTCTTCTTGGCTGCGGGAGTATACCAGGATGTCATCTATAAAGACTATCACGAACAGATCTAATTAAGGCCTGAATACCCGATTCATCAACTCCATGAATGCTGCTGGGGCATTGGTCAACCCGAAGGACATGACCAAGAATTCATAATGTCCATATCTAGTGCAAACGGCTGTCTTAGGAATGTCAGCCTCCCTGATCTTCAGCTGACGGTAGCCTGACCTCAAGTCTATTTTTGAGAACACCCTCGCTCCCTGGAGCTGGTCAAACAAGTCATCAATCCTCGACAGTGGATAATTGTTCTTTATCGTCACTTTGTTCAATTACCGGTAATCAATACACATCCACATCGAGCCATCTTTCTTCTTCACAAACAATACAGGTGCTCCCTAGGGGGAAACACTGAGCCTGATAAAGCCCTTCTTAAAAAGGTCTTGCAACTGATCTTTTAACTCTTTTAACTCCGGCGAGGCCATACGATAGGGTGGAATAGAGATGGGCCGAGTGCCCGGTGCCAGGCCAATACATATATCAATATCCCTGTCGGGTGGCATGCCCGGCAGGTCTGAAGGGAAAACCTTAGAAAACTCCCGTACAATAAGGACTGATTCAATAGAAGGAACTTCTGCGCTGGAATCACGAACATAATCCAGATAAGCTAGACACCCCTTCTCGACCATACGTCGAGCCTTAACATAGGAAATAACAGTGCGAACGGAGTGGCTTGAGGTACCTTTCCACTCTAGTCGGGGTGATTCTGGCAAGGCTAAGGTCACCGTCTTAGCATGACAATCAAGAATAGCATGGTATGGGGACAACCAATCCATCCCCAATATGACATCAAAATCTACCATATCCAAGAGCAACAGATCAACACGGTCTCAAGACCCCCAAATATAACTACGCACGAACGATGCACCCGATCGACTACAACGGAGTCACCCACTGGTGTAGCCACATAAACTGGAATATCCAGAGCATAGCTGGGCACACCCAAATACGGTGCGAAGTAGGAAGACACATAGGAATATGTAGATCCAGGGTCAAATAATAATGAAGCACCTCTCGCCACACACAAGAATAGTACCCGTAATCACAGCATCCGATGCCTCTGCCTCTCGGCCTCGGCCGGTAAAGCATAGAATCCGGGGATCTACACCTCCCCTCTCGAGCCGCGTCTCTAGGACGACCATCAACCGGTCGACCTCTACCTCTCGCCGGACGATCTCCACCTCTACGCGTCTCGACCTCCACCTCTATAATCTCTACCCCCGCCTCTGGCCGGCCGGGCAGGCCTGAGGGTCAGCTGGGGCCCGAATCATAGGACGAGGACCTCGCTGCTGAGAGTTGCCCGCTGCTATAGGGCAATTCCTGATAAAATGACCCGGGTCACCACAACCGTAGCAACTCTTAGACTGATAGGGCTGCTGGCCCCGACGACCCGAATGGCCTCCAAGAACACTCTGAAGAGGCTGAGCATTAATAGGAGACTGGTCTGAATAATGCCCCCGAAAACCACGATCACCTGATCCACCCTGTGAAGCCCGAAGGGCGGAATGAAAAGGCCTGGAGGACTGGCCTCTATCAAAGGATTCTCTGCTACCAGAGGAAGAACCACCAAACCTGCCTGAATGACGAGGCCTCTTATCTGAAGAATAACCGCCTCCCCTAGCAAGAGCCATCTCAACTCTGCGTGCTGCATTGGCTGCCTCCTGAAATGATATGTCACTCCCCACGCCCATAGCCATCTCGAGTCTAATCGGCTGATTAAGCCCATCTATAAATCTGCGGACCCTCTCCCGCTCCGTGGGAAGTATCACCACCGCATGACGAGCCAAGTCGATAAATCTCGTCTCATACTGTGTAACTGTCATAGTGCCCTGATGGAGGCGCTCAAACTGCCTCCGAAGTACATCCCGCTGAGTAGCAGGGAGAAACTTCTCCATAAATAGTTCCGCAAACCGGTCCCATGATAAAGCTGGGGACCCTGCTGGTCGAGTCAAGCAATAATCTCTCCACCAAGTCTTGGCGGATCCTGCAAGTCTGAAGGTACAGAAGTCAACTCCGTTTGTCTCCACGATCCCCATAGTCTTGAGAATCTCATGGCAACCGAATAAAAAGTCCTGAGGATCCTCTGATGCGGCTCCACTGAATGTAGTGGTAAATAGCTTGGAGAACCGATCAAGCCTCCATAACGAATCAGAAGTCATGGCCGCTCCATCACCGGCATGAGCCGTGGTACCTGACTGAGTGGCCACAGCTGGCTGAACCACTGGTGCCTGAGGCTGAGGAGCTACTGGCTCCGGAGTACGAGCAATAGGAGTCTGGGCCCCTCCTCCAGCTTGAGAAGCGGCTGGTGCAACTGATAATAAGCCCGCTCTGGCAATGCTGTCCATAAATCCCGCTATTCTGACCAAATTCTCCCGAAGATACGGGGTAAATAAAGCCTCTCCTGGGACCTGAGCTGGGCCCACTGGAGCTGCTGGGACTGGAACCTCCTCGCCAGTCTCAATATGAGGCTCTACCTCTAGAATAGCTGCCGGGGGCTGAGCTCTGCCCCTATCATGGCCTACGATACGGCCTCGGCCCCTGCCCCTCACGGGAGCTGCCTGGGGCTCAGGCTGGTGATCAGCGGACGAAGAAGCGCGTGTCCTCACCATCTGCGAAAGAACAGAGTAGAAATTCAATTAGTATTTGAGGAACAAATCGCACGACAAGAAGGAACAAACGAGAGACTCTTTCCTAACTCAATAGACTCTGGAGGACAAGTACAGACGTCTCCGTACCTACCTCTCAAACTCTACTAAGCTTGTTGTAGGTTAAATAAGTCCTAAAAGCTGAATACCAGTGTCACGACCCGGATTTTCCCCCAACATCGGGATCGTGATGGCGCCTACTCGTGGTAGCTAGGCAAGCCACCGTATTCATACTATCCCGTTTTTAACACAATCTTAATTAAATAAATGCGGAATACTTTATCGAAATAGGAAATAACAAATCACAAGGTGAAAATCATACCGAAATCCTCTACCCAAGACGTGGAGTCACCAACTCACGAACTACTATGGAATACTACACATAAAAGTCTGAAGGAAATATAACATAATTCTGTTTGTCTCGGAACAAAGAGACTACAGCTAATAACATAAACAAAGAGAGAGACGCTGGGCCTGCGGACGTCTGCAAGCTACCTCGGTCTCAAATATGATCAGCTCCCACGCAATCGATTTACTGCTGCTGCTGCTCCTGATCGTAACCTGGACCTGTGCAAAAACGCACAGAAGTGTAATATCAGCACAACCGACCCCATGTGCTGGTAAGTGCCTGGCCTATCCCGGCGAAGTAGTGACAAGCCTAGGACCAGACACCCACATAAACCTGTGCAACTCAATATATATATGTGTACCACAAAATAACAAGAAATAATCAAGTATTAACACAATAAGGAATATCTTAAAGAATTCAACAATTAATCCACAGTTAATAAATTCACAAGGAAAAACAAAGTATAATGTAAACACAAGTAATATCAATCCAAGAAATAGCAAGCAGTTGCACGGCATCACCCTTCGTGCTTTTACTCTCATCCTCACCAAATAAACAAATAAAGTACACGGCATCACCCTTCGTGCTTTTACTCTCATCCTCACATCCATAGTACGGCATGATCCTTCGTACATGGTTCAATAACAGGCACGACATGATCCTTCGTGCATAATCAATAAATAAACATGGCACGGCATTAACCTTCGTGCATAAATAAATAAAGATGGCACGGCATCACCCTTCGTGCATTATCACTCTTCCTCACCCAAATAACAATCACAGTTAAGGGCAAAGAAAGAAACAATAATTCATAAACCGTCCCATCAAGGGCAATCAATAATTATCTTCACAACAAGTCCCAACAAGGGAGAACAATAACAATTCATCTGTAATATATCTCAAAATAATTACTTTCCAACGACTCACGGTCATACTAGACGCCAGTGTATGGATGCTCGTCACCACAGCCCATACACCGCACTCGATCACATAACACATAACACATAATCCTATTCCCTCAAGCTAGGATAGAACAAACACTTACCTCGAATGCTTATGAACAATTCAATCCGTGGAAATGTCTTTCCTTTCAATTTGGCTCCAATCCAACCGTATCTATACACAATTGATTTAATATCATCAATTCTACTCAACAAACTAATTCTTAAGACCAAATACAACTTTTACAACATTCTGCCCGGAATAGTAAATTTCAACCTCGGGCCCACATGGTCGGAATTCGGGGTTAGGACCAAAATCCGGTTACCCATCCCCCCACGAGTTCATGTATATAATTTGTTTCAAAATCGGACCTCAATTCGAGGTCCAATTCCCCAATTTATGAAAAACCTATTTTCTAACAAAAACAAGAATTTTACCATGAAAATCTTTGATTTCTTATGAAAAACATGTTTAATGATGTTAGAAATTGAAAGAATTAAGTAAAAAGTGACTTACAATCGTTTTGATGAAGAATAAATCCTTGAAGAATCGCAAATGGGTGTTTTGGTTTTGTAAAAAGTGAAGAAATGACTGAAATTCGTGTTTTTCAGGTCTCTGTGTTCGCATTTGCGAACATGGGTTCGCAATTGCGAACCCCGACCAATTTCCGGAGTTTGAAAAATAAGCTAAGGCTGGGAAGTTCGCATTTGCGAACATTTGTTCGCATTTGCGAACACTGGCAGACAAAGGGATGTTCGCATTTGCGAACTAATGTTCGCATTTGCGAACACATGCTGTATAAGGCAGTGTTCGCATTTGCGAACCAAGGCAGTATGGGAAATGTTCGCATTTGCGAACTATTGTTCGCATTTGCGAACATAGGCAGGCACTGGGGACCTTCGCAAATGCGAACAAGGCTGGCTTCGCATTTGCGAGCCTTGCCTTACACTGTCCCCTTCGCAATTGCGAGAAATTCTTCGCAATTGCGAAGCCAACAGCTGGGTGAAAAACCAGCAGTTCAAAAATTCAGAATTTCATCCAACGACCTATCAAATCTTTACCCGAGCCTCCCGGGCTCCAAACCAAACATGTACATAACCTCAAAAACACATTATGGACTTGTTCGTGCGATCACATCGCCAATAACACTTCGTTTTAATCAAATCAAGCCTCAAACTCATGATTTTCATACTTTTGATTTTCAAAACTTCTTAACTTGGAACTCAAGGTCCAAAACATCTCAAACGACATCCAAATGTCACCAAACTTTACGGAAATCACATATATAATATTTAAGACTTGTACCGGGCGTCGGAACCAAAATACGAGCCCGATACCAAGGTCAATTAATTTATTTCCTTTAATAATTACATCAAAAACAATTTCACATAAAAATTCATAACTTGGGCTCTAGGCCTCGGAATTCGACTCCGGACGCATGTCCAAGTCCCATATTTTTCTACGGACCTCCCGGGACCATCCAATCTCGGGTCCGGATCCGTTTACCAAAAATGTTGACCGAAGTCAACCATATCAATATTAATATCATTTTTATCCATATTTCTCATAGAATTCATATTTTCTATCACAAAATCTTTCCGGCTACATGCTCGGATTGTGCACGTAAATCGAGGCAACATAGAATGAGGTTTTCAAGGCCTCAGAAGCTCGAAATGATTAATTAAATAAGTGACGACCCTTTGGGTCGTCACAATCTCCACCTCTAAAACAACCGTTCGTCCTCGAACGGACAAAAGAAAGAAGTACCTGAGTCAGGAAACAAGTGTGGGTAGCGGCTCCGCACATCAGACTCGGACTCCCAGGTCGATGCCTCAGGAGGCTGACCTCTCCACTGAACACGCACAGAAGGATAACTCTTCGACCTCAATTGTCGAACCTGCCGGTCTAGAATGGCCACCGGCTCCTCCTCGTAAGATAGATCATTGTCCAATTGGACAGTATCGAAGTCTAACACATGTGTGGGATCGCCGTGGTATCTCCGAAGCATAGATACATGAAAAACTAGATGCACGGCTGATAAGCTAGGCGGCAAAGCTAATCTGTAAGCCACCCCTCCCACTCTGTCTAGAATCTCAAATGGACCAATATACCTAGGGCTGAGCTTGCCCTTCTTTCCGAACCTCATCACGCCCTTCATAGGCGACACCCGGAGCAATACTCGTTCACCAACCATGAAATCTACATCTCGAACCTTGCGATCCGCATAAGTCTTTTGCTTAGACTGAGCTGAACGCAATCTCTCCTGAATAGTCTTGACCTTATCTAAGGCCTCCTGAACTAAGTCTGTACCCAACAACCGAGCCTCTCCCGGTTCAAACCATCCAACTGGTGATCGACATCGCCTACCATACAACGCCTCATACGGAGCCATCTGGATGCTAGATTGGTAACCGTTATTGTAGGCGAACTCTGCTAATGGCAGAAACTGGTCCCACGAGCCTCCGAAATCAATAACACAGGCTCGAAGCATGTCCTCTAGAATCTGAATAGTCCTCTCGGACTGGCCATCCGTCTGAGGATGAAATGCTGTACTCAACTGAACCTGGGTGCCTAACTCCCGCTGGACCGCTCTCCAGAACCGCGAGGTAAACTGCGTTCCCCGATCAGAGATAATAGATACTGGCACCCCATGGAGACGAACAATCTCCCTAATGTAAACCTCCGCTAACCTCTCCGACGAGTAGGAGACAGATACTCGAATAAAGTGTGCTGATTTGGTCAGCCTATCAACAATGACCCAAATAGCATCAAATTTCCTCCGAGTCAAAGGAAGTCCAATGACGAAGTCCATAGTGATCCGCTCCCATTTCCACTCGGGAATTTCAATCCTCTGGAATACACCACCAGGTCTCTGGTGCTCATATTTCACCTGCTGACAATTTAGACACCGAGCGACATACGCAACGATATCTTTCTTTATTCTGCGCCACCAATAGTGTTGCCGTAAGTCCTGGTACATCTTCGCGGCGCCTGGGTGAATAGAATACCGCGAACTGTGGGCCTCTGCTAAGATCAACTCTCGAATCCCTTCGACATTGGGTACACAAACTCGACCTTGCAATTTCAATACCCCATCATCATCTAGGTTTACCTGTGTGGCACCTCCCCGCTGTACTGTATCTCTCAACTCACGCAAATGAGGATCATCAAATTGCCTCTCACGGATACGCTCTAATAAAGAAGAACGAGCGACCGTGCGGGCTAACACCCTGCTAGGCTCAGAAATGTCTAATCTCACGAACCGGTTGGCTAAGGCCTGAACATCTAGAGCTAATGGTCTCTGACTGACCGGAATATATGCAAGACTACCCATGTTGGCATACTTTCTACTCAATGCATCGGCCACCACATTGGCCTTACCCGGGTGATATAATATAGTAACATCATAGTCTTTTAGCAACTCTAACCATCTCCGCTGTCGTAGATTCAACTCCTTCTGCTTGAACAAGTACTGTAGGCTTTTGTGATCAGTGTACACCTCACATGTCACACCATATAGATAATGCCTCCAGATCTTTAAGGCATGAACCACTGCTGCTAACTCAAGATCATGAACCGGATAATTCTTCTCATGTATCTTTAACTGCCTCGAAGCATAAGCGATAACCTTACCATCCTGCATCAATACCGCTCCAAGCCCCGTACGAGATGCGTCACAATAAACTGTATAAGGCCCTGTACCTGTAGGTAGTACCAACACTGGTGCGGTGGTCAAGGCTGTCTTGAGCTTCTGAAAGCTCCCCTCACACTCATCTGACCACTGGAACAGGGAACCCTTCTGGGTCAACCTGGTCATCGGGGCTGCAATAAAAGAAAACCCTCTACAAATCGACGGTAGTAACCTGCTAACCCCAAGAAACTCCGAATCTCAGTCACTGAAGCTGGTCGAGGCCAATTCTGGACTGCCTCAATCTTCTTTGGGTCTACCTGAATACCTTCCACTGATACAATGTGACCCAGAAATGCTACCGAACTCAGCCCGAACTCACATTTAGAAAATTTGGCATATAGCTGGTTATCTTTCAGAGTCTGAAGAACCACTCTGAGGTGCTGCTCGTGCTCTTCCTGGCCGCGGGAGTACACCAGGATGTCATCTATGAAGACTATCACGAACAGATCTAAGTAAGGCCTGAATACCCGATTCATCAACTCCATGAATGCTGCTGGGGCATTGGTCAACCCGAAGGACATGACCAAGAACTCATAATGCCCATATCTAGAGTGAAAGGCTGTCTTAGGAATGTCAGCCGCCCTGATCTTCAGCTGATGGTAGCCTGACCTCAAGTCTATCTTAGAGAATACCCTCGCTCCCCGGAGCTGGTCAAACAAATCATCAATCCTCGGCAGTGGATATTTATTTTTGATAGTCACCTTGTTTAACTGCCGGTAATCAATACACATCCGCATCGAGCTATCCTTCTTCTTTACAAATAACACAGGTGCTCCCCAGGGGGAAACACTGGGCCTGATAAAGCCCTTCTCAAGAAGGTCCTGCAACTGATCCTTCAACTCTTTTAGTTCCGGTGGGGCCATACGATAGGGTGGAATAGAGATGGGTTGGGTACCCGGTGCCAGATCAATACAGAAATCAATATCCCTGTCGGGTGGCATGCCCGGCAGGTCTGAAGGAAAAACCTCAGGGAAACTCCCGTGCAATAGGGACCGAATCAATGGAAGGGACCTCTGCGCGCTGGAATCACGAACATAAGCCGGATAAGCTAGACACCCCTTCTCGACCATGCGTCGAGCCTTAACATAAGAAATAACAATGCGAACGGAGTGGTTTGAGGTACCTTTCCACTCTAGTCGGGGTGATTCGGGCAAGGCTAAGGTCACCGTCTTAGCATGGCAATCAAGAATAGCATGATATGGGGACAACCAGTCCATCCCCAATGTGACATCAAAATCTACCATATCCAAGAGCAACAGATCAACACGGGTCTCAAGACCCCCAAATATAACTACGCACGAACGATGCACCCGATCGACTACAATGGAGTCACCCACCGGTGTAGCCACATAAACTGGAATATCCAGAGCATAGCTGGGCACGGCCAAATACGGTGCGAAGTAGGAAGACACATAGGAATATGTAGATCCAGGGTCAAATAATACTGAAGCACCTCTGCCACACACAAGAATAGTACCTGTAATCACGGCATCTGATGCCTCTGCCTCCGGCCTGGCTGGTAAAGCATAGAATCGGGGATCTGCACCTCCCCTCTGAGCTGCGTCTCTAGGACGACCATCAACTAGCTGACCTCTACCTCTGGCTGGACGGTCTCCACCTCTACGGTCTCGACCTCCACCTCTATAATCTCTACCCCCGCCTCTGCTGGCTGGGCAGGCTGAGGGTCAGTTGGGGCCTGAATCATAGGACGAGGACCCCGCTGCTGAGAGTTGCCCGCTGCTCGAGGGCAATACCTGATAAAATGACCCGGGTCACCAATGACCTGGGTCACCACAACCGTAGCAACTCTTAGACTGATAGGGTTGCTGGCCCTGACGACCTGAATGGCCTCCTGAAGAGGCTGAGCATTAATAGGAGACTGGTCTGAATAGTGCCCCCGAAAACCACGATCGCCTGATCCTCCCTGTGAAGCCTGAAGGGCGGAATGAAAAGGCCTGGAGGACTGGCCTCTATCAAAGGATTCTCTGCTACCAGAGGAAGAAGCACCAAACCTACCCGAATGACGAGGCCTCTTATCCGAAGAATAACCGCCTCCTCTAGCGAGAGCCATCTCAACTCTGCGTGCTGCATTGGCTGCCTTCTGAAATGATATGTCACTCCCCACGCCCATAGCCATCTGGAGTCTAATCGGCTGATTAAGCCCATCTATAAATCTGCGGACCCTCTCCCGCTCCGTGGGAAGTATCACCACCGCATGACGAGCCAAGTCGATAAATCTCATCTCATACTATGTAACTGTCATAGTGCCCTGATGGAGGCGCTCAAACTGCCTCCGAAGTACATCCCTCTGAGTAGCAAGGAGAAACTTCTCCATAAATAGTTCCGCAAACTGGTCCCATGATAAAGCTGGGGACCCTGCTGGTCGAGTCAGGCAATAATCTCTCCACCAAGTCTTGGCGGATCCTGCAAGTCTGAAGGTACAGAAGTCAACTCCGTTTGTCTCCACGATCCCCATAGTCTTGAGAATCTCATGGCAACCGAATAAAAAGTCCTGAGGATCCTCTGATGCGGCTCCACTGAATGTAGTGGTAAATAGCTTGGAGAACCGATCAAGCCTCCATAACGAATCGAAAGTCATGGCCGCTCCATCACCGGCATGAGCTGTGGTACCTGACTGAGTGGCCACAGCTGGCTGAATTACTGGTGCCTGAGGCTGAGGAGCTACTGGCTCCATAGTATGAGCAATAGGAGTCTGGGCCCCTCCTCCAGCCTGAGAAGTGGCTGGGGCAACTGATAATAAACCCGCTCTGGCAATGCTGTCCATGAATCCCGCTATTCTGACCAAAGCATCCCGGAGATCCGGGGTAAATAAAGCCTCTCCTAGGACCTGAGCTGGGCCCACTGGAGCTGCTGGAATCGGAACCTCCTCGTCAATCTCAATATGAGGCTCCACCTCCGGAGTAGCTGCCTGGGGCTGAGCTCTACCCCTACCACGGCCTCTGATACGGCCTTGGCCCCTGCCCCTCACGGCAGCTGCCTGGGGCTCGGGCTGCTGGTCAGCGGACGAAGAAGCGCGTGTCCTCACCATCCGCGAAAGGACAGAATAGAAATTCAATCAGTAATTGAGGAACAAGTCGCACGACAAGAAAGAACAAATGAGAGACTCTTTCCTAACTCAATAGACTCTGGAGGACAAGTACATACGTCTCCGTACCTACCTCTCAAACTCTACTAAGCTTGTTCGTGAGTGGTGAGACCTATGTAACCTAGAGCTCTGATACCAACTTGTCACGACCCGGATTTTCCCCCAACATCGGGATCGTGATGGCGCCTACTCGTGGTAGCTAGGCAAGCCACTATATTCATACTATCCTGTTTTTAGCACAATTTTAATTAAATAATTGCGGAATACTTTATCGAAAATGGAAATAACAAATCACAAGGTGAAAATCATACTGAAATCCTCTACCCAAGACGTGGAGTCACCAACTCACGAACTACTATGGAATACTACACATAAAAGTTTGAAGGAAATATAACATAATTCTGTTTGTCTCGAAACAAAGAGACTACAGCTAATAACATAAATAAAGAAAGAGACGCCGGGCCTGCGGACGTCTGCAAGCTACCTCGGTCTCAAATATGATTAGCTCCCACGCAATCGATTTACTGCTGCTGCTGCTCCTGATCGTAACCTGGACCTATGCAAAACGCACAGAAGTGTAGCATCAGCACAACCGACCCCATGTGCTGGTAAGTGCCTGGCCTATCCCGGCGAAGTAGTGACAAGCCTAGGACCATACACCCACATAAACCTGTACAATTCAATATATATATGTGTACCACAAAATAACAAGAAATAATCAAGTATTAACACAATAAGGAATATCTTAAAGAATTCAACAATTAATCCACAGTTAATAAATTCACAAGGAAAAACAAAGTATAATGTAAACACAAGTAATATCAATCCAAGAAATAGCAAGCAGTTGCACGGCATCACCCTTCGTGCTTTTACTCTCATCCTCACCAAATAAACAAATAAAGTACACGGCATCACCCTTCGTGCTTTTACTCTCATCCTCACATCCATAGTAAGGCATGATCCTTCGTACATGGTTCAATAACAGGGCACGGCATGATCCTTCGTGCATAATCAATAAATAAACATGGCACGGCATTAACCTTCGTGCATAAATAAATAAACATGGCACGGCATCACCCTTCGTGCATTATCACTCTTCCTCACCCAAATAACAATCACAATTAAGGGCAAAGAAAGAAACAGTAATTCATAAACCGTCCCATCAAGGGCAATCAATAATTATCTTCACAACAAGTCCCAACAAGGGAGAACAATAACAATTCATCTGTAATATATCTCAAAATAATTATTTTCCAACGACTCACGGTCATACTAGACGCCAATGTATGGATGCTCGTCACCACAGCCCATACACCGCACTCGATCACATAACACATAACACATAATCCTGTTCCCTCAAGCTAGGATAGAACAAACACTTACCTCGAATGCTTATGAACAATTCAATCCGTGGAAATGTCTTTTCTTTCAATTTGGCTCCAATCCAACCGTATCTATACACAATTGATTTAATATCATCAATTCTACTCGACAAACTAATTCTTAATACCAAATACCACTTTTACAACATTCTGCCATGAATAGTAAATTTCAACCCCGGCCCACATGGTCGGAATTCGGGGTTAGGACCAAAATCCGGTTACCCATCCCCCCACGAGTTCATGTATATAATTTGTTTCAAAATCGGACCTCAATTCGAGGTCCAATTCCCCAATTTATGAAAAACCTATTTTCTAACAAAAACAAGAATTTTACCATGAAAATCTTTGATTTCTTATGAAAAACATGTTTAATGATGTTAGGAATTGAAAGAATTAAGTAAAAAGTGACTTACAATCGTTTTGATGAAGAAGAAATCCTTGAAGAATCGCAAATGGGTGTTTTGGTTTTGTAAAAAGTGAAGAAATGACTGAAATTCGTGTTTTACAGGTCTCTGTGTTCGCATTTGCGAACATGGGTTCGCAATTGCGAACCCCGACCAATTTCTGGAGTTTGAAAAATAAGCTAAGGCTGGGAAGTTCGCATTTGCGAACATTTGTTCGCATTTGCGATCACTGGCAGACAAAGGGATGTTCGCATTTGCGAACTAATGTTCGCATTTGCGAACACATGCTGTATAAGGCAGTGTTCGCATTTGCGAACAATGGTTCGCATTTGCGAACCAAGGCAGTATGGGAAATGTTCGCATTTGCGAACTATTGTTCGCATTTGCGAACATAGGCAGCACTGGGGACCTTCGCAAATGCGAACAATTGTTCGCATTTGCGAACAAGGTTGGCTTCGCATTTGCGATCAAGGTTCGCATTTGCGAGCCTTGCCTTACACTGCCCCCTTCGCAATTGCGAGAAATACTTCGCAATTGCGAAGCCAACAGCTGAGTGAAAAACCAGCAGTTCAAAAATTCAGAATTTCATCCAACGGCCTATCAAATCTTTACCCGAGCCCCCCGGGCTCCAAACCAAACATGTACATAACCTCAAAAACACATTATGGACTTGTTCGTGCGATCACATCGCCAATATCACTTCGTTTTAATCAAATCAAGCCTCAAACTCATGATTTTCATACTTTTGATTTTTATTGTTGTTTTGATATTGTTTATGATGACAAAATGCTTTTATTAGTGTTTTTAGTGTGTTATAGGTAAACATGATCTAATGACGACTAAAGGAGCAGTTTTGGAGTCATGAGATGGTAAAAAGGCCAAGTGTGGAACAAGTTAGGAGTTTGTGCTGAAAAACAGCTTGAAGAATCCACAACACTATTCTGTCGCAGTTCCACCGCGACTGCGGTCAAACCGTGGTGGATGCCGAGATTTTGAGGGCCAAATTTGTCAAAACGTGAATTATGTAACCTAAACCCTATATTTAATATTAGGATTCGCCCAAGAGAGGCAAGTATTGTATTATTCATTACTTTTGCAAGCAAACTAGTAAGAAAGAACTCTCTCAACATCTTTCTTTCTTTTACATTGAATCTTTGATTATGAATTCAATTATCTATCTTGTTTCCTTGATTATGAGTAGCTAAATCTTTATCTAAGGTTTTGATGGAACCTATTGTGTGATTAACTTCTGAGTTATGTGATTACAAATTGCTAGCTAGATTTCTATTTGTTCAACTTCGTTCTTGTTGTAGTTGATTGATAGGATCCTCAATTAGTTGTGCCTATTTAGTGTGCATAACTTGGAAAAGAGTGCATATTTAGGTAATTGTTGAACAACACCACACCTAGATTATTGGAGGAATCTATAATTGTAGGCGTAAAGTTGGGGTTAGGAATAACGAAACCTTGGGTGCAATCTAAATCGAACTGTTCAAATTAAAGCTAGCTAGGGTAGCTCAGAAAAGTGCAATAGTAAATTATTGTAGTTGCTCGGGAGAGAATTACGGTAAAAATAGCGTTCATGATTGATAGAATAACATTAACAATTTGTATGAGCATAAACAGAAGGGATACCATCAATAGAGAAAATCAATTCCTTAGTCTTTCTCTTTATTCTTTACATCACATTCAATTCTTTCTTTCAAGTCTTTAGTTTCTTGCAAAATTTAGTTAGTAGAAATCATCCACAATTATATTCAAAAGTTTGGGAAGCTGATTCAGAAGTGTTATTGGGTTTTGGAAGTTGCAATCGATAGGTTAATTCTCTAAGGGATCGATTCTGGACTAAATAGACATGATTATATTGACAGCGACCGTTGTTTGGGCATGAATCAACAACACTCCTCCACTAAAGAAACACCAGTTTGCCAACCATCGAATCGTTCTTTCTTGGTCACCTGTGGCCTCTACCAGATACACCCCCATCCTGATATATTCCTTGATGTCATGAAACCACGGCTCACCGTCAAGTTCCTCTTCAACCATATTACAATAAGTATGCTAATCACGGCCCTGAATCTACAAAGGGTCTACATAAGCCTTATCCGGAAGATGCAACATTGATGCCAAAGTAGCCAAAGCATCGGCAACCTCATTATGAATCCCTGGAATGTGCCTGAACTCTACTATTGAAACCGTTGACAAAGATCATGCAAACATTGCCGGTATGGTATAAGCTTCAATTCCTATGTTTCCCATTCTCATTGAATTTGGTGTACCAGTGGGTTCGAGTCACCCATGACCAAGACTTCCTGGACACCCATATCTATAGCTAACCTTAGACCAAGGATACATGCCTCATATTCTGCCATGTTGTTAGTACAATAGAAAAGAAGTTGAGTTGTAATAGGGTAGTGCTGCCCTGTTTCAGAAATAAGTACTCTTCATATCCCCACGCCTTTCATGTTGGCGGCCCCATCAAAGAAAGGTTTCCAACCCAGCTTCTTAACTTGTTCCAACTCATCAATGTGCATTACCTCTTCATCAGGGAAATAAGTCTTCAAAGTTTCATAATCCTCATCAACAGGATTCTCTGCCAAATGATCAGTCAAGGCATGTGCTTTCATTGTGGTCCGAGTCACGTAGACAATGTCAAACACTATAAGCAGGATCTGCCACTTTGCAAGCCTCTCTATGGGCATAGGATTCTAAAATATATACTTCAGTGGATCCAATCGAGATATGAGGTAAGTGGTATAAGATGACAAGTAATGTTTCGGCTTCTGTGCAACCCAAGTTAGTGCGCAACATGTTCTTTCAAGATGAGTATAATTAACCTCGTTATATGTGAATTTCTTGTTGAGGTAATAGATAGCCTACTCCTTTCTTCCAGTAACATCATGCTGCCCCAGTACACAACCAAATGAATTATCTAAAACCATCAAATATAGAATCAAAAGCCTCCCTGGTTCTAGCGGGACCAACATGGGTGGGTTTGACAAATAACCCTTTATCTTATCAAAAGCCTCCTGACATTCATCTGTACACTTGACCACAGTATCTTTATTTAACAGTTTGAAGATTGGCTCACAAGTTATCCTGAGTTGAGCAATGAACTTGCTGATATAGTTCAATTTTCCTAGCAAAATCATCACCTCGGTCTTCCTTGGAGGTGGCAATTCTTGGATAGCCTTGATTTTTGAAGGGTCTAGTTCAATACCCCAGCGGCTGACTATAAATACCAACAACTTTCTAGACGGCACCCCGAAAGCACTTTGCAGGATTGAGCTTGAGATTGTACCTGTGAAGCCTTTGGAAGAACTTCCTCAGATCCATAATGTGGTCAAACTGCTTTCTAGACTTCACGATCACATCATCCACGTACACCTTAATTTCCTTATGTATCATATCATGCAATATTGTTGTTATTGCACTTATATAGGTTGCCCTATCATTTTTCAAACCAAACAGCATGACCCGATAATAGTATGTTCCCCACGGTGTGATGAATGCTGTCTTTTCTGTATATTCCTCGTCCATTATGATCTGATGATAACCTGCATAACAATCCACAAAAGAACCAATCTCATGTTTGGCACAATTATCAATTGATATATGGATGTTTGGCAGTGGGAAATTGTCTTTTGAACTTGCCTTGTTAAGACCCCGATAATCAAAACACACCCTGGTCTTGCCATCCTTTTTTGGCACAGGCACAATATTGGATAACTAGGTGGGATACCGCGTGACCAGAATGACTTTCACTTCAAACTATTTGGTGATCTCTTCTTTGATCTATACACTTATATCCGTTTTGAAGTTTCTCAGCTTCTACTTGACATGAGGGAGTGTTGGGTCAGTGGGCAATTTGTGAACCACTAAGTCAGTGCTTAGACCCGGCATATCATCATACGACCATGTAAAAATATCCTTGTATTTGAACAGTGCTTTGATTATCTCCTCCTTGAGTAGCGGTTCCAGATGAACACATATTTTAGTTTCACGGACATTATCTTGGTCCCCTAGATTAACTGTTTCCATGTCATTTCGTTTAGGTTTGGGAGTTTCCTCAAAGTGGCTTAATTCCTTACTAATTACTTTATAGGCCTCGTCATCATCATCTTCCAACTCATCATCACACTCAATTTCTTATATTATTATTTCCGAGTTTGATTGGCTTTTAAAACCAGGTCAAAGATTCCTCATGCATATCATGTCATTGATATCAACATAAAAAGAACTATACAGAGAAGAAAAGAAAACAAAAACAAAATTAGGAATGAAGAAAGAAAGACAATTGCATTTCATTGAATATAAAGATAACAGGGATTCAGCACATCCAATTGGACGGAACATAATATCTGAATTACAAACCCTGGAATAATCTAGAATGTCACACTTCCCTTTTTACTACCATTTTCCGAAGAATAAGGTATACCCCATTAGTTACTAATATACCCCGGGATAGGATATAATAACAACAACAGGGAAGGAGTTTTTCCACTTTAAGGACAATCGAAACGGGATTTATTTAGATTTCAGAGTCGCCACTTGGGAAGATAATGGTGTCCCAAGTCACCGGTTTAATCCTGAATCCGAGGAAATTGACTCTGTTTTAACAGCCGCAGAACTAAAAATCCGGATAAGGAATTCTGTTAACCCGAGAGAAGTTGTTAGGCACTCCCGAATTCCGTAGTTTTAGCACGGTCGCTCAACTGTTGTTCTTGTCTTATTTGATTTCTTTATATGCTTTTACAAAATGTGAATATTCTATTTTGATGTTTTAACGACTTGCGACGTTGCGAAAATGCATTTCGAGTCACATCACAACTAGTACGCATGTGACTTTAATACGTTTTAGCTTCGCCGGGATTTGAGATTTGAGTCACATAAATGTGAACTCGTATTTAGAAATGTATATTTTAATCGTGCCTATAATGTTTACGCCTTATTATCTTTGGGAAAGACCGTGAAATTCTCTAAACGGTCTTCCCGAGTCTAACATTCTTATTAAAGTTCATATGGGGGCCCCGTGTGTTTTCATTTTATACGAGGCTCGTCCCGTTATTTTGTAAGTCCAAATCTATCAAATAGTATATTTGCTATTTTTGTTTTTTCTCCTAATCATATTACAAGTTTTTGGTATTTTCAGGATCTATTATTATTATGTCCAGGCCAACTATTCGTTACCAGGCCTGGACTTCTGGACTGCATTGACAGTCTGCTATGTACAATTGGGCTTCTGAAAACCATTATATATATGTATCATTATTCAGAGGCCCAGAAGCGAACTCAATTGAGTCTGGGCCCGTATTTTCGATTAGGCCTAGAACATACGGAAAGAGTAGAATTGAAATTTCATAACAATTAAATGGTCATTCACTAAACAACAGAATAGATCAACAAAAGTCATTTTCATTTCATAAAGTTCTGAATACATGTTTATCAATACTAATTGTGGACTCTAATCACTAATTAAACTTTAACAGGATACTTAAACAGTGTTGATAATACTAATAGAATAGGTTTGAACTATTATTAATTATAGCATTTCAGCTTATATTTTTGTAAGTTATTGTTAAACGAGTTTGAATGACGAAACAACTTTAACTCATCTACTCGATTCCTTTTATAGACTAATTATCAGGTTCTAATTAGCGAGGTTAGGCGATTACAATTTCATATGTTATACTAGTTTCATTAGGCGAATTAGATTAATATGTTAGCTTGTTTTCAACCTAAGACTAATGATGGTTGTATTTACTTATATACTACTGCTACTACACTATCTACTTATTTTGTTTTGACTGCATACAAGTGTTAATTATTACAAACATACTAATGATTACAGGAAATCTAAGGCATGATAATTATAAAACTAAAAGAAAAACAGCAACAGAATTCATCCAAACAGCTCATGAGACTTTCATTTCTTCAATCAACTTGTAATTACATTTCCAGAAAAGAGATTGTACCTGGTTCACCAAAATAATCTTATGAGTCTAGTTCAGATGAAGAATAGTCAGCAATAGCAGCAATAGAGCAGTAGTAGAGTAGTAGACAAAGCAGCAAGTAGAACAACAAATAGAATTCCAAAGTGCAGCAGTTCAGCAAATCAACAAGTAGGATCGAAGAGCTCAAATAAAATCCAGCAAAGTTGAAGAACAATAGGCTCTAATAAAACTCCAAATTGCCTTAGGACCTTTTGAGATATTCGAACTCTAACCCCAAGTTGTAACCCTTTTTAATTGCAGAATCTAGAACCATTTTTTCTTACTTTCCAAATCTGGACCTCCGAGATCAACCCCTTTTTCAGGCTAATTAACAGCCTATTTATAGATTGGTTTTGGGTGAAATTTGAGGGGGAAATCCAAATAACTTATTTCTAATCCCCTCCCCTTTATTTTTCAATGATTTACAGTTTAATCCCCTGAATTAGGTGTCAAAATGCCTTCCAGCCCTTGCTGGAAGGTTCTAGGTAGTTCTTTTATGTTCTATTGAGGGTGTTTTACTAAGCTGCCCTCACTTGCTAAGTGTTATTGCAATACTGCCTTTTTATTATGCCTATTCTATCCCTTATTTTGTAATTAATTACAAGAATACTAAGTAGTAAAGTCTTTTCTATCCCTATAGGCTCTATTAAATCATCAATATTGCCATTTATTGTTCCTTTTATACCCTTATTGTTTCTCTTTATTTACAAGACCTACTAAGGTCTGGGCAGACTAGGTTTAATGCCTTGTTTAACTAATAGCCAGTTTCTTACAACTATGTAAGAATTAGCCTAATTTAAACCTGAATCCCTTTCAATTTTAACCCCTTTTACCAGACCCAAGCTTATTTAAAATGTAAACCCTTATTAATATTAAGTAACTAATCAGAAATATGTTGCAAAATTAACCAACTAACAATATAGCCAATTCACATCATCTCAGGAATAACCATCCTAACAAACAGGTTTAATCCTTTCAGGAATAACCACACTAACAAACAGGTTTATTCATTACAAGAATAGCCATATCTACTTTAAGAAACTAACCCTAGATATATATAGCTATAACCAAATCTTAAAAGCATTATAGAATTCAGAATGGTCCAACAGACGAATCAGATTACAAATATAGCCAATTCATGTTATATTGCACACAGAGCCTTAATCGTAAAATTAATTTCCAATCAACTAGAACTTAGAGAGAAGTTTTGATAATGGTTGAATCCCAATTAATCAAAGCATAATTTCAGACAAGGCATGATGAACAAATCACATAAAGAAGCATACTTAACCATGATTCATGTGTAATAATCATTTAAAACCCTAAAAATGCTAAAACCAACTAGGCATATGTAAAGAAATAGAATAGATCTTTAAGCATGCAACGAACACAGGCTAACAAGAACATCAAGAATATTTATAGAAGGCAAATAGGCACAGAAGAAGAAGGGTAAGAGGAACTTAGCTTTCAGGATCTCTTTTTTCCTTTCTTTTTTCTTTCTTTCTTTTCTTTCTTTTCTTTGTTTCCTTCTTCTTTATTTCTTTTCTGCTTCTTTCGTTATTTCCAGACCTTAGAAACCCTTAAAGACTTGAAGTCTTTTGATTATTAAATCTTTCCGATGGGGTTTATTTTAGAGTTTTGGTGGGTAAGGGGGTGGTCTGGGTGTTGTTTGAGAGGTATTGGGGGTGGGGTTTGTTTTGGGTGCTCGCCGGAGTAGGGTTCTGGCGAGCTTCTTTGCTATATTCGAATAGTTCCAGCTTGATGCAAGGCCATCCACCTAGATGAGGTGAAAGGCCTCTTTGAGGTGGTCTTATGGTGTAAAATTGGGAGCCTGGTTCATAGGTTTGAGGTCGCCGGCTAGGGTTCCGGCGACCGGACTTTCAAGAAAGAAAGGGCTTTTTGGTTTTCTGGGTTTTCATGGTGGTTGTGGTATGTGGGGATTAGGGGTGAAAGGTTTGATGGTGGTTTGAGCCAAATACGACAAGGATTTCAGGCCAGGCTCTATGAGAGATGAGAGGTCGAAGACGATAAAGAAGGCGGATAGGGTTTGAGTGGTCTGTATATGAGTGTATAATGTGTATGTAATGAACGGGAGATGGGTGTTTATATACCCCCTAAGTCTCATGTGATCCTAGCCCTTGGATCGACTGAGATCAATGGCCAGGATTTATCCCCTTAAAACGTTGTCGTTCAATTAAGTGAGAGGCCTCCTTGTGTCCGTTAGATGTTCAAACATGGACGACCAAAATCAATTCATTATACTGCATTGTATTAATTCCTACCAAGCCTTTAAACACGTCCGTCTGATCATTCCATTGGACAATCAAAATTAATTCATTATACAGCGTTGTTTTAATTCCTACCAAGCCTTTAAATACGTCCGTCTGATCATTCCAACGGTCAAGATTAACTTCTTATACGACGTCATTTAGTTTTCTATTAGGCCGCCTTATGTGATCCGTTAGATTAATATTATCAACGTCTATGATTGAGTTAGCCTATACGTCGTCGTATGGTTTTAAGCTTGATCAGACGGCCAGTCTCTTCGACCTTATTACATTTGGGCCTGTGTCTTTTGTATTTCAACCCAAATTTATTGTATTTTTTTGTATTTTTCTTGTATTTTAATTATTTTCTTGGTATTTTTCTTTTGTATTTCATTTTCTCTTTTTGTATTTATTTCCAATTGTTATATTTCTTTTATTTTCCTATTTTTCCTTATTTTTCTGGTATTTTATGATATTTTTGCCATTTTCTTTTATTTTTCCAGTATTTTTTTGTATTTTTGTTGATTTTCTAATTTGCCATATTTTTGTGACATTTTCTAATTGATTCTTTTTGTAGTTTTAATTTCAAACTTATTTTAACAGCAAGCAATAATTATTTCAACTAAAACACACAATTGCACATCAAGAATTTTATTTTTATATTTAGATTGGAATTTGTTTGCTTAGGGCAAAAATCACGTACTCACAGCTGCCCCTCTTTGCTCGGGAACACGAAGAATTTTAGTGCAAAGATAAGTGAGCAGTAATGAGAGATTTTGGCCCACTGGCATATTCCGTAAGAAGCATTTTGAAAGCCTTTTGACCGCACCCTGCCTCAGAGGTTGCCTACATATCCTGGGCTAAACAGGAATCAGGTCAGTGTAGTTCGGGAATGTCTGGTAGCTGGGACTACCAAGGACTATGATCTCACTACTGTTGTTGTTGTTACTACTGATTGACCCCTTATTACACCATGGTAAAAATAAAAGAAGCTAGTCTAATCTATTGTCTATGAATTACAAAAAATCCTATCTATGCCTTCAAACTTGTTCTTGTGTTGCCTCGAACTTGTATCTTGCATTCTTCTAATGGATTTCTTGTTCTTGCCTTGAACTTGTATCTTGTACTCCTCCAACGGCATTCTTGTTGTTGCCTTGAACTTGTATTTTCCTCTTCCAACGGCATTCCTGTTGTTGCCTTGATGATATTCAACTGCTTCAATTTGAAATATGTGTCCATTTTACAGGTGGACCCCTGCGTGTGACAACATAAATAACCAAAGAAAATTTTTTCTGCACCAGTATGGTGACTGGGCATATCATTTTATTAAATGTCAGATTTTAAAGAAAAATTTCCTTCTTTGAAAAAGTATTCCCTCATCTTCCAGGTGGGCGCCTGAACAGAAATTTAAAAATGCAGAAATGTATTCCCTCGTTATACAAGTGAGCACCTGAACATAAATTTAAAAATGCAGAAATATATTCCCTTGTTATACAGGTGGGCGCCTGAACAGAAATTAAAAATACAGAAATGTAGTCCCTCGTTATACAGGTGGGCGCTTGAACAAAAATTAAAAATGTGGAAATATATTCCCTCGTTATACAGGTGGGTGCCTGAACAAAAATTTAAAAATGCAGAAAATATTCCCTCGTTTTGCAGATGGGCGCCTGAACAGAAATTTAAAAATGCAGAAAGTATTCCCTCGTTATACAGGTGGGCTCCTGAACAGAAATTGAAAATGTAGAAAAGTATTCCCTCGTTATACAGGTGGGCGCTTGAACAGAAATTAAAAATGTAGAAATGTATTCCCTCATTATACAGGTGGGCACTTGAACAGAAATTAAAAATGCAGAAAAGTATTCCCTCGTCATATAGGTGGGCGCCTGAACAGAAGTTAGAAATGCAGAAAACTTGTTATATAGGTGGGCGCCTGAACAGAAATTAAAAATGCAGAAAATATTCCCTTGTTATACAGATGGGCGCCTGAACAGAAATTGAAAATTTTTGTGTGACTAAAATTTATCTTAGGTGAAAAATTCATTAGACTAAGACCTTTAATCTTAGGAAAAAGTTTCAACAGACTAATATTTTACCTTTATCTTACGTGAAAAATTCATCAGACTAAGACTTTTATCTTAGGAGAAAGTTTCAACGGACTAAGATTTTGATTCTCATTGGACTGGGTCCATTTTGTGTAGTCTCAGGAGGAACGTCCATCGGACTGAGATTATGGCTCCAGGAGATAATTCATCAGACTGGGTCCTTTTTGTGTGTTGTCTCAAGAGAAATATCCATCGGACTAAGATTATGACTCCATGAGATAATTCATCAGACTGGGTCCATTTTCAATTCAAACTTTCTTAAGTATTTCAAATTCAACAATCTTTCCTTTCTTTTTCGACTTTTGCCTTCCTTTCTTTTCCAACTTCTTCTTTACCCTTTTCAAAATTATGCCTTCTTTTTCTTTTCAAATTATGCCTTCGTTTCCTTTTGCAAATTATGCCTTTCCTTTTTCCACATCATGCCTTTCCTTTTATTGAATTTTGCCTTCCTTTTGTTTTCAAATTACATTATCCCTTTATATTAGGTGAAAAATTCACCAGACTAAGATTTCAGCTTAGGTGAAAATTTCAATAGACTATGATTCTTTCCTTTTATCTTAGGTAAAAAATTCATCAGACTAAGACTTTTATCTTAGGAGAAAGTTTCAACAGACTAAGATTTTATCCCTTTATCTTAGGTGAAAAATTCATCGGACTGAGATTTTCATCTTGGGTGAAAGATTCAATAGACTAAGATTTTATCCTTTTTTCTTAGGTGAAAAATTCATCGGACTAAGATTTTCATCTTAGGTGAAAGATTCAACAGACAAAGATTTTGACTTTTATCATTCTCCGAAACTTGTTTCATTTACCTTACGACTTGAATTGTCCACTTTCAAAACAATTGTATTTACCTTCATGCTCTTCGGGTGACTACCCGATTTCAAGAAAATGACAGAAAATTTTTCTGCCCCAGTTTGATAATCCTCTTGTAGAATATCTTTTGCTCCTATTTCAAAGCAAAGAAAAATTTGTCAGTTTTAAATGCAGTGGTTGGTTGTGGCCTTGAACTTTGATGGCGATTGTTCTTTCACTTCCCATGATAACTGATTTATTTCGAATATCCATTTTCACTTTTTCTTTGTTCAAACCCACCTCCCTTACAGCTTGTATGTTGTTCCTTTCTTGACGGATCCCACAAACTTCGATCTTGAAGTCTATTTGAAGACCTTGAATGTTTCTTGACTGACTCTTTGTTAGAAGATATACCTTCTCTCTGTTCGAACCCATACTTCCATTTGTTATATTCTTCTCGAATTGGCACTCTGCTGACCTTTGTGTCTCGCATGAACCCCAAAACATTTTTAATTGTTACCCACTTCATTGCACATGTTGCTCTTTTGGTTTAAATCATCGGCCTTGTATTTTCCTGACTTACGACAATTGATGTGTTGACCAAATCCCATCTCGTGCAATTGGAAAGCTTGGTGGTAAATTTTGAAATCATTTTTCATTTGTTATGACCCGACAGACTCAGGAAGAAAGAAAGATAAGCAAAGTGGGAAGAATAGAGTGAAAGAAGAAGTGGGGAGAGACGATTCCTAATAAGAAACCTACATAAGAATGACCCATCGAGTGTGACAACCGAATCTAGCGACCTTGACATGCACTTTTAGCCTTCTCTGTATAGCAAATATGATGCTTAACTCTTGTTGCAATCTTTCGTGAAACTGGTCTTCAATACTCCATTTGCCCAATCCGATTCATAATCCTTAATCGACTTGTAGTGCCCATAGGGTTTTCACCATCAAGCCTCTCTCATTTTGATTTTTCTCTCAACTCACTCTCGCCTTATGGTGCCCGTGATGGTTTTCACCAATAAGACTCTCTCATTTTGATTTCTCTTATCTCGGAGTCCCGTGGTGGTTCTCATCATTTCTTGAATTCTTCATTTTTCTTTGTTCGGACTGGAGTGTTTCCCCTGATGTGATTCACCTTTGCTTCGCTTGACTTGACATTTCTTGAAGATTGATCAGAAGGTCTTTCTTTGGTTCGTAATGTAGGATTTTAGATGGGATATAGAAAGAAGGATATAAAGGCTCAAAATATTTCAACGTGGGTTAAAGATTACAACTTTCGGAATCTTATTTCTTCAACAACCATAATTCATGCCACAGTTTCCTTCTTGGGGGATTTTTGGACTTTATTTTTGTTATGACTGAACCTCAGTGAGGCTACCTACATACCCTTTCGGGATCAAGTCAAAACGTAGTTCGGAACATAAGATCGCTTCATTGTTGCGATTTTGACTTCTCCCGATTTTCTTTTTTTCTTTGCATTCTTTTCTTTTTTCTTTTCTTTTCTTTTCTTTTTCTTTTCTTTTTCTTTTCTCTTTCTCTTTTTCTTTTTCCTTTTTTTTCTTTTCTTCTTTTCTTATTTCTTTTTCTCTTCTTTTCTCCTTTCTTTTGTTTCTCCATTTGATTTCCCCGATCAATCCTCAATTTTTGTTTTTGATTCCGAAAGAGGGATATGAAAGAAAATATAATAAGGCTCAAAGGGATAGCAATAGATAAAGTGTTTGGATAGCCAAATAAAATGCCTTCGTCATTCCAATCTTCAAAACCTACCAAGTACAAACTATACAGTTAAACACCTTTGATTGATTCAAATATCTATCTTCTATATTTGACGATTCTCAGTGTCATTGGGCAACAATCTCGATACCACGAATGGTTCCTTTAGCCTTGGGGTACTTTTACCTTTGGCTTTAAACCGATGAAGCATGATGCATTACCAAGGCATTTCTTTATGTTCTGCTTTCCCCCAGTATTCACTTGATTCAGGTTTCACAGTATTCCAATATGTTTTTGTTTCTTCCGAGTATCCTTACATCTTCAGCATTGTTTCATTGCTAAATTGACTCTTAAAATCAGGCCGAGAATTTTATGCATGTCATGTTGCAAAAATCAGTATGAGAAGAATTGTAAAGTGATTAGAAATGGAATAACTATAAATGACGGGAAATAGAGAGTTGTATTAAACTGATGGGTTGAAACAACAATACGAATAACAAAGCAAACAGACTAGACTAGAATTACAAACCTAGACGGCACTAAACAAATTTATTACTAAACAAAGCAAAGTGGAAAGATAGAAGGGTTTTGGATCCCAAGACGATGTCTGGAATACATCCCTGAAATAACTCGGACAACAAAAATGACACCAAAATAAACCACCAAAACTCCAAGACATGGAGCGCCTTCCCAATTACCAAGCATGGTATTTTAGCCACTGAGTTCTGCATTAATGTTGCCAAGACCATTATCTGTTTCAATACCTTCCACTTCAATTGACAATTTCCCAAGAAATTTCTCATCCCCCATGTCACCAGGTATCATTCCCACAAAATGTGCTATGTCATGTGCAGGTAAAGGATTCTGTGCAATGTTTTTTATGCCACTGTCTTGGACCACAATTATTCCTTCCTGAATCATTCTTTTTATCTCTCTTTTCAAATCCTGACAACTTTTAGCATCGTGCCCTAGAGCATTGGAGTGGTATTCACACCTTCTAGATGAGTCAAAGCTTCTCGCACGTCGATCCATCCGATTTGGAGGAATGGGTGCAATCATGTCATGTTGTTTTAACTTCTCAAACAAGCTTACATAGGACTCTCCTATTGGTGTAAAATTATCTTTCAACTTTTGTTCCATCCCATCCCTCTGGCTTGGATGTGGGTTATAAGGTGCTTGGAAATTTTGCGAAGGCTGGTGGAGATTTTTTGATGTTCGTGCTCGCTTTCTTGGGTGATTTGAGGGTTGGGCAACATATTGGACTGGATCAACAGAGTATGGAGGACTTTGAGGCGGGTAATAATGCTTAAGGGGGCCATGGAAAACTTGATGAGGCTGCATATACCTCCTAGATGTTCTCATAGGACCTCTTGTCGACCCTGATATCATCATGATTTCTTCATCCTTCTCATTCGCATCACCAAATTCAGTTTGAACAGTCTGAGCTACATCATTGAGAGCTGCTTAACTTATAATTTTGCCTATCTTAAGACCATCTTCACCATTTCTCCCATTTTGATTATTTCTTCAAAGGATTGACCAACTGCAGATATCATGTTTTGAAAGTAATCCGGCTCTTGAGCCTGAAGGGAAATAGTGGCTAACTCATGATCATCCATGGGTGGCTTAGCTCCAGCTGTCTGCTCTCTCCATTTGATGGCATATTCCTTGAAACTTTAAGTTATTTTTTTTCAGTTTAGAAAGTGAAATACGGTTTGGGGTGATGTTGATATTATATTGAAACTGTTTGATAAAGGCACGTGCTATGTCATCCCAGACGTACCAACCAGATGCGCCTTGATCCCAAAACGATTCAGATGCTACTCCCGAGAGGCTTTCCCCAAAATAAGCCATAAGTAATTCTTCATTTCTTCCCACACCTCTCAATTGGTTCCAATACCTTTTCAGGTAGGCTATGGGATTTCCATGTCCATCGTACTTTTCCAATTTGGGAACCTTGAAACCAGGCGGCAAGTGGGCATCGGGGAACATACATAGGTCTCTAAAGGCAACACTCTTTTGACCTGCCATTGCTTCCGTGTTTTTCAGTAGTGGTTCTAATCTTTCCATTCTTTGTGCCATTTCTTCATGTACCTTCTTTCGGGTAGGCTTCTCGATGTTCACATGAAGATCAAATGAGTACGATTGGTACTCGGGAGAGTGGTCTTGCTCTTGCTGTATAGAAAATTGCGACTCATGAGAAGGCTGTCCCTGGCCATTGGCCCATGCTTGACGCATTTTGGTCATTTGTTGTTTCATTGTTCTATTTTCCTCAACCACAGTAGACCCTTGTTGAACTCCTTGATCCTGAGTCTCTTGAGCGCTCGTAACAGCTTCGATGTCAATTATCATTTCCTTGAATCTTGTTTTCCAGTTTACCACAACTAACCACCTCAACTTTCTAGATTAACAAAATGAAGCCATCATGTTAGTGTTAAGGTACTTTTTATTTCTATTTTTCTTTGTTTTTCTGCTATTTTCTTTTCTTTTTGCCTTTTTGTGGTTTTTTCCTTTTCCTTTTTTATTTTGTAGTTTTTCACTTTTTTTTATTTTGATTATGGATATGGATATGGTTGAATCCTATGTGGATTGCCTACGTATCATGACCCTGCATGAATCAGACCGAGCGTAGTTCTTGCAAATTAATGCAAGAAATAAAGATATATTTATTTGATTTTTAAATTTTTTTTTTTTGAAGGAAAATTATAGAAGCCGACTCTAACAACACACTTGATGAAAAACTTCATATTTTGTGGATCGTGGGGCATCACTCAGCATTGTCACAGATTTCCACAAGACTAAGAATATTTTTAGTGTCAATTTGACTTACAAGATTGGCCATGTTATGGCTTATTTTGGCAAAGTGGCTATTTTTGCAAAATTTTATTTAAGAAAATAAACTCAAAAATTTTCTCATCCTGGGGCTCATAGGGCATCATTCAGCATCGTCACAAGCCAACACAAGACTGAGAAGTTTTTTTAATGTCGATTATGACTATTTTTTACAAAATTGGTCATGTAATGGCTTATTTGACAAAGTGGCTATTTTTGCAAAATTTTATTTAAGAAACTACAGTTTCGATGATCAAAATATCTCATCTTGTGGCCCATGAGCTATCATTCAGCATCGCCACATGCCAACACAAGACTGAAGAAGTTTTAATGCCAAATATGGCTATTTCAGCAAAAAAATCGGCCATGCAATGGCTTATTTGACATAGTGATTATTTTTTGTAAAACTGATAGATGACTCTAACTTGATGTTGCGGATACGACCTTTTGACATTCCGCGAGGGAATATTTCAGGGATGTGCCCGCAAATTATTTAAAATGACTCAAAGTGGCTATTCTTGCAAAAACAGCCTTCCGGTGTCCCTTTGAGGGACATTCGACTTATTTTAAACAAGAATAGCATCACCCGGATTATTTATAACAAAATTAAAAATTTGACATTTTTGGTTATTTTTGCAAAAGGGGTGTTAACTCAAACTTGATTTTGAGGCTACGGCCTTTCAACATTTCCACATGGAATATTTCAAGGCTATTATTCAAAAAGAAAGAAAAAAAAGACTTCAAAGTGGACATTTTTGCACAAACAGCCTTCTGGCATCCATTCGGAACATTTGGTTATTTTCAAAAACAACGTCACTTGGATTTATTGAAAACTAAAACTCGATATTTTTTGGTTAGTTTTTTTAAAAAGGGGTGGTTGGACCCGATGAGGGTTGCCTACGTATCTCTCATCCGGTGAGAATCAAACCTGCGTAGTTCGGTCAAATTGTTTTGTGACCAAATATTTCAACAACATTGTTCCTCCTATTTTCATACTTTCTTTTAAAAATTTTGACAGTATTTCGTCAACATTTCGATATTTTTCTATTCTAAAATTCTTTTTTTTTCAGGAATTTAGTCGGTCCGCATAATAATCCAGGACAAATAAATGCAACATATAATATGCTCGGTCTTTGATTCACGGGTCACCTGTCCTAGACGGACCCAACCCCTGTGTTGAGTCCCCTAAGTCAAATATGATGCAAATAATCGTCCTAAATCTAGGCTCAATATCCTCATGTTTTCATTGTACTAGACTGTGTACCCGAGCGGACAACTCAAGTCGAGGAAGGGGCTACGTACCGGGGACCCGCGGGGTCGTCCGGATATGTAACTTATCCGGCATCTATTTCTTATTGGGTATGACTTAACAGAAAGGGTAGTCTCAACCAGAAAGCACATCCCCGGAGGTAAAAAGAGAAGCGTTTTCGGCACAATTTTTTATAAATACAGTTCACGTAATATCAAAGCGGTAAACATGTACATTAATCAAATAAGGAAATCAGATATAAACAAAAGCACCAATTCAACTGAGCTCGAATTCTTAAACCCTGAACCGAAGTTCTGGGTTTCTTATTCCCAGCAGAGTCACCAGAGTTGTCACACCTCCCTTTTTACTACCCTTTTCCGAAGAATAAGGTATACCCCATTAATTACTAATATACCCCGGGATAGGATATAATAACAACAACAGGGAAGGAGTTTTTCCACTTTAAAGACAATCGGAACGGGATTTATTTAGATTTCAGAGTCACCACTTGGGAAGATAATGGTGTCCTAAGTCAGTGGTTTAATCCCGAATCCGAGGAAATTGACTCTGTTTTAACAGTCTACGAAACTAGAAATCCAGATAAAGAATTCTGTTAACCCGGGAGAAGGTGTTAGGCACTCCCGAATTCCGTGGTTTTAGTATGGTCGCTAAACTGTTGTTCTTGTCTTATTGATTTCTTTATATGCTTTTATAAAATGTGAATATTCCCTTTTGATGTTTTAACGACTTGTGACATTGCGAAAACGCATTTCGAGTCACACCGCAACCGGTACGCCTATGATTTCAATATGTTTCAGCTTCGCCGGGATTTGAGATTTGAGTCACATAAATGTGCACTCGTATTTAGGAATGTATATTTTAATCGTGCCTATAACGTCTATGCCTTATTATCTTTGGGAAAGATCGTGAAATTCGCTAAACGGTCTTCCCGAGTCTAAAATTCTTATTAAAGTTCATATGGGGGCCCCGTGTGTTTTCATTTTATACGAGGCTCGTCCCGTTATTTTATAAGTCCAAATCTAACAAATACTATATTTGCAAATTTCGTTTTTTCTCCTAATCATATTACAATTTTTTGGTATTTTCAGGATCTATTGTTATTATGTCCAAGCCAACTATTTGTTACCAGGCCTAGACTTCTGGACTGTATTGACAGTCTGCTATGTACAATTGGGCTTCTGAAACCCAGTATATACATGTATCATTATTCAGAGGCCCGGAAGTGAACTCAATTGAGTCTGGGCCCATATTTTCGATTAGGCCCAGAACAGACGGAAAGAATATAGAGTAGAATTGAAATTTCATAACAATTAAATGGTCATTCATTAGACAACAGAATAGATCAACAAAAGTCATTTTCATTTCATAAAGTTCTGAATACATGTTTATCAATACTAATTGTGGACTCTAATCACTAATTAAACTTTAACAGGATACTTAAACGGTGATGATAATACTAACAGAATAGGTTTGAACTATTATTAATTACAGGATTTCAAATTATATTATTGTAAGTTATTGTTAAACGAGTTTGAATGACAAAACAGCTTTAAGTCATCTACTCGTTTCCTTTTATAGACTAAATATCAGGTTCTAATTAGTGAGGTAAGTCGATTACCATTTCATATGTTATACTAGTTTCATTAGGCGAATTAGATTCATATGTTAGCTTGTTTTCAACCTAAGACTAATGATGGTTATATTTACTTATATACTACTACTACTACACTATCTACTTATTTTGTTTTGACTGCATACAAGTGTTAATTATTACAAACATACTAATGAATTACATGAAATCTAAGGCATGATAATTATAAAACTAAAAGAAAAACAGCAGTAGAATTCATCCAAAACAGCTCATGAGACTTTCATTTCTTCAATCAACTTGTAATTACTTTTCCAGAAAAGAGATTGTACCTGGTTCACCAAAATAATCTTATGAGTCTAGGTCGGATGAAGAATAGTCAGCAATAGCAGCAATAGAGCATTAGTAGAGTCGCAGACAAAGCAGCAAGTAGAGAAGCAAATAGAATTCCAAAGTGTAGCAGTTCAGCAAATCAATAAGTAGGATCGAAGAGCTCAAATAAAATCCAGCAAAGTTGAAGAACAATAAACACTTATAGAACTCCAAATTGCCTTAAAAACTTTTGAGATATTTGAACTCTAACCCCAAGTTGTAACCCATTTTAATTGCAGAATCTAGAACCCTTTTTTTCTTACTTTCAAAATCAGGACCTCAGAGATCAACCCCTTTTTTAGGCTAATTATCATTCTATTTATGGACTAGTTTTGGGTGAAATTTGAGGGATAAATCCAAATAACTTATTTCTAATCCCCTCCCCTTTGTTTTTCAATGATTTACAGTTTAATCCCTTGAATTAGGTGTCGAATGCCTTCCAGCCCTTGCTGGAAGGTTCTAGGTAGATCTTTTATGTTCTATTGAGGGTGTTTTACTAAGCGGCCCTCACTTGCTAAGTGTTATTGCAATAATGCCTTTTTATTATGCCTATTATATCCCTTATTTTGTGATTAATTACAAGAATACTAAGTAGTAAAGTCTTTTCAATCCCTATAGGCTCTATTAAATCATCAATATTGCTATTTATTGTTCATTTTATACCCTTATTGTTTCTCTTTATTTACCCGACCTACTAAGGTCTGGGCAAACTAGATTTAATGCCTTATTTAGCTAATAGCTAGTTTCTTATAACTATTTAAGACTTAGCCTAATTTAAACCCGAATCCCTTTCAATTTTAACCACTTTTAACAGACCTAAGCTTATTTAAAATGTAGCCCCTTAATATTAAGTAACTAATCAGAAATATGTTGCAAAATTAACTAACTAACAATATAGCCAATTCACATCATTTCAGGAATAACCACCCTAACAAACAGGTTTAATCCTTTCAGGAATAACCACCGTAACAAACAGGTTTAATCATTACAAGAATAGCCATATCTACTTTAATATACTAACCCTAGATCTTTACAGCTATAACCAAATCATAAAAGCATTATAGAATTTAGAATGGTCTAACCGACGAAATCAAATTACAAATATAGCCAATTCATGTTATATTGCACACATAGCCTTAATCGGAAAATTAATTTCCAATCAACTAGAACTCAGAGAGAAGTTTTGATAATGGTTGAATCCCAATTAATCAAAGCATAATTTCAGACAAGGCATGATGAACAAATCATATAAAGAAGCATATTTAACCATGATTCATGTGTAATAATCATTTAAAACCCTAAAAATGCTAAAACAGACTAGGCATATGTAAAGAAATAGAATAGATCTTTAAGTATGCAACGAACACAAGCTAACAAGAACATCAAGAATATTTACCTAAGGCAAATAGGCACAGAAGAAGAAGGGCAAGAGGAACTTAGCTTTCAGGATCTCTTTTTTCCTTTCTTTTTTCTTTCTTTCTTTTCTTTCTTTTCTTTGTTTCCTTCTTCTTTATTTCTTTTCTCTTTCTTTCGTTATTTCCAGACCTTAGAAACTCTTGAAGACTTGAAGTTTTCTGATTTTTAAATCTTTCCGATGGGCTTATTTTGGAGTTTTAGTGTGTAAGGGGGTGATCTGTGTGTTGTTTGAGAGGTATTGGGGTGGGGTTTATTTTAGGTGCTCGTCGGAGTAGGGTTCCGGCGAGCTTCTTTGCTATATGCGAACAGTTCTGGCTTGATTCGAGGCTAGCCACCTAGATGAGGTGAAAAGCCTCTTTGAGGTGGTCTTATGGTGTAATATGGGAGCCTAGTTCATAGGTTTGAGCTCGCCGGCTAGGGTTCCGGTGACCGGACTTTCAGGAAAGAAAGGGCTTTTTGGTTTTCTGGGTTTTCATGGTGGTTGTGGTGTGTGGGGGTTAGGGGTGAAAGGTTTGATGGTGGGTTGAGCCAGAGACAGCAAGGGTTTTAGGCCAATCTCCATGAGAGACGACAGGTTGAAGACGATGAAGAAGGCGGCTAGGATTTGAGTGGTCTGTATATGAGTGTATAATGGGTATGTAATGAACGGGAGATATGTGTTTATATACCCCCTTAGTCTCGTGTGATCCTGGCCCTTGGATCAACTAAGATCAATGTCCAGTATTTATCCCCTTAAAACGTTGTCGTTCAATTAAGTGAGAGGCCTCCTTGTGTCCGTTAGATGTTCAAACATGGACGGCCAAGATCAATTCATTATACTGCATCGTTTTAATTCCTGCCAAGCCTTTAAACACGTCCGTCTGATCATTCCATTGGATGGTCAAGATTAATTCATTATACTGCATCGTTTTAATTCCTACCAAGACTTTAAACACGTCCGTCTGATCATTCCTTTGAACGGTCAAGATTAACTTCTTATACGACGTCATTTAGTTTTCTATTAGGCCGCCTTATGTGATCCGTTAGATTAATATTATCAACGGCTATGATTGAGTTAGCCTATATGTCGTCGTATGGTTTTAAGCTTAATTAGACGGCAAGTCTCTTGGGCCTTATTACATTTGGGCCTGTGTCTTATGTATTTCAACCCAAATTTATTGTATTTTTCTTGTATTTTAATTATATTCTTGGTATTTTTCTTTTGTATTTCATTTTCTATTTTTGTATTTATTTCCAATTGTTATATTTCTTTTATTTTCCTATTTTTCCTAATTTTTCTGGTATTTTATGGTATTTTTGCCATTTTCTTTTGTTTTTTCGGTATTTTTTGTATTTTTGTTGATTTTTCTAATTTGCCATATTTTTGAAACATTTTCTAATTGATTCTTTTGTAGTTTTAATTTCAAACTTATTTTAACAACAAACAATAATTATTTCAATTAAAACACACAATTTCACATCAAACATTTTATTTTTATATTTATATTGGAATTTGTTTGCTTAGGGCAAAAATCACATGTTCACACAGACAACAAAAGAAAATCAAAGCCCACTACCAAGAAAATGTTTGACACTTTACGCTTGTTTAGTCCTCGGGAAAGCCTTTTTAATGAGATCACCTCCTCCTGGCAAAGAGGAGACCCAAAACTCCGCCAGGATAGAAAGAGAAAGAAGAAGACACTGGCGGAGTCCCTGAAACAAAAGAGAGCAAAGGCTTGAAAGATAGGGCCGATAGAATGGTCCTAACTTTGTAGTAGTTGAGAGCCTTCATGTTGAAGGAGAAGATGATGATGGTTGCCCACTGGTACATAGGGCAAGACGAATTGCTGATGTTTCAAAGGATATCGGGAAGAAGACTACCAAGTCAGAGGTGGCCGATGCGGTCCTACCTCGTATTGAGAAGCCCCTTGAAGAGGGTTTGGATGCATCCCCCAAGCCAAACACTGAATATTGTAAAAATCATGTCGATGATTACTTAGTTGGCGCATTCGGAGGATACTGCTCCGAAGCCCTTCGTGGGCAAGAGGAAGCCCTGATATAGGATGCCCAGAATAGCGGAACTCCCAATATGGGGGCATCCCAGGGATAGGGTGTTGCATTTGGATTTTTTTTGGCATTGAAGAGGATACTATCTTAATGCTCCAATCGTTCTAGAGGAGGCCACAAAACTTCAAAAATAGGTGATTTTTGACATAACCTTTGTGCCTTGAGTTTTGATCTTTGTTTTTCTAACTTCTTTCCTTTGTGCTATGGGTCACGATACTGTACGACTAAGCCTTCTCCAAGTTACGAGCTGAACTGACTCATTGTGAAGCAGAATTAGAGAAGCTCGCTTTGGAGTCGAATGAGTTAAAAGCTCAATACGCCCGAAGGGAGGAGGAACTGAACAACCTTCGAGTGAGTTCGAAGAAAGTGCTCCAAGAGCGGGCCAACATCATCGAGCAGGTAGTTCGGTAATCATAAGCTTGCCTTTTTATATACGATTGAAATCGAAGAGTTCGATTTCGTTATCATTATGACACTGTAGCTATACCTGGAAGGCTTAAGGCACAACTCTAATTTCAACCCCAAAGGTTCCTTATCTCGACCTCAGGGTAGCACGAATCGTTGGCTACCATGGACAAGTGGGAGGTTTCTAAGGCACGTGACCAAAGCTGACAATACCTGCAAGAGTGGTGCTAGTCTGCACTAGACTAGTAAATAACTATACCACATATGATTCTTTGTAATAATTACACATGTACTGTATTGGGGTTACTCCTATATAAAGCGAACCCTTATCATTTTGTAAAAAATAAGATATTCATTACTAGAACAAGAACATTCTCTGATCTCTAACTTAAAACATTCTTCCTAGATTGTATTGCTCACATTTATTACATCGTTTGCATTTATTGTGTTTTATTGATTACTCATCATTGATCATCAATAGCCCTCATCAGCGCTCTTAGAACTATTAGTCCTTCATCGACTGTCCATAGCCCCACAATTAGCTTGACCCCAAGGCCCCATATAGTCAAGTTCGAGGTCCCGATTCTCAGACACTCGATTTCATTGTCGCACTACCTTTAAGCTCTTATCTTATTTTCCAGTCTCACACTTAGCATCTACTTCCTAACAACTAGCATAAAATAAATCACGTATTTTTAAAATCACATAATCAAATCTAATTGTAATTACCATTTTCAAGGTAAATATTTTGGTGCCCACCGTGGGGTAAAAAATAATAGTGATTGTTTTCGTGCTGGTTTATTGAATAACGCAAGTTATCCTTCACACTTTCTTCTTGTCAAAGAATCTTTTATATCATGTCAAAATGTCTAACTTAGAGAATGCACATGAAAACAACGATCCTGAGGACAATGGAGAGAATGGTGTAGTTAGTCCAGGTATCGATATGCCACCATTAAACAAACCTCGGATCTTAGGAAAATCTATCCATTCGAGAATGTAGTAGAATTCTTTATGCCCGAAATTAAATCATTACAACTACGAGTACAGTTCTCGTGGTGTTGTTGTGATACCTAATTAGATTTAAATATGAGCATCCTTAGTTTGCTTTAGTGAAATACGAATTTTTTAAAATAAATTGAGGTGTGCCATACACAAATAAAATCCATAACTTATGACCCTCACATTAACAATAATGTAAAAACACCATGAACATTCGTAGCTTTGCTTTAGGCGTGATTAATAAACCATTGTGTCTATGGGTACGGTTCATGTGTCATAATTACAATACCTAATTCCAAAATTTAGGTGTTCATTTCATGTGACACGATCATAACAACATCGATCATTAATAAAATAATCATATTGCATATCACGGGTGCATTTCATGTAGTGTTGTTTGCTGTGTGTTCCAAAACGGCAAGTGTACGACAATCGTAACTTGTTCAAGAAATAATTCCATAAATCCTAAAAAAGTAGTTATAATTAATTAAAAGCAGTTATAAAGTTAAAAATGCACTAGGTTTAAAACATGTATTAATCACATAGTTAGGCCAATATCGATAGGTAAGCAACTGTGCTCGAACTACGAAATCTGGGAATACTTAACACCTTCTCCCGGGTTAAATAATTCCTTACTTAAAATTTTTGGTTTCGTAGACTTTTACATAAAGTCAACATTCTCCTCGATTTGAGATTTAAAATAAATAAGTGACTTAGGATACCATAAATATTCCAAGTGATGACTTTAAAATAAATAAAATAATCCTATTTCGATTTATGTCGCTTTAATTGGAAAAACTCTCGTATATTCCCTCTTGGGTGGTAAAGAGGAGGTGTGACATCAATCAGAACACTAAAATCATCATGAACACTACCACGAAATCCTCTACCATGGCGGTAAATATAGCCATCATACACCGCTAGAATATAGCCCGTGCATTACACAAAAGGGAAGGCATCCTAGAAAATACAAAGGTCCCGTACGGGAATGTGAAGGTAGTTCTCCCCTGATCTTTCGGAGCAATCAATATTTGGATGTAACACTCCCTCTGAAATTTTCCACCGTTAAGCATGGAAACAAGACCGTCTCAGCGGTGGATGCTTTGTAATCGTGTTCGGTTTTCCGTTGTAGTACTCCTTTTGACTCAGCTTTGCACTTGTGCAGGTTTCACTCGTTTTTTAGCAGGTTTTGACTTCATTATCGCTTTTTGACTAAACACTAAAAACAAGCACAACATGTTAGCTTTCAGGATTACTTATATACATTTAAAATCCAAAACTTAAGCAAAAAGAAGCATAAAATAGACTAGAATCCATATTTAGCACCTAACACCTTTCCCTTAGAAGATAAACAACCCTTAGTCAAGTCTCACCGGTTAGCAGACTAATAGGATAATAATCTAATAAATAAATAGGTCCATATTATACCTTTAAATATTAGGCGGAGACTCTTTTGATCAACAACAGGAAAATTAGTAGTTGAATCTTGTTTTGACTTGTGCAATATAGGGTGCAACACCACTCTCTCTATTTCTCATCAAAACCTCTTCTTCTTGGATTTTGCTCCTAACATCGAACATGTCTCAACAAGAAATCTCATCGCCCAAAATTTCTAAAGACAGCCCGCACACATCTACATCTAAAGTACTACCTCAGTCATGATTTTATCCAAATACTTCACCTACAAAAGCCCCAATTTCCATCAAAACTAACCCCATTGTTACTTCTCCCAACTGTATGGTCCTAATCCCTAGCGAAGTCGTAAAAAACTCCCGAAAAGATTATTTCTTCTCCCTCTCTTTCTGCTCCTATTGTGAAAGCCGACTTAACCCAAAAAATATCCAGTTTGCAATTTTTTCAAACCACAGAAGAAATTATGGAAGGTGATGACAGTGTCGAAGTGTCTAGTCATCCCACTATGACAGTGAAAGTAAGACTAGAGAAACATTCGAGTTCAGGTGCTACTAAGGGACCACAAGCATATGAGATTTTTGTGGATTCGCCTGTTGAGGGAAATATATATCTAGTATATGTTCTGTGTGAGGTATCCACCATCTTCTACTAATAAGGAAGTACTGTGTACAGAGTGTGAGCACGTGATTTTTGCCTCGCTTGAATTATTCCTATAAAATTCATAAAAATAGCATATTCCTTTTATTATTTGATTTTTAGGAATTAATCGCATAATTTTTGTTGATTGTGTGCATTTTTAATTGATAATAATTCTAAAAAACAAAAATAGCATGTTTTGCATTTAGAATTCAATTCTATATTTTAGTTAGTCAAAATGGAAGAAATAACCAAATTAGTCTTTTTTACATTTAATTTTGAATATTTTTTTTAAATTAGGAGTTAGTTAATCTGTGAAAATAAATTAGTTTAGTGTTATAATTAAATCAAGTCTTTTATTTTTAATTTTATATTTAACAAAAATCTTAAAAATATATAAACAAATAAAGAAAATAAAAGAAAAATAAAATAAAAGAAAAAAACATGTTGCCTAGTATTTTGGGCCAAAAATCAGGTCCCAATTCTTAAAAACACCCAGGCCCAAACCCCGCTCCAGCACAGATCCACCCCATAACCTGGGTCAGGCCCGGTCCAGTCACCTTGCCTCGAAATGACCCCAGTTTGGTGTCATTTAATCTTGTCTGTCCATTACCTATAATCGAATGGTCTAGCACCCCTATTACCAAAACGACGTCGTTTCAATCGATTCATCGTAGCCATCCATTGCTCATCGTCCAACGGCCCACGATTGATGATGATTTTAATATAAAAGTGTCTGAAAAATCTCCCAAACCCTAACTACCAACCCCTTCCTCCTCGTACCCTCATGTTCCCCTGCCGGCTCCGGCAGACCTGCCGGAAATTGCCAGCGGCGGCGGGGAGGCTCCAAACACCACTAAAATTACACCTCTTGTTCCTTTTTTCCTCTCCATTACAAATCCACAATCCGTTTCTCTCAAAACTTAACCAATCTGCTCGAATTTTAGATCAAAAATTCGGCCAAAACCCAAAGTTATCCAATTCCGTTCAAATTAACACCATATAACCACCCAGTTCGCCTCTTTCAATCCCCCCAAACCCATCCCTCGAATCCCCACCGAACTTCTCGAATATCAAATCGGAAACCCGTCCAAAACCCTAGTTCTTTCGTTCAACCTTTAACTCACACCCCAAAACCCCCGAGCCCCCTCTATGCCTAATATGGAAAACACACCCTTCGAATCCGCCCAAATTTTCTCCAATTTTAGATCCGAGGTCCAGTTTTAATAGCTAAGTCTCTCAATCTAATTTTGTTAATTGTGTTTTGATTTTATTCTAGTTCAGTATTTATTTGTTTTAGTTTAATCATGTTTGCATTAGTCTAATTATGTTCTAATTTAGTTGGTCCCGTTTTTGTTAGGTTAGTTTCGTTCAAGTACTTTTTGATGCATGGGACAGTCTTTCTATTATCTTAGGCTTAAATTTCGTTTAATTTGTTTTTGTTAGTCAGTATCTGATTTAATTAGTGTTTGTATGAATTAATGAGTTCTTTTGATGTTTATTTGGTTCCTATTAGTGAGTTTGCTTGGTTATGAATTAATTGGTTAGTTGACTAGAATTGGAGGCTTGTTTGACTAGGTTAGTTAAATAGAAGCCAAATAAATGGTTAGTAATTCTGGAAGTATTCAAGGTTATTTTGGGCATTAGAAATGGCCCAGTTTGTTAAGGCTAGTAATTTTAGAACTCAGGTAAGGGTAGTATAGGCATTCCAAAAGTAGAAAAAAGCTAGAACACCTTAAGGCCTTCTAGAAGGAGGCCTTAGTGTAAGTTTTAGGATCCTTAGAGCAGTAACTTGGGCAATAAGCCACAAGTTAAGGGTTTAATGACTGATTTCTGAAAGTAAAAAGGGGGAAAATGGGTGAATAAGTTCCAGATCATTCCTGCCCCTCATTGCCTATAAAAGGCAACTCTAATGCCTTCTTTAACAAGGTTAGAGTCCTGAAAATTTTCCAAAAATATTCTAGCTCCTACTTTCCCCTAAAAAAAATCCCACTCTTCAAGTTTGAACTTCAAATTTGAATCTCAAACTAAAGAGGTTCAGATTTGAAATAATATAGCAGTAGAAACCTTCCTTTTAGGTCTTTAAATCTCTCCAAAAATCCAAAAACAATCAAAATGTGTATATAAAAAACAAAACATATATTGTTACATTTAATTCTCTAGATTTTCCAGTGTTTCAGCAATTTTCTCAACCCTCTAACCTAGATAAACATAAAAAATAGCAAAAAATTCCTTGTGATCAGCTGCTGAAGTTTCAGAGGGTGTTTTGAGTATATTGTCAACTTCTTTCGGTGTTATTCAAGTCATTTTAAGTGGTTTTCTGTCTGATTTGGTGTAAAAATCTACTGGATTGGAGCTATTTCTAGTTGAGTTAAAGTATGTGGTTGCTCACTGAATCCTGTTTGCTGTTGTGACTTTGCTGACCACATCTCTCATTTGTTTTGATCTTTAGGTACACATCTTGTAATTCTAAGCTCTTGAAACGAAATGAAGTGCTGATCTAGCTTATTTTGTTGGATTCCTTTGGTTATTTTGACTTGTAGTTAGAATTTTATTGTAGCATGTAACCAATTAAGGACCGTATAATTTGGACTATTCTTAAACTATTTTGGACTATTGCTTAGACTATTTAAGACTGTTTGGACGTTATTGATAAATGTAGCATTTATTGATGATAAGTTCAATCAGGTTAAAACTGATCGTATAAGCTTCATGCGCTAAATTGAGTGATATCGCATAGCCATAGTCTTTAAAGTTAAGTTTATGACCAGTTTTGTTAAACATGAGTTTGAAAAACTTTGTTAAATGTCATATGAGTTCCTAAATAATTGTATGAATTCCTGTTACATCAATTGGTGCTTAGTATGTAGTGTTTTTTACTAGAGCTAAATAAATAAAAGAAAACTTGGTTTGTTTCTACTCTAAACCTGAACGTCACCTTTGTTTATCCCCAGCTATATTTAAATGAATCTGATTGAATTTATATCGAAGAGCTTAAAATCTCAGTGTTACCTTGCTGTGTTCCAAAACCTGTTTGAATTCAATTCTGGACCTATAATAACGGCCCAGCTATATAAGAATTAGCCCAGAATTTATGAGGTGATGATTGGCCCATTTGCCCATTAATGGAGTCTCGTGCAAATTGGACTCATGCTGAAGTCCAGTTGTCGAACAGCTTCAAGTTTCAGGTCTGGGCCAGACCTCTAAAGCCCAAAAATTGTTATAAGTGAAAAACCTTCAAAAAATCACATTAGGAATACGGGGTATTAATTTGTAATATAAATTTGGGTTTTTGTGTTAGGTAGCGGGTCTAAACTAAAAGGGTCCTCCCTTTTGTTTGAATTCGGACTTAAACTCGAGGTCCGAATTTATAAATGCAAATTAATTGGGCCCTTTTAGAGACAAAAATAAATAGAAAATCTTAGTTTGCTTTAGATTTTCCTTTAAATAAAAATGAGATGAGCCTCGCCAAACAAAACCAATAATTTACGGGGCCCTCATTAAATGCATAACTAAAGGAAAACCTTAGAATTCGGGACGTGCCATTTAGCGAATTTCACGGCCGTCCGCAAAGAAAATAACATGTTAGTCGCTTTAGGTGCGCTTTTAATAATTTTACCGTCTTAAATACGGGTGTGCATTTCATGCAACCCAAATACAAACCCAAAAAGATCCTGGTGTATTTCATGTGACGTGATCTGAAAACTCATTTTTAAACGACGTTCACTTTCGTAAAAATAATTAAAAGCGGTAAATAATTATAGACTATAGGTTGGAGCATGCATAAATATTAGATTTTAGCCATTTGTAATAATTTAACCGACCGTGATCGAACCACGGGATCCAGAGGTGTCTAACACCTTCCCTCGGGTCAAAGAATTCCTTACTTAGAATTTCTGGTTCGCAAGCTCTAACGGGGAAGTCGAACAATTTTTCTCGATTTGGGATTTAGGTTAAACCGGTGACTTGGGACACCAAAAATCAATTATATCCCAAGTGGGGACTCTAAAAATAAATAAATAATCATAATTCGAATAATGTCACTTCAAATGGAAAAATTCTCATACATTATCCTTCGGGGTAGGTGTGTAAAAATGAGGTCTGACAGCTCTGGAAACTCTGCTGGGGACACGAACCCAGAACTTTAGTTTAGGGTTCAAAGAATTCGAGCTTAGTATAATTATTATATTTGGCTTTATCTGATTTTTATACATGTTTCATGCTATATGTGCTAAATGTTTTACCGCTTTGATATTTGTTGAAATTGTATATATAAACTGTAGCGAATCCCTTCCTCTTTCTGAGTCTTCTACATCATGGAGAAGGGTGCACTTCGTGTAGCTTCTCTTCTATTTAGAGTCTTTCCCAATTTAGAATGAGGTTGGATAAGTTGCTAAGCTGGCGGAGTTTCTCTATTACCGGTACGCTGCCTCCCCCCGGCCCGATTTGTCTGCTAGGATTTAACCCTAGAAGAACAATAACCTCATGTCGGATCCCAAGTAGAACGTTTGTTTGCATCATGTACATTTGACTTAGGGGACTCAACACAGGGGTTGGGTCCGTCTAGGATAGATGACCTGAATTGATATGACCATCCTGATGCATCTTACGTGCTACTTGCGCATTTATTTGCTCGGTTTTGCATGTTGACCGGCTTGAATATAATGAGTGGAAATTGAGAAAATAGCAATGTTAGGACTAAGTGAGGGAAACCATTTGACTCGAAAACCCAATGCCCAATTGTACCGAAATGTTGCCAGATTTTGAAAAATGAAGAAAAAAAAGAAGAAAAAGAGAAAAAATATTTGGGAAAAATAGACAGAAAATTAATGTTCATTGATTATGGCAAATCGGACAGAATTACGCTGGTTTGATACTCACCGGATGTGAGATACGTAGGCAACCCTCATCGGGTCCAACCATCCTTTTGCAAAAAATAACCAAAAATACCATAATTTTAATTTTTTTTCAAAACAAAATGGGGTGATGCCATTCTTGTTTTAAAATAAGCCGAATATCCCCAAAAGGGCGCCGGAATGCTGTTTTGCATGAACATCTACCCTGAGTCATTTTTAAATAATTTTCAGGCACAACCTTAAAATCTTCCACACAAAAGTGCTGAAAGGTTGTATCTGCAAAACCGACTCTTTGGTTTCTTAAATAAAATTTTGAAAATAGCCACTTTTCCATAAGTCATTAAATCACTTGAAATAAATGTGCAGGATAAGTCAAATCCCCCAAAAAAAATCTTCCGTGTTAGAAAAAGAGAAAATGAATGAATATTAAAACAAAAATATTTATTTTTTACTTCTAAAATTTCCAAAGTTCCAATAAAAAGAAAAAGAATTTTTAGAAGTGTTTCTTTCAAAAAAAAATCAAAATAAAAATCAAAACAAAGGAAATATGAGGAAGATACGAGGGAAATAAACAAAGGAAAAACAAGAGAGAAAAAGAAACACAAAGGAAGAAAATAGAGCATTGAGAGGAAAACCCCATGGCCAAAAAACAGAAAATGAAAAAGAGGGAAAAGAAAATGAGAAAAACCAAAACAAAAAAAAAAAAGAGAAAAAGAATATGAGAAAAGCTGGGATGACGAATGCGACCGAAGCAAACATGTTGATATTTATTTAACTGTATAGGTGCATCACACTCTAATATGCAGTTACCTATCTGTTATTTGTTTCACACTAACCGTTGTTGCTGTCATTATCCAGCTGAGTTTTAGAAACAGTGGTTGGTTTTTGGTAAGCTGGCCTTGCATCGATACTTCACCAGATCAAAAGGAAGCATCGAGATGTCATCTGAAATGACCCTGCATGCAATCCCCATACCTGAAGATAGCCCAATCTCTGGGATCCCCGCCTCTGAATCCTATACAGTTTAGGAAAATCGGATATTGCGCTTGCGATTGATGGAAACGTGGGACGCTTGGAACAGCGGAAAATAACCTCCAAGAACTTTCCCCGGATTCCCAAAATTGTAGATCTGGAGGGGTTACCACTGTCCCCATCAGCCGTCCAAATATTCCTCTGGCCAACCTACTATGACTGCTAACTTCTTCGCAACACCCTCTGAGGATCACCCTCAAGTGTTCCCGTCTGGTATTGCTCCAAAAATCTTTACAGCTCCACCATCCTCTGCAACAACCCAACCATCGCTACTGAAGCATGCTTTTGACCGCTTGGTCTTCACATTCCAGAATCCCATTTTTCAGGCTGACCCTCCTCATTATCCTCAATATACCTACTCCCATCCACCATATGAGTTTACACCGGGGAAGGACAAAACCCCTAAAGCCCCAAAGAAAGATGAGATGGCGAAAAGGATGAGAAGTTTAGAGTAGAGTCTGAAAAATATATAGGGTTTAAGCGGGCAGAAGAGTGTTTCTTACAATGATCTGTGCATATTCCCTCATGTGCACCTGCCCATGGGATTCAAAACGCTAAAGTTCGAAAAGTATGATAGACATGACGACCATATTGCTCACCTCAAAAAGTATTGTAATCAGTTGCGCGAGGCTGGCGAAAAAGAAGAGTTGTTAATGGCTTACTTTCGAGAAATCCTAGTGGGCATAGCGTCGGAGTGGTACATAGATACATATCTCGATGGCACATTTGGGACGACCTTGCCATAGATTTTGTTCGACAGTTTAGTACAACCTATACATTGCACCAGATAGGAGATCCTTGGCGAATCTAAAGAAAAATCCCTCAGAACGTTTTCGCGAATATGAAATTAAGTGGCATGAACAGGCGTCAAGAGTGAAACCTCTAATGGACGAGGTGGAGATGGTCACTATTTTCGTGCAGGCCCACGGAACCGATAACTTCCAAAACATGATGTCGGATATGGGCAAATCTTTTGTAGAGGCAATCAAAATTGGTGAAATGGTGGAGAATGGACTGAAAACAGGCAGAACTTTGAACCAACCAGGTATTAGAGCAACCTCTCAAGCCATCCAAGGGGGGTCTGGAGGAATGGCAAAGGGTAGGACGAGAGAGGAAACATCCATGGCAGCTTCGGGTGCGAGAAGACACCGCGCTCCTAGACCCATGTTTTCAGAAAGAACCCACAACATTATTACGCTCATCAAGAAATATCCTATATTCCTCAACCGTATGCAGTCAAGAATGCTCAACCTTTTGCACGACCGCAGTAATATGCCAATAGAAACCAAACTCGATTTCCAAGAAATCAGCCTCCCCACCAGAACCACTATAATCCTCGACCTCTGCAGAATAATTTCCATCCTCAAGAACTACCGAAGAGGCCAAACTTTACCCCAAATGGTGAATCTTACTCTAGTCTATTCCCGAAACTTGTCCAGATGGGTATACTGTAGTCGGTTCCTCAGAACAGATAAAACCCGGCATTGCTTGCCTACAGAGCTGGTGTTAGGTATGCATACGATTTAGGGGAAGAGGGCCATCATACAAATGACTGTTGGACTCTGAAACATACGGTGGAGAATTTAATAGTGCAAGGGAAAATTGTGTTGAGGGATGAGGATGTCCCAAATGTGACCAATAACCCGCTGCCCGCTCACAACAACGGGCCAGTAATCGGCATGATCTATAAGAAAAGAGAATTCGATCCATCCTTTAAAGCTATAATTGCTATTACCGATGCAAAAAGAAAGCCCGAGGTGGACCCGAAGCAAGAGAAAAGGGAAAAGAAGAGCAAAATCACCGAGATAAAACCAGAAAAGAAATCTGATTTGAAACAAGGAACACAAATGTACATACCCAAGTAAGCCTATGTGGAACAGGGGACAATCAAACAACCTCATCTGAGTGAGCCTGTGGTTATTGGACGCATACCACAGAAGCCGATGACCAACCCCGCTGCGGTACTATGGAATTATCATCAGACAGTGGTTACGTACAAGGGTAGAGAGATCTTGGGGAGCTGCTAGAAAATTCCCCTATTGAGAAATATTCAAATTTAGAGGAGGTAAACAATGCCAACAGAAAGCGTTTCCTGCCTAAGAAGCCTGTGAGTTCTGAGGAAGCAGAAGTGTTCTTACGAAAAATAGCCGAAACTTTTTTCAAGCTAAGTACAGTAAAGAGGAAGATGATGAGGTTACCATGGCTGAAGACATCGAGGAAATATGTGGGGCAATGAGGAAAAAGCTCTACGAAACCCACATGGTCCAGTCGGGAGAGGGATAGAATTGCTAAGGTACTATACATGGGACCAAGCACCAAGCTTCAAAATTGGAAGGCTGCACTCCCAATTAGGCGCGAGTCCCGGTACACTTATCGTGCAACTTTTTCTGCACTATGAGTTATTTCAGGGTGTAACTTGGATGTTTCCTTGAGTTTCTTGTCTTTAAATTCCCGAATGTGAACCTGTTATCTTCAAAATTCCAAAAAATGAAATCAATATGTCACGACCCGAATTTCCCACCACCGAGTTTGTGATAAAGCCTACTCATGGTGGCTAAGCAAGCTAACTTATCCACCTTTTTCATTAGTAAAATCATTCTATTGACAGTTTATAGCATCAATAATAATAACAATAATAACTGCAGAAATCTAATTTATAAGTTTAAAATAAATACGGAGTAGTCAACAATAACCTCTACCCAAGATTTGGTATCACTTACTCATGAACCACTAAGAATAAACCTAATACAAAGGTCTGAAAGGAATATAGCAGTTATCTGTCTCGAGAACAATGAAGCAACAGTCAAAAGGAAAACATAAAGAAGAGACATCGGGCCTACAGACGCTTGCAAGGCTACCTCAGTCTCGTGAATAAGAAAGTCTGCTCCCGTACTACTGATGTTGCTGCTCCTCAAAACCTGGACCTGTGCAAAAATGCACAGAAGTGTAGTATCAGCACAACCAACCCTATGTGCTGGTAAGTGTCTAGACTAACCCCGGCGAAGTAGTAACGAGGCTAGACTGGACACCATAATAACATGTGCAATTATAAATATACAGCGGAAATTGAATATCAAGTTATTAACAACATGGGAGGGGAAATATGCTATGGGGAGATACAATATTTACAGTAACCCAGCGTAACAACTAAAACAACTTAAATCCACAATGAAACAAGGAATCAATAATCAGACATAATCACATGGCACCAATAATTGTTGCAGCGTGCAACCTGCTCAATAATTTCCATTATTGTGACGTGCAAACCGTTCCACAATTTCCATTGTTATGGCATGCAACCCCCTCCACAAATACCACTGTTGCAGCGTGCAACCCGACCCTCAATTTCATTATCGTTGTGTGTAACCCAATTCTCAATATCATTTTTCCTCGTCCAAACCACAGTCACAAATACGGGGCAAAAGAGTAAATAGACAATAATGAAAATCTCGGAAAGGGAACACACTTGAAAACAACCTAATAAGCTCAGTATCCCAGCAAGGGAGAGAAAAACTAACAACAGAATCAACAAAATGTCCCGGCAAGGGAACAATTAGTAACTCTTTCTAATTCTTTCTTTTCTTACTCCACGATATCACTGGAGCGCAAGCTCCAAGAAATTCTTATCTCATATTCCGTCATAAACAACAATATAACAACATCCCAGTGAGGGAACAAAACATTATTCCAACTATCCAGGAAAGGGGATTACCATAACAGTTAGTTCCAACATCTAACTACCACATTAATTCCAACATCTAACCACCACGGCTATAACCAACCTATTACCACCCTTAACCACCTCAGCTATATCTAACCGATTACCATACCCAACCACCCCATCTATAACTAATCTGTTATAATACTTAATAACCTCATCTATAACCAGAAGCTTTACCTAACACAAGGAAACATCACCCTAAGAATCTGTAATATCAATCAAGAACACAATACCAAGGAACTACAACTTAATCATAGCCCGCCAAGAGGGCAACATAATGATCTCTCCTCTTTCTCACTTTTACTTCACAACTCGAGCAAATGCTCTAGAGGTCAATTATCACTTGTACTTTCATAATTCGTTCTACAACTGGAGCAAACGCTCCTCAATGAAACAAGTCATTTCATATACTTTCAATATTCGTATCGCAATCTGAGCCAATGCTCTTAGGAATCAAATTATCATTCACGTGTTATTCACAACATATAGAAATACTCCAATAAACATGGAATTCACAATCAGTTCAAGGTAATTACATTATAAGGACCCACGGTCATACTAGATACCAATGTATAGATACTTATCACCATGCCTATACATCATACTCGATCACATAACAATTAGCAACAAGACTCAACTTTTATTCCCTCAAGTTAGGGTTGAAGCAAACACTTACCTCAAATCCTTGAAATCCACTTAATCCTCAACTATTGCTTTACCTCGCGGTTCCACCTCTGATTCGCTTGAATCTAATCACAAATTGTTCAATTACATTAATAACCACTATATGAATTAGATTGAATGCATAAAAACTATTTTCCCAAAGTTTTACTTAAAATTTTCCAAAATGCCCCCGGGCTCACGTGGTCGAAACTCGAGGTTCAAACCAAAAGCCGGTTACCCATTCCCCCACGAGTTCAAATATATAATTTATTTTGAAATTGGATCTTAAATCGAGGTCCAACTCCCCAATTTACAGAAAATCTAGATTCTACCCAAAAACCCCAATTTCACCCATGAAAATCTTTGATTTCAAGTGGAAAACATGTTTAGTGATGTTAAAAGTTGAAAGAATTGAGTAAAAATCACCTTACAATTGATTTGGGATGAAGTTTGCTCTTGAAAAATTGCCTATGGTGTTTGGGTTTTGAAAGAATGGTGAAAAGTGGTGGAAATTCGACTAAGTATAAAATTTGTTGGGCCTCGGATATGGGAATTGCGAACCTTGGTTCGCAATTGCGAAAATCACAGGCTTGGGAAATGCAAGAAAAGAGTTCGCATTTACGAACCCTACCCAGATGCCCAGTCTTCGCATTTGCAGGATTTGTTCGCATTTGCGATGCCCACATTTTGCGGAGAATCCTTCGCTTTTGCGATCGCATGCGGACCTCGCTAAGTTCACATTTGCGAAGAAAGTATTGCATTTGCGATCGGGTCCTTCTCGCATTTGCGAGCTAATTACTCGTATTTAGGATTCCAGTCAAAACCTTAAAATTCGCAATTGTGATGGTGCATTTGCATTTGCGAGAAATTCTTCGCAAATGCGGAGATACCGAAACTGAAAATACCATATTTTTTGAAAATGAGAAAATTCAATCTGATGCCTATCCAAAACTCACCCGAGCCCTCGGGGCTCCAAACCAAACATGCGCACAACCTCAAAAATATCCTACGGACTTGCTCGAGCGATCAAATTGCCAACATAACATCAAAATAAGCCTCAAAACGCATGATTCTTCTTCTAAACTTCATAACCTTGCAAACTTTGAACTCATAGTCTGAAATACGTCAAACGACGTCTGATTTTGACCAAACTTTACAAACAACACTTAACACATATTTAAGACTTGTACCGGGCGTCGGAACCAAAATACGAGCCCGATACCATAGTCTTTTAATAAATTTTCATTTCTAATTTTCATAAGAATTTAAGAAAAATAATTTCACAAAAAAAATCTTTCCTCGTGCTCTAGGCCTCAGAATCTGACTCTGGGCACTTGCTCGAGTACCACATCTTTCTATGGACCTTCCGGGACCGTCCAATCTCGGGTCCGGGTTCGTTTACTAAAATTGTTGACCAAAGTCAACTATAATCATATTAATATCCAAATTCTCCAAAGACTTCACATAATTCACATATTTCAACATAAAAGTTTTTCGGCTACGTGTTCGGACTATGCATGCAAATCGAGGTAATTAAAAATAAGGTTTTCAAGGCCTCAGAGCATAGAACGAGTGAGGAAATGGGTGTTGACCCTTTGGGTCATCCCATCCTACACCTCTAAAACAACTGTTCATCCTCAAATGGACAAAAGAAAGAAGTATCGGAGTCGGGGAACAGATGTGGATAATAACTCCGCATATTAGACTCGGACTCCCAGGTCGGGACCTCAGGGAGCTGACCTCTCCACTGAACACGAACAGAGGGAAAACTACTAGATCTCAGCTAATGAACCTGTCGGTCTAGAATAGCTACCGGTTCCTCCTCATAAGATAAATCCTTGTCCAGTTGGACATTGCTAAAGTCTAACACATGGGTAGGATCACCGTGATACCTTCGAAGCATAAACACATGAAAAACTGGGTGCACAACTGATAAGCTAGGTGGAAATGCGAGTCTATAAGCCATCTCTCCCACTCGATCAAGAATCTCAAACGGATCAATGTACCTAAGGCTAAGCTTTCCCTTCTTTCCGAACCTCATCATGCCCTCTATAGGCGACACCCGAATAAATACCTACTCACTAATCATAAAATCTACATCTCGGACCTTACAGTCTACATAACTCTTCCGCCTAGATCGAGCTGAACGCAGCCTCTCCTGAATGATCTTGACCTTATCTAAGGCCTCCTAGACTAAGTTTGTACCCAATAACGAGCCTCTTCCGGCTCAAACCATCCGACTAGAGACCGACATCACCTACCATACTATGCCTCATATGGATCCATCTGAATGTTGGACTGGTAGCTGTTGTTGTAGGCGAACTGTGCTAAAGGCAAAAACTAGTCCCACGAGCCTCCAAAATCAATGACACAAGCCTAGACCATATCCTCCAAAATCTGAATAGTTCGCTCGGATTGACCGTCCATTTAAGGATGGAATGATGTGCTCAACTGAACTTGGGTACCTAACTCCTACTGAACCGCTTTCCAGAAGCGCGAGGTAAACTGCGTATCCCGATATGAAATGATAGATACTGGAACCCCATAAAGGCGAACAATCTCCCGGATATAATCTCAGCTAACCTCTTAGATAAATAGGAGACTACCACTGGAATGGAATGCGCTCACTTGGTCAGCCTATCAATAAGGACCTAAATGGCATCAAACTTCTTTCGAGTCAACCGAAGTACAATAATGAAATCCATGGTAATCTTCTCCTACTTCCACTTGGGAAGCTTAATCCTCTGAAACAAACCACCGGGTCTCTGATGCTCATACTTGACCTGCTGACAGTTCAAGCATCGAGCCACATACGTAACAATATCTTTTTTCATCCTATGCCACCAATAATGCTGCCGCAAGTCCTGATACATCTTTGTGATGCCCGGGTGGATAGAACACCGAGAACTATGGGCCTCCACTAAGATTAAATCTAGAACCCCATCAATATTAGGCACACAAACTCGTCCCTGCAATCTCAAAACATATCATCATCTAAGGTCACCTTTGTGGCACCTCCACGCTACACCGTATCTCTTAGGACACACAAATGGGGATCATCAAACTGTCGATAACAGATACGCTCCAATAGAGAAGAATGAGCGACCATGCAAGCCAACACTCTGCTAGGCTTAGAAATTTCTAATCTCACAAATTGGTTTGCCAAAGCCTGAACATCAAAAGCAAGGGTCTCTGGCTGACCGGGGTATAAGCAAGACTACCCATGTTGGTGGACTTCTTGCCCAATGCATCATCCACCACATTGGCCTCCTCCCGGAGCTAACTGAATCATCAGAATTCGATTCCGAGCTCCCTAACTCATAGGTCAACATCTAGCTGACTTTTCTCAACTATTCCTTACAAATAATGTCTCCAAATCTTCAATGCATGAACAATCGCCGCCAATTCAAAATCATGGACTGGATAGTTCTTTTCATGAATCTTCAATTACCTTGAAGCATAGGCGATAACCTTGCCATCCTACATCAACAGTGCACCAAGCCCAATATGGGAAGCATCACAATAAGTAGTATAAGGTCCCGTACCTGTGGGTAAAACCAATACCGATGCTGTGGTCAAGGCTGTCTTGAGCTTCTAAAAGCTCTCTTCACATTCATCTGACCATTCGAACTGAACACCTTTCTGCGTCAATCTGGTCAGTGGGGGTTGTAATAGATGAAAACCACTCCACGAACCGACGGTAATAACCTTCTAACCCCAAGAAACTCTGAATCTCGGTCACTGAAGCTGGTCGAGGCTAATTCTTGACTGCCTCAATCTTTTTCGGGTTCACCTGAATACCCTCTACTGATACAATATGACCAAGAAATGCAATCGAACTCAACCAGAACTCGTACTTCAAAAACTTAGCATATAACTGACTATTCTACAGAGTCTAAAGAACCATTCCGAGGTGCTGCTCGTGCACTTCTTGGCTGCGGGAGTACACCAGAATCTCATCTGTAAAGACTATCACGAACGAGTCTAGATAAGGCTTGAACACTCGGTTCATCAACTCCATAAATTGCTGCTGGGGTATTGGTCAAACCAAATTACATGACTAAAAACTCATAATGCCCATACCGAGTGTGGAATGCTATCTTTGGGACATCAGACGCCCTCATCTTCAGCTGATGGTCGCTAGATCTCAAGTCTATATTTGAAACCACCCTTGCTCCATGGAGTTGGTCAAACAACTCGTTAATCCTAGGTAGTGGATACTAGTTCTTTATCGTCACTTTGTTCAATTTATGGCAATCAATACACATCCGCATCTAACCATCCTTCTTCTTCACAAATAACATCGGCGCACCCTAAGGAGAAACACTAGGCCCGATAAAACCCTTCTCTAGTAAATCTTAAAGCTGGTCCTTTAAGTTTTTCAACTCTGGTGGGGCCATGTGATACAGTGGAATAGAGATGGACTGAGAGTCGGTGCCAGATCAATACAAAAATTGATATCCCTATCGGATGGCATACCCGACAGATCTGAAGGGAATACCTCGGGATAGTCCCGCACAATAGGAATTGAATCAACAGAAGAATCACGAGCATACGCGAAGTAGACCAAATACCCTTTCTCGGCCATGCACCGAGCCTTCACATATGATATAGCATTGCAGGTAGAATTACCCGATATGGCGCAAACTAAGATCGAAGCTTATCTACCACAAGCCAGAACACTACATGCACCTCCACCTCTAATACATTTACCTCCACTTTCGCATCAGTAGATGCACCGCTGAATGTAATAGTGAAGAGCTTGGGAAAACTTATCCAATCTCCACAAAGCCTCCAAAGACGTAGCCGATCTATCACTGGTTGTGCTGTTGCCCGGCTGAAGAAGCGGTACATGACCTCTCCATTTGCGAAAGGACAAGAGTGGAGGTGTTAATTTAGCATTGAGAGAACAAAATTGCACGACAAGAAATAATGAATGTGAAGTTTTTCCTAACTCTGTAGCCTCTGGGGATAAATATAGACGTCTCTGTACCTACCCCTCAGACTCTACTAAGTTTGTCCGTGAGAAGTGACAACCTATGTAACCTAGTGCTCTGATACCAACTTGTCACGACCCAGATTTCTCACCATCGGGATCGTGATGGCGCCTACTCGTGGTAGCTAGGCAAGCCAACTTACCTACCATTTTCATTAGTAAAAACATTCTGTTAACAATTTATAGCATCAATAATAATAATAACAATAACTGTGGAAGGTCTAACTTATATGTCTAAAATAAACACAGAGTATTCAGCAATATCCTCTACCCAAGATTTGGTGTCACATTACTCACGAACTACTAAAGATGTACTAAAAATAATGGTTTGAAAGAAATATATAAGTTGTCTGTCTTGAAAACAATGAGGCAACAGTCTAAAAGAGAACATAAAGGAGAGACGCTGGGCCTGTGGACGCCTACAAGGATACCTCAGTCTCGTGAATATGAAAGCATGCTCCCGTACTACTGCTACTGCCGCTCCTTAAAACCTAGACCTGTGCAAAAATACACAGAAGTGTAGCATCAACACAACCAACCCTATGTGCTGGTAAGTGTCTAGCCTAACCCCGGCGAAGTAGTGACGAGGCTAGACTGGACACCACATAAACTTGTGCAGTTATAAATATACAGCGGAAATCAAATATACAATCCATTAACAATATGGGAGGGGAGATATGCTATGGGGTAATACAATATTACTAGTAATCCAGAGTAACAACTAAAATAACTTATATCCACAATGAACAAGAAATCAATACTCAAATATAAACACATAGCCTCAATAACGGTTGCGGCGTGCAACCCGCTCCATAATTTTCATTGTTGCGGCGTGTAACCCGCTCCACAAATACCACTGATTTGGCGTGCAACCCGCTCCACAAATACCACTGTTGCGGTGTGCAACCCGATCCTCAATATATCATTGTTGTAGCGCGCAACCCAATCCTCCGTATCAAATGTTGCGGCGTGCAACCCGATCCTCAATATCATTTTTTTCATCCAAACCACAGTCACAAATACGGGGCAAGAGAGTAAATAGACAATAATGAAAATCCCCGCAAGGGAACACACATGACAACAGCTTAATAAGCTTAGTATCCCGGCAAGGAAGAGAAACACTAACAGCAAAATTGAAGAAAACGTCCCGGCAAGGGAATAATGAGTAACTCTTTCTCTTTCTTTCTTTTCTTAATCCACGATATCACTGGAGCCCAAGCTCCAAGAAATTCTTATCTCATATTCCGTCACAAACAACAATATAATGACATTCCAGTAAGGGAACAAAACATCATCTCAAATATCCCTGCAAGGGGATTACCATAACCACATTAATTCCAACATCTAACTACCACACTAATACCAACATCTAACCACAATAGCTATAACCAACCTATTACCACACTTAACCACCTCAGCTATATCTAACCGACTACCACACCCAACCACCCCATCTATAACTAACATGTTACAATACTTAGCCACCTTAACTATAACTATAGTAATCACATGACACAAGGAAACAACACCCTAAGAACCCGTAATATCAATTAAAAACATGACACCAGGGAACCACAACTTAACCATAGCCCGCCAAGAGGGAAACATAATGATCTCTCCTCTTTCTCACTTTTACTTCACAATTCGTTGCACAATGCAAGCAAATGTTGTACAGGTTCAACTATCACCTGTACTTTCGCAATTTGTTCTATAACTGGAGCCGACACACCTCAATGACACAAGTCATTTCATACACTTTCAATATTCGTATCATAATTCGAGCCAATGCTCTTAGGAATCAAATTATCATATTATCGTTCCCATGTTATTCACAACATATAGAAATAATCCAATAAACATGAAATTCATAATCAGTTCATGATAATCACATTATAAAAACTCACGGTAATGCAAAAAATAGTTTTGGTCTGCAATTGAGTGATTTAATTGAAATACTTGTGTGTTTGCTTTAAAAATAAAGTTGAAATTGAAATTACAAAAGGAATCAATTAGAAAATATCACAAAAATATAAAATTCAGAAAAAAATCAAGAAAATACAAAAAATACCGGAAAATAGAAGAAAAATGGCAAAATATCAGGAAAAATCAGAAAAATCAGGAAAAATAGGAAATAAAAAAAATATAATAGTTGAAAATAAATACAAAAAGAGGAAAAAATAAAATACAAAAGAAAATACAAGAAATAATTAAAATACAAGATAAAAATACAAAATACAATATATAATTTGGGCCACATAATGAAATACATATACATATAATTAGACCAAATACATTAGGCCCAAAAGATAAGCTTGGTCTGTCAGGCTCGTGGCCAAACGATGTCGTATAAGCCATATGAATCTCAACCGTTGATGAAATGAATCCAACGAACTAGATGACGCGGTTCGATGGAAAATCAAACGACGTCGTGAAAGGAATTAATCTGGGCCGTTCAATAGGAATAATCAAACGGATGACACTAAGTCTCGTTAAAAGCCAGATGACATAGCATAATGAAACAATCTCAGCCGTCCAAACTCAACATCCAACGGACATAAGCAAACCTTTCATTTAACCAAACGTTGCCGTTTGAAGCAAAGGATCCTGGCCGTAGATCTTGGTTAATCCAAGGGCCATGATTACACGAGACATGATGGGTATAAATACCCCAATCTCCCATTCAACGCCAGTGTATACATACACACACAATATAGGGAAAACCCTAGTCGCCTTTTCTATCTTCTTCTTCCTCCTTGGTCTCCCATGGAGACTGGCCGGCTAACCTGTCACCACCACCATCTCCGGCTCAGGCAAGCCATAAACATCTCACCCCTTACCCACCACACCCTGCAACCACCATAAAAAACCCACCAAACCAAAGACCCCCCTTTTTATTGAAACTCCGATCGCTGGAACCCTAGCTGACGACCTCAAGAACTATGAATCAGCCTCTGAGACTAACACCCTAAGACCCCCTTGAGGTGATTTATCACCCCATCTAGGTGGCTAGTCTCGAATATCACCGGAACTCTTCAAATATAACAAAAAGACTCTTGGGAACCCTACTCCGGCGAGCACCCAAAAACAACCCTACCCCAAAACCACTAAACCAAGCCCCAAACCACCCCACACACACCAAAACTCAAAACAAAAGCCTCATCGGAGAAGTCTAACAATCAGAAGACTAAACGTCTTCGAAATTTCTGGAATAAAAGAAAGAAAAATACAAGAAATAAAGAAGAAAGAAAGAAAGAAAAGAAAGAAAGAAAAGGAAAGGAAAAAGAAAGCCCAAAAGCTAAGTTTACTATCTCTTTCTTGTTTGCTGATTCTGAAAATGTTTTCTTGGCATGTTTGTGCTATTCTTATGAGCCTATCTCTTCTGCATGCTTAAATAATAAGATCTATCTCTGTTTGTTGCACATGCCTAAGTTTGTTAAAGTGTTCTTAGGGTTCTTAGTGTTTATCACGCATGAATCATGAGTAAATAAGCATGTTTATGTGTTTGTTCATCATTCTCTGTCTAAATTGAGTTTTGATTAGTTGGGATTCAACCATTATCAAACTTTCCCTCTGAGTTCTGATTGATTGAAAGTTGATTTGCGATTAAGGCTATATGTGCAAAATAACATAAACTGGCTATATTTGTAACTTGATTCATTTGTGAGTCCATTCTGAATCTTTGGATGCTTTTGTGATTTGGGTTATGAGTGCAAAGGTTCATGGGTTATTTCTGAAAGTTAAGTATGTGGCTATTTCTGAAAGATAAAGTATGGTCTTTAAGTGGCTATCTCTGTTATTGAGTAATTATACTGATTACTTAGTTGTGTTTCTATTAAGTGGTTGTTTCTGAAAAACTACCTCTGTTTGACTATGCTTCTAAGTATGTGGTCGTTAAGAGGTTATCTCTGTTAATTAAATGACCATACTTCTACTAAAAAGGCTATGTGTTAAATAATGGGTTGGGTCTGATAAATGTTGGCTAAATATGAAAGGGGCTTGGGGTCTAGAATTGGCTAAGTCTTAAAATATCTATAAGAAATGGTTACTAATTAAATAATTCATAACCCTAAGTCTGCCAGACCTTAGTAGGTCGGGTAATTTGAAATAAATAATAAGGGTATAACAGGAATAGTAAATGGCATTCCCGAAGATTTAATAGAGCCTATAAGGCTAAAAATGACTTTAGTGTCTAGTATTTCTGTAATTACCTATTAAACAAAGGACAAACTGGGCATAATTAAAAGGCATTCATGTAACAAACCTTAGCAAGTGAGGGTAACTAAGTAAAATACACCTAATAGAACATTATAGAATTGCCTAAAACCTTCTAGCAAGGGCTCTAAGGCATTTCGACATAGACTTAATAAACTAAACTGTAAATAATTGAAAAGAATAAGGGGAGGGGAATGAAATTAACTTATTTGAATTTCCCCCCAATTTTCCTCATAAATAGGCTTCTAGTGAGCCTGAAAAAGGTCGAGTTCAGAAATTTAAAAAAGGAAGGGTTAGAATTCGAGTTCTGAAATTTGGTTAAATTCTAAGTTCTATATACTACAACTCTTAGCTAATTAACATGGGTATTAATTTGGGAATTCCTGCTGGGTTTATTATTCTTCGATTCATCTGGACTTTTCTTGAACTCTTTGATTCTGCTTTGTTGATATGCTGGATTTCTATATTTGGGATTCTGTTAGCTGCTCTACTGCGATTGACATATATCATTGCTGTTGCTGTTCTGCTGCTGTTATTTGCTGACTATTCTTCATCCCGAAAGCCTTGACTCATAGACTTGATTTGAATCAGGTACACTTCTATTCCTGAAGATGTAATTGCAATTGTGATGAAGAAATGAAGTTGCATAAATTATTGGATGAATTTGTTTCTATTTTCCCTCTTTAGTTTGTAATTATATTCCTAGAATTATTGTAATTCATTAGGATCAGTCGTAATAATCAACAACTATATGAGATTGATACATATTAAAGTAGAATAGCTAGTATAATAGTAAAACGTAGTTAAAAATAGCTATCACTTAATCCAAATCCAGAACGAATTAATACACCTAAAATTGGTGCAGAGAAATTGACATCTAACTACTTTTATTTGTTAAATTCTAAATCAGGATTGATTTAATCTAAAAAATAGGAAATGAGTGGATTAAGTTCAAACTACTTTGTCGTCTAGCCTCACTTAAAAATGATTTATCTATAGGTTAGTTTTAGAGTTCTGTAATTGTTAATAATTCAAGCCTGTCCAGTTATTGTTTCGACACCGTTTTCCTTGAGCTAAAATTAGGTAATAAAATAAGTTCACAACTAGTATCACAATAATTATTTGAGTACCTGGAATAATAGCACTAATATAAAGTTTTGTTCTTAGAATATTCAATCAGCTATTAGAATGTGAAATTAGTAATGAGTGAGATGTAATTTGATACCTTCTGAAATAATAAGATTTTATTGGCTTCTTCTGTCATTCGAGAAACATTTGTTTAAATTTTATGTTGAAGTTACAAACCTGTTCTGTATTTCGTCCACTTACTTTGGGCCTGGTCATGAATACAGGCCCAGATTTGATTAACGTAACATCTGGGTCCTCAAGTAGAGGCATGTCACACAGTAGGCTTCAGAGGCCCATTCGCACACACTGGACTCTTAAAGTAGTCCAGAAGTTCAGGCCTAGTAGTAAATAATTGGCATGGACCTCATAATGACGAATTCAGAAAAATACACAACTATATTCTAATTAGGAGGAAAAAACAGAAATAGCAAAACATAGTATATGATAAGTTTGGACTTCTAAAAAATAAGGGACGAGCCTCGTATAAAAATAAAAAGACACACGGGACCCCCATATGAATTTTACTATAAAATGTTAGACTCGGAAAGACCGTTTAGCAAATTTTAGAGTCTTTCCTAAAAGTTAATAAGACGTAGACGTTATAGGTGCGATTAAAAATATACATCCTTAATACGAGTGCACATTTATGTGACTCAAATCTCAAATCCCGGCGAAGCTGAAATACACTAAAGTCACAGGCGTACTGGTTGCGGTGTGGCTCTGATTCACGTCCAAGCAACGGTCGTAGTCAATTTAACCTTGTCTAATAAGTCCAGGATCGTAAAAAAAAATATAAAGAAATCAAATAAGACAAATACAATAGTTGAGCGACCATGCTAGAACCACGGAATCCGGGAGTGCCTAACACATTCTCCCGGGTTAACAGAATTCTTTATCCGGATTTCTATTTTCACGGACTATTAAAATAGATTCATAATCTCCTTAGATTCGGGATTAAACCGGTGACTTGGGACACCATTATCTTCCCAAGTGGTGACTTTGAAATTTAAATAAATCCCGTTTCGATTGTCCTTAAAATAGAAAAACTCCTTTTCTGTTGTTATTATTATATTCCTTCTTGGGGTGTATTAGTAAATAGTAGGGTATACTTTATCTTAAAAGTAGTAAAAAGGGAGGTGTGACAGCTCTGACGACTCTGCTGGGGATAAGCAATCCAGAATTTCGGTTCAGGGTTTAAGAATTCGAGCTCAATTTAAATTGTTGTTTTGATATTATCTGGTTTCATTATATGCTTTGATCAATGTGCTACATGTTTACTGCCTTGATATTATATGAATTGAATATATAAATTTTGCCGAAAACCCTTCTCTTCTTACCTCTGGGGATGTGCTTACTGGTTGAGACTCCCCTTTCTGTTAAGTCGACACCCAATAAGAAAATAGAGGCCGGAAAAGTTACAAAGCCGGACGATCACGCGGGTCCCCGGTACGTAGCCCCCTCCTCAATCCGAGTTGTCCGCTCGGGTACACAGTCTAGTACTATGAAAAATGAGGATGTTAAGCCTAGATTTAGGACGATTATTTGCATCATATCTGACTTAGGGGACTCAACACAGGGGTTGGGTCCGTCTAGGACAGGTGACCCGGAAATCAAAGACCGATCATATTATATGTTGCATTTATTTGTCCTGGATTATTATGTGGACCAGCTAAATTCCTGAAAAACAAAAAAAAGAGAATTTTAGAATAGAAAATACTGAAATATTGACGAAACGCTGTCGAAAGTTTGAAAAGAAAGTTTGAAAACAGTCAGAACAATTTTGTCAAAATAATTGGTCATAAAACAATTTGACCAAACTACGCAGGTTTGATTCTCACCACTAGGCGAGATACGTAGGCAACACGTGACGGGTCCAACCACCCCTTTCAAAAAAAATAACCAAAAAATGTCAAATTTTATTTTTTAATAAAATCAAAGTGATGCCGTTTTTGAAAATAGCCGAATGTTCTGAAAGGACACCGGAAGGTTGTTTCTTTGAAGTCATTTTCTTTCTTTTAAAATAATAGCCTTGAAATTTTCAAATGAAATATGGAAAGGTTAACTCTTTTGAAATAATGAAAAATTGTCTTTGAAAAAGATTTTCCTTTTTGAATAAATCGCCTTTAATAAATGTGCAGGATGAGCACAATACAAAATGAACCCTTTGCACTAATGAACAAAATCCCTTTGGAGTTGCGATTATGGTGGAACGATCTAGGCCAAGAAGGACAGGATTGGGTCAACAAATATCTAAAAGATCTTACTGGGCTGACGAACATAATACCTCGGGGTGATATTATTCGGGCTTTAGTTGCTTGTTGGGATCCCGCACATAATGTGCTCCACTTCTCAGATTTTGAGCTCACTCCGACATTGGAGGAAATTGCTAACTACATCGGGAAAGGCGAGGTTCCCCTAAAAGATAAATATTCGGTGGCCCCAAGGGCTATTACAGTGCATAGATTCCTCGACTCCTTAAAGATTGCCAGAAATGTTCACAATGAAGACTTGGTTCACGTGTTCTGCACTATGAGCTTTATATACCGCAGGTATGGCCACATTGGGGGATTTAATGATCCAACAAACAAACTCTGCAGCAAAGCAAACCGAGCTAAGTGGGAGGAACACAGGCATTTCGCCTTTATGGTAGCCTTTTTGGGATTGATCATATTCCCGAGGAAAGATGGAAATATTGACATTAGAGTCGCCGGAATCGCTAGTACTCTCCTTGTGCAAGACAACAGTACACTGGCACCAATGATAGTGGCCGATATCTTCCATTCTCTCACAGCCTGCAAAGCAGGACAAGATTTCTTCGAGGGGTGTAATTTACTTCTCCAAATGTGGATGATAGAGCATTTATGCCGCCACCCTCAGTTCTCAAGCTACGGATCATCTAAAAAGACGTGTATTGAAAAAGTCTGTGAGAACAAAAGAAGTCAAGTTGCCAGAAGGATCAAAAGGTTGGATCACATATTTGCAATCACTGATTGCTAGCCAGATAGATTGGGCATACGGATGGTTGTCCCTCAACGAAGTTATATACATGCCAATAGAAGGGTAGCATTTTCTGATAATGGGTCTCAAAAGCATCCAACCTTATGCGCCATATCGGGTATCAAGGCAACTCGGAAGATATTAGGTTGTACCAAAAGACGGGGACCTCAGCCTGCAAGCAATAGAAATCAGCCCTATATAACATACCACCAAGACCCGAAATCCCACGGGTAACACAGACTAAAAAGGGAAAGTACAACTGTGGCTCTATACATCAAGAGTATCTAAAAACAACGAAATGAGGGAAAATATCTACTATCACTATCAGAATAGAAGGAGGGCCTCCGGATCCGCGGACGTAGCAGATCATACCTCGAGGTCTCCAAATGTGCTGCTGAATCACCTAGTATGAGCATGTCCTGATGTACCTGGATCTGCACAACAAAAGTGTGCAGAAGAGTAGCATGAGTACACCACGGCGGTACTCAGTAAGTGCCAAGCCTAACCTCGATGGAGTAGTGACGAGGAAGGTCAGGGCCCTACTGAGAGAACAATAACATAATAATCAAAACAGTAATAAGCAGGAATATATGAGAAATAAATATGAAATAACAATAATAAGGTAATCACTACAACCGACTATGATTAACTAACTACAAGTAACCAACTCAACAAAACTCAAACCAGCAAGTCCAGGACCTGTGGGAATTGAACCCACAGTCCCACTCTATAATCAACAACCCAGGAGCTTCGGGAATTTAACCCGCAATCCCAATATTCGGTATCTCTGGGTATCAATAAACTCCGGGTCTCCGGGAATCGAACCCGCAGCCCTTGGATCTCCAGGAATCGAACCTGCAGTCCGTATCTCAATAAATATATCAATAAACTTCGGGTCTACGGGAATCGAACTCGCAGCCCTTGGATCTCCGGGAATCGAACCCGCAGTCCACGAACAATACCACTCCGGGTCTCTGGGAATCGAACCCACAGCCCTGGGATCTCCGAGAATCGAACCCGCAGTCCACCAACACAACAAATAAGGAAAACGCACAGAGGAAATATATTATGCTTAACTACAACTTCACCAAAACTAGTACCAACAATTTTCAAGAAGTTCAAGTAAGACAATTAGGCAATTAGACAGATAAATCCTATCTAATCATGCTTTTCTAGCGAATACCAGGTAAATGTAACAATTTAATCAACTAAGAACATGAATATCACTAATTTGACAATTCAAGTAAAGTGAGTTACAACAACCAGCGCATGTACACGCCCGTCACCTCGCGTACAAGGCATTTAAACTATCACATAATGTCCTAGGAGTGAAGGTTCCCCCACACGAGGTTAGACAAGCCACTTACCTCGACTCTGGTACAAAATCGCTAAGAGACAACTCTCTTGTCATGAATATCGACTTCCACAGGTGTAGTATCTGATAAAAATCAATAGAATTACATCAAAATAGGCCAATTGGGCATTACCCAATCGAAACAATTCAAAATACACCAAAAACCACAAGTTGCCAAAACCCGACTTTCGGTACGCTTCTCGAAAAATTATGAAAGTTATATATTCGGGTTCCTTATCTCAACACGAGTCCATACATATAATATTTATCAAAATCGGTCTCCGTTTGCCCATTCAAATCAATGATTTTCTATAGTTTAGGCTTAGGGCTAAAACCCCCCATTAATGCTTCATTAACAGTGAAATACTCAAGGATTTCATGATAAAATAACGAATTTAGGTCAAGAAACTTACCCCCGATGATTACCCAATGATATCTCAGCGATTCCCCGTCAATTTCTTCTCTTGGAACTCAAAAATGGGGCGTTTTTTTGTATGGGAGTCGCGGCTGTTATGTTCTGAACTTAAACTCACTGCCAAACCCCATTGCTCTACGCGTTCGCATCCATACCCCACGTGTCCGCGATGCTTTACCAAAAATGACCTTCGCGAACGCGACGCGTCTCACGCGTCTGCGTTGAAGAAAATCCCCGCCTCCAAGGTTCCAACCTACGCGAACGCGGCGTCCCTCATCGCGAATGCGATGACCATCAAGCCAGACTTACGCGAACGCGTCCATGGCCTCGCGAACTCGATGGTCATCAAGCCCAGGCCTTCCCGAATGCGGCCCAGGCCTCGCGAATGCGAAGGCCAATGCCCTGTTGCACTGCTGCAGCACTTTCTGCAGATTTTTCAAAGTTCCAAATGCCTGTTTGATGGTCCGAATTCATCCCGAGGCCCCTAGGACCCCAATAAAAGCCACCAACATACTCCAAAACATGATACGAACTTGTTCCAATCATAAAAACATGTCCTTAAACACAAAAATCATCGAATCAAAGCGAATTCAAGCCTAAGTTTCATCCAAAACTTCTGAAACCTACATGCTATAAAAAACCCGACGAAACGATGTCCGAATAACTTGAAAATTTGCAGACATATCCAAAATCACCTAACGAAGCTACTGCAACTGTCGGAATTCCATACCGACGCCCGGATCAAAATCTCACCTATCGATCGGATTTTCAAAAATTTCAAACTTTGGCATTTCAAGCCTAATTGAGCTACAGACCTCCAAAATACATTCTGAACGCGCTCCCAACCCCGAAATCACCTAACAGTGCTAATGGAACCATCAGATTTCCGTTCCGAGGTCATCTTAATACTGTTCCGACTACGGGCCATTTTCCAACTATAGAGATCTCATTTAGGGACTAAGTGTCCCAAAACACTCCAAATTTCAGAACCGACCCTCCCGGCAAACCACAATAGCAGAAATGAACTTAGGGGAACAGTTAAATTGGGGATCGGGGCGTAAATTTCAAAAATGACCGGCCGTTGTGCCAAGGCCGTGTAGCATAAAAGATTCGTTCGTCCTCGAACGAGCATAGAAAACATACCTGGAGTGGTGAAGAGATGAGGGTACTGGCTGCGCATATCCTGCTCGGTCTCCCAAGTCGCCTCCTCGACCGGCCGACCCCGCCACCGAACCTTTGCTGAAGCGATTTTCTTTGACATTAGCTTCCTGACTTGCCTGTCTAGAATGGCTACTGGCTCCTCAACGTAAGACAGATCCTCGTCTAGCTGAACAGAAGTGAAATCCAACACATGCGACGGGTCACCATGGTATCTCCGGAGCATAGAGACATGAAATACGGGATGGACTCCGGCTAGGCTGGGAGGTAAGGCCAACTCATAAGCAACCTCCCCAACACGCCTCAAAATCTCAAAAGGACCAATAAATCTAGGACTCAGCTTCCCCTTCTTCCCAAACCTCATAACGCCCTTCATGGGCGAGACTCGAAGCAGAACCCGCTCGCCAACCATAAAAGCCACATCGCGGACCTTCTTGTCCGCATAACTCTTCTGTCTAGACTGGGCTGCACGAAGTCTGTCCTGAATCACCTTGACCTTGTCCATTGCATCCCGAACCATATCAGTACCTAGCAGCCTGGCCTCGCCCGGCTCGAACCAACCCACGGGAGACCTGCACCTCCTACCATATAGAGCCTCATACGGTGCCATCTGAATACTGGACTGGTAGTTGTTGTTATAAGAAAACTCCGCCAGTGGCAAGAAATGATCCCATGAACCTACAAACTCAATCATGCACGCACGAAGCATATCCTCCAAAATCTGAATAGTGCGCTCAGACTGCCCATCAGTCTGGGGGTGAAACGTTATGCTCAGCTCCACCCGAGTGCCTAACTCCTACTGTACGGCTCACCAGAACCGTGAAGTGAACTGAGTGCCTCTATCTGAAATGATGGAAACTAGAATACCATGCAGCCGAACTATCTCCCTGATGTAGATCTCCGTCAGTCGCTCCGATGAATAAGTAGTGCTCACCAGTATGAAATGGGCGGACTTGGTCAGCCGATCCATAATAACCCAAATGGAATCAAACTTCCTAATAGTCCGTGGAAGCCCAGATACAAAGTCCATGGTGATGCGCTCCCATTTCCACTCTGGAATCTCAATCTGCTGCATTAACCCACCCAGACGCTGATGCTCATACTTCACCTCTTGGCAGTTGAGGCATCTAGAAACATAATCAACTATATCCATCTACATCCACCTCCACCAATAATGTTGTCTCAAGTCCTGATACATCTTCGCGACACTTGGATGGATGGAATACCGCGAGCTATGGGCCTCTGCTAGAATCAGCTCTCAAGGATCATCTACATTGGGCACACAAATACGCCTCTGCATCCTCATAACTCCATCATCCCCAATGGTAACATCTCGAGCATCACCACGCCAAACACTATCTTGGAGGACAAGCAAATGAGGGTCGTCGAACTGACGCTCCCTGATGCGGTCAAATAGAGAAGACCGAGAAACCATGCAAGCCAAAACACTGCTGGGATCCGAGAGATCTAGTCTAACAAACTACCTGGCTAAAGCCTGAACATCCATCACCATAGGCCTCTCCGAAGCTGGTAGATATGCCAAACTCCCCAAACTCTCTGCCCGGCAACTCAAGGCATCGGCAACTACATTAGCCTTGCCCCGATGATAGAGAATAGTAATATCATGGTCCTTTAGTAGCTCCAACCATCTCCTCCGATGCATATTCAGGTCCTTCTGCTTAAGCAAGTGCTGCAAGCTCCGGTGATCAGTGTAGATCTTACAAGGAACCCCATACAAGTAATGACGCCAAATCTTCAAGGCGTGAACAATGGCAGCTAGCTCCAAATCATGAACAGGATAGTTCTTCTCATGCACCTTCAGCTGTCTGGACGCGTAGGCAATCACCCTACCGTCCTGCATCAATACTGCGCCGAGTCCAACTCGTGAGGCATCACAATATACAGTATAGGACCCCGAGCCTGTAGGCAACATCAAGATACGGGCCGAAGTCAAAGCTGTCTTGAGCTTCTGAAAGCTCGCATCACACTCATCTGTCCACTGAAAAGGGGCACCCTTTTGGGTCAATCTGGTCATAGGTGCTGCGATCGAGGAGAACCCCTCTACGAAACGACGGTAATAACCCGCCAGACCAAGGAAGCTATGAATATCAGTAGCTGAGAAGGGCCTAGGCCAACTCTGCACGGCCTCCACCTTCCTCGGATCCACTCGAATACCATCGCTCGACACCACGTGGCCTAGAAATGCCACTGAACTCAACTAGAATTCACATTTAGAGAACTTGGCATATAGTTGCCTCTCCCTCAGAGTCTGAAGCACTATCCTCAGATACTGCTCGTGCTCTTCCCGACTCTGGGAATATACTAGCATATCATCAATGAATACAATCACGAACGAGTCCAGATATGGCCTGAACACACTGTGCATCAAATGTATAGAGGCTGCTGGGGCGTTAGTCAGCCCAAAAGACATCACGAGGAACTCGTAGTGACCATACCGAGTCCTGAAGGCGGTCTTCGAGATATCTGGCTCCCGAATCTTCAGCTGATGATAACCAGAGCGCAAATCAATCTTAGAGAACACCTGTGCGCCCTGTAACTGGTCAAATAAGTCATCAATACGAGGCAAAGGATACCGGTTCTTCACCGTGACTTTGTTCAACTAGCGATAATCAATGCATATACGCATAGAGCCATCCTTTTTCTTCACAAATAAGACAAGAGAATCTATGGTGATATACTGGGTCGAATGAAACCCTTCCCTAATAGCTCCTGTAACTGATGCTTCAACTCCTTCAAATTAGGAGGAGCCATATGGTACGGTGGAATAGAAATGGGTTGAGTGCCTGGCAATAAGTCAATACCAAAATCAATATCTCTGTCAGGCGGCATGCCCGGGAGATCAGCTGGAAATACATCAGCGAAATCACAAACCACTGGAACGGAATCAATAGAAGGAGTGTCAATACTAACATCCTGCACATAAGCTAGATAAGTAGCACACCCCTTCTCAACCATACGCTGAGCTTTGAGAAAGGAAATAACACGGCTCGGGGTGTGATCTAGAGTACCACTCCACTCAATACATGGAATGACTAGCATAGCCAGCGTCACGGTCTTGGCGTGACAATCAATAATAGCATAATGGGGCGACAACCAGTCCATGCCTAGAATAATATCAAAATCGACCATCCCGAGCAACAATAGATCCCTTCTGGATTAAAACTACAAATGGTAACCAAACACGACCGATACACACGATCCACAGCTAAAGAATCTCCCACCGGAATGGAAACATAAATGGGGGCACTCAAAGAATCCCGAGGCACACACAGATGTGAAGTATAATAAGAGGACACATATGAAAAAGTGGAACCAGGATCGAATAGAACCGATGCCTCTCCGTGCCTAACCAAAATAATACCTATGATAACAGAATCAGATGCAACAGCTACAGCGCGATCAGGAATAGCATAAAATCTGGCCTGACCCCTCTCTCGAGGACGACCTATGGTACCCTGATCCCCGCCCCTAGCTGGCTGGGCAGGTGGAGTGACAGCTAGGGCTGGAATGATGGCCTGCTGACCTTGAGAGCCGCACTTAGGCTGCGAAGACTGCGGATGTGCTCCTCTCCTACGCTCGGGGCACTCCCTAACCAGATGGAGAGTATCCCCACACTCAAAACAAGCTCTGGGAGGACGCGGTGGCTGTGACTGACCGGCCTCATCCCCACTAGTCTGACACCTGGAGGTACCCCGCGCAGGAGGTGCACTGGAAATTGGGGAGCATAATAAGGCTCCTGAGGTGCTGGAAGAGCTGGAGTACTACCGGCTGCTGGGCAATGCTGAGTGAACTGGTCGGCCGGAATAACCCCTGCCAAAACGACCGGCTGCTGAAGTGTGGGCACCAGAGAAATGGCTCGACTCGCGAGACCTCTTGGCCTCCCTCTCTCCCCACTCTCTAGGGAGCATACTATCGATCCTCCTAGCAATGCTCACCGCCTGCTGATAAGGTATATCCGTCTCCAACTCCCTGGCCATGCAGGACCGGATCAACAGAATAAGGCCATCAATAAATCTCTGCACTCTCTCTCGTACCGTGGCTACCAAAGCCGGTACATGCCTGGCTAGACGGGTGAAACTAATAGCATACTCCGATACTGACATGGAGCCCTATCGCAACCGCTCAAACTCCGATCGCCAAGAATCCCTAAGGCTCTGGTGAACAAATTCCCTCAAAAACAGATCAGAAAACTGCGTCCAGGTCAATGAAGCAGACTCATCTGGACTATCCAACTCATACGTGCGCCACCAATCATAAGCGGCCCCGCGAAGCTGAAAAGCAATGAAGGAAACCCCGCTAGTCTCAACTATCCCCATGGTACGAAGGATTCGATGACACTCCTCCAGAAAACCCAATGTATCATCTGTAGCCAAATCCACTGAACACTGGAGGATCATATTTCTTGAACCTCTCCAATCTACGCTGCTCGTCCTCGGAGGCAGCTGGCCCACCTCCGGGCTGTGCTTGGGCGGCAGGAGGCATAACAATAATCTCTGGAACCTGCCCCACTGGCACTCGCTGCTCAGGTGTAGCGGCTGCGGGAGTATGGGCCCCTCCCCCGGCCTGAGATGTAGCTACAGTGAGAGGAAGCAACCCTGCCTGAGCTAATGTAGTATACATGCTCATGAACTGGGCTAGGGTCTTCTGGAGTGTTGGAGTAGTAGCAGCTGTAGTCGGTGTACCAGGTGCATGCGCTCTAACCTAATCCACCGGTGGCACCTCAGCGGCAGCGCACGCGAGTGCTATGGCTGCACCTTGGGTGCGTCCTCATCCTCTACCTCGGCCCCGGCCTCTAACGGCGGCAACAGGGGGCGCGGGTGCCTGATCCTCGCGAGTAGCACGTATCCTCACCATCTGTGAGAGAATAGAAAGCAGAAGTTTAGATTTGGTGCCAAAAATATCGCACGACAAGGAATCCAAAAGAAATGAAGAGTTTCCTAAATAGTTACATAGCCTCTCGTGGATAAATACAGACGTCTCTGTATCGATCAGCGAGACTCTAAGTAAATGGTATGTGTCCTGTGACTCCTATGAACCTAGAGCTCTGATACCAACTTGTCACGACCCTAGTTCACCAATCGTGAACATGTCATGACGGCACCCAGTCCCCGCGACTAGGTAAGCCTAACACGATGCGGAATATACAAGTTTATGAACATTAAATAAGAAATTGCGGAAAACGATATAAAAAGGAATGTAATCAGTGCCTCTTAGGACATACACTCGTCAACCACACTATATAACATACCACCAAGACCCGGAATCCCACGGGTAACACAGACTAAAAGGGAAAGTACAACTGTGGCTCTATACATCAATAGTATCTAAAAACAACGAAATGCGGGAAAACTATCTACTATCACTATCAGAATAGAAGGAGGGCCTCCGGATCCGCGGACGTAGCAGATCATACCTCGAGGTCTCCAAATGTGCTGCTGAATCACCTAGTATGAGCCTGTCCTGATGTACCTAGATCTGCACAACAAAAGTGTGCAGAAGAGTAGCATGAGTACACCACGGCGGTACTAAGTAAGTGCCAAGCCTCACCTCGATGGAGTAGTGACGAGGAAGGCCAGGGCCCTACTGAGAGAACAATAACATAATAATCAAAATAGTAATAAGCAGGAATATGTGAGAAATAAATCTGAAATAACAACAATAAGGTAATTACTACAACCGACTATGATTAACTTACTACAAGTAACCAACTCAACTATAAACTCAAACCAGCAAGTTCAGGACCTGTGGGAATTGAACCCACAGTCCCACTCTATAATCAACAACCCAGGAGCTACGGGAATTTAACCCGCATTCCCAATATCAGTATCTCTGGGTCTCCGGGAATCGAACCCGCAGCCGGTGTCTCAATATCTCAGGACGTGTCTCAATATCTAAGAATCTCCGGGAATCGAACCCGCAGTCCATATCTCAATAATATATCAATAAACTCCGGGTCTCCGGGAATCGAACCCGCAGCCCTTGGATCTCCCGGAATCGAACCCACAGTCCACAAACGATACTACTCCGGGTCTCTGGGAATCGAGCCCATAGCCCTGGGATCTCCAGGAATCGAACCCGCAGTCCACCAACACAACAAATAAAGAAACGCAGAGAAAATATAATATGCTTAACTACAATTTCACCAAAAACTAGTACCAACAATTTTCAAGAAGTTCAAGTAAGACAAATAGGCTATTAGACAGATAATTCCTATCTAATCATGCTTTTCTAATGAATACCATGTAAATGTAAGAATTAACAGCTAAAAACAGGAATATCACTCATCGAACATTTTAAGTAAAGTGAGTTACAACAACCAGCACATGTACACGCCCGTCACCTCGCGTACAAGGCATTTAAACTATCACATAATATCCTAGGGGTGAAGGTTCCCCCACACGAGGTTAGACAAGCCACTTACCTCGACTCCGATACAAAACCGCTAAGAGACAACTCTCTTGCCACGAATATCGACCCTCACAGGTGTAGTATCTGATAAAAATCAATAGAATTACATCAAAATAGGCCAATTGGGCATTACCCAATCGAAACAATTCAAAATACACCAAAAACCACAAGTTGCCAAAACCCGACTTTCAGTACGCTTCTCGAAAAATTACGAAAGTTATATATTCGGGTTCCTTATCTCAACACGAGTCTTTGCATATAAAATTTACCAAAATCGAACTCCGTTTGCCCATTCAAATCGACGATTCGCCATAATTTAGGCCTAGGGCTAAAATCCCTCATTAATCTTCCATTAACAGTGAAATACTCAAAGATTCCATGATAAAATAACGTAATTAGGCCATAAAACTTACCTCCGATGAATACCCGATGAATTCCCAGCAATTTCCCGTGAGTTTCTCTCTCTAAGACTCAAAAATGGTGTTTTTGTGTATGAAACCCGCGACTGAACTGTTCTGGAATTTAATTCACTGCCAGTCCAATTAACCCTACGCATTCACGTTACTATTCACGCGTTCGCAATGCACAAATCGATCTCCTCTACGCGAACGCGATGCCGCCCATGCGTTTGTGATGAACAACATATCAACCGGCCAAATTTTCTTCTACGCGAACACGTGACCTGGGACGTGAACACGATGCTTCACTTCTTTCTTCTACGCGAATGCATAGCCTGGGACGCGAACGCGATGACCAATCCCGCCTTGGACCTTCGCGAACGCGTCCCAGGCCTCGCGAATGCGAAGGCCAATGTTCTGCTACACTGGTGCTGCAATTTTCTGCAGTCTTCATGATTCAAAAGTGCCCGGATGATGGTCCGGATTCATCCCGAGGCCCCCGGGACCCCAATGAAAACCACCAACATACTCCAAAACACGATACGAACTTGTTCCAATCATAAAAACATGTCCTTAAACATGGAAAACATCGAATTATAGCGGATTCAAGCCTAAGTTTTCCTCTAAACTTCTAAAATCAACATTCAATCAAAAACCCGACCAAACGATGTCCGAATGACCTGAAAATTTGCAGACATATCCAAAATCACATAACGAAGCTACAGAAATTGTCGAAATTCCATTCCGACCCCTGGATCAAAATCTCACCTATCATTCGGATTCGCCAAAATTTCAAACTTCGGCATTTCAAGCCTAATTGAGCTACAGACCTCTAAAATATATTCCGAACGCGCTCCCAACCCTGAAATCACCTAACGGAGCTAATGAAACCATCAGATTTCCGTTCCAAGGTCGTCTTAATACTGTTCTGACTACGGGCCATTTTCTAACTATAAAGCTCCCATTTAAGGACTAAGTGTCCCAAAACACTCCAAATTTCAGAACCGACCCTCCCGGCAAATCACAATAGTAGAAATGAACTTAGGGGAACAGTTAGATGGGTTTTGGGGCAAAAATGTCAAAAACGACCGGCCGGGTCGTTACAGTACCCTCAACGAAGTTATGTGTATGCCAGCAGGAGGTTCGTATTTTCTGTTAATGGGTCTCAAGAGTATTCAACCTTATGTTCCATACCGGGTATTAAGGCAACTCGGAAGATATCAGGTTGTGCCGAAAGATGGGGACCTCGACCTTCAATCAATAGAAATCAGTCCTGATGGGCAATTCTCGGAATCAAAAATTTGGCAAATATGGAATTAATGCCAATGCCTGAGAATAGACACTTGTGTGAGAGACCGGGTTAGAGGAGAAGTATCACCGGGGTATTCCGCATGGTATCGCAGAGATGTTGAGCATGAGAGACCGATGAAGAGGCCTCATATTCAAGAATTTGCCGAGCAGTCTAAGGAACAAAAAGAATGGATGGCCAAGGAAAATGAATATCAAGCCAGAGTCAGCTTGTTGGAAAAATAATTCCAGGAGCTCAAATTCGAAAGCAGCCTACAAGTAGCAGCCGATGAGGGTGAAAAGAAACAGTTGAGAAAAGAAAATGAAATCCTAATGGCTCAAATTGCAAAGATGAAAACAACAACCGAAACCCCAGTTTGACTTGCCTGAGATGAAAACCTAATTGAAAATCTTCGGCGCAAAGTGAACGACTATAGCTTTGATCTAGATAAAGCTGAGAAGGAATTAGTCGGGGTTCGGAAACAATTGGCCAAGAATGCTGAAGAAAGAGTTCGAATGGTTCAACAGTTAAAAGATGAACATAATATTGAGGTAGCCCGATTGAGGAAGAAGATCATTACAGCCGAAGTCAAAAGTAGCAAACAAATCAAAGAGTTTGAGGTAGAGAGAGAACATTGCTACATGGCCATGGCTCGGTTAGAATTGGAGCTACAACAACTTCAAAAGAAGAACCAGCAAACCTTAGATGCTCGTGCCGAACAGATTGGTAGGCTGCTTCAGTAAAAAGGGGTCATCAGGAAAAGAATTGTCAACATTGCTCAGTACATCACAAGGAAATGCCAATTGTGCAAAGATATGTCTCAGTCAACATTCACATCAGCAGTAATGATCTTTGTAAAGAAAGTAATGACCGACCTAGATAAACTCTAATGTGGATTAGCATATAGGCCCGCGGTAAGACCGAACGATGTCTCGCGGGCACTAGGAGCTTTAATGTATTTATAGGGCATGCATTTTTGTATTTGTATTTTCTTTCTGCATTTTAAAAGTTGTAGTACAACATCATTTATAACCAATGAAAATTCAAAAGAATTTGCCATTATTTTTTCTCTTATATATGCGAATTGCTTGAACGATAGGCAAGCATATAGGAACTAAAAACAAAAATGAAGGAAAAAAAAGGAAAGAAAAAAAGGAAAGGAAAAGAAGAAAAAGAAATAAACAAAAGCAATGAAATAATGAAAAACAAAAGTGGAAAAAGAAAGTTGGCGGGTCAAAAAGAAGAATAATGCCGGGATGATGCATAATTACTAGGCAAAAGTTGTGTTTTTAGAACTTGTGATGTTTATCCCTTATGATCTAACTATTAACAAGTTTTTGTTGTTGATGAGTATCAGATAAAACATTAGCAACTGGCATTCTGGCACATCACAACTACAACACTCGTTCTAATGTCATGACCAAAGCGGTAACCCAAGAAATTGAGCCTACGATTATGGATCATGTGCAAGAGGAAGAAGTTATAGACGTGACTAACATAAAGGAGGAGATGTATAAATTGAAATAGTAGATGTCAGAGATGTACCAGGCTTGGTCAAGGGGTCAACCCTTACCTTCTTACCCAGCCAACCCCACATATATTCCTCCTCCGAATCCAAACCAAGAACCACCCACCATGAACTCATCCTCCACATATCCTGCTTACCCGCATTATTATGCTACTACATCACAAGCACCACCACCCTTGCCTAAACAAGTTCCATCACCACCATCCTAGGTCGCTCCAGTTTATGTGGCACCGCCACCAGCTACTTTGCATAAATCCTACAAGCTTCCCTATTACTCTACAGATCGGCATAACGCCCCAAACACGACTACTACCCTAATTACACAGATATAAGCTCAATCTTAGTCATTATGCACAGTAAATGATTCACGTCCAAGCAACGGTCGTAGTCAATATAACTTGGTCTAATAAGTCCAAGATCGATCCCACAGAGAATTAACCTACCAATTGCAACTATCACAACCCCAAAAGTACTTCCGAATCAAGTTCCCAAACTTTGAATATATATTTGTGTGATTTTCGAATATCTAATTTGCAATAATTAAGAATGCTTGAAAGAAAGAATTGAATGTAGAGTAAAAAGAATATTATGAGAAGGACTAAGGTATTGATTTCCCCTATTGATGGAATCCCTTATCGTTATGCTCATACAAATTGTTAATATATTCTATCAATTCATGAACGCTATGTGTATCGTAACCCTCTCCCGAGCAATTACAATAATTTACTAGTGCACTCTCCCGAGCTACCCTTGCTAGCTTTAATTTGAATAGTTCACTTAAGATTGCACCCAAGACTTCGTTATTCCTAACCCCGTCTTTACGCCTAAAGTTATAGATTCCTCTAATAACCTAGGTGTGGTGTTGTTCAACAATAAACCTAAATATGCACTCTTTTCCAAGTTATGCACACTAAATAGGCACCGCTAATTGGGACGTCTACCAATTAACTACAACAAGAACGAAGTTAAACAAATAGAAATCTAAGTCACAATTTGTAATCACATAAACGATAAGTTCATCACTCAATAGGTTCCATCAAAACCTTAGAAAAGAATTTAGCTACTCATGCTTGAAGAAACAAGAATAATAATTGAAATCATAAAGAAATAATTGATATAAAATAAAAGGAGTTTGAGAGGAATCTCTCTTACTAAAAATCTTGCAAAATAATGAATTAAAGACAACATGCCTCTATTGGGCGAACTAGGGGTTTATATAGAGGTTTTAGGGCTAAAAAAACTAAATTCGAATCCAATTAGGAGAACTGGGCGCCGGCTTCCGCGGTTCATTCGCGGCCGCGAGCCAACCGCGAACAGTCAAACTTCAGAATGCCTCTTTTTTCGCGGTTCATCTGCGACCGCGGATGAACCGCGGATGAACAATGCTGCATATTTTTGACTGCTTCTTCCAGCTCTTTTCACCTTAGATCTTTTCTTGGCCTTTTCATCCACATATGACTTCAAAATACTCTTCTTAGCATCCATTGCATCACATGTACCTATAACACACAAACAAACACTAATCAAAGCATTTTGTCCTTATAAACAACATAAATACCATAACAAAGTGTGATTATTTAGGGTATAATTATAGTCAAATTCACCTATTATCAATACCCCACACTTAAACCTTTGCTCGTCCTCGAGCAATCTTTAATCACACTTTAGGCCAATTAACAAGAATTTGTCTCCCCCAAAATATGTCACAAAAGCTATTATACATGAACAACCTAAGATATGCACAATCTTTACCTAACCGCAAACTCTCATGCCCGCACATTATTACTTACTCTACTTATTACTAAAAACTTGAAAATTCACCTTCTTCCTCTTGAATTACATGCCCTCACAAAATTTATTGAGAGAATTTCCCACACATTAACAATTCAAATACATGGAACTTATAGATATCGGAAAAATTCACTCACTCTCAACAAAGAACATTCATATGCATACAGACACACCATAGGCTTGCCCCTAGTGTAATACTCCACTAATCGAGTCATTCAATCATAGATCAAGAGGTCTTTAAGGGTTGTAATGTAGGCTATGGGACGGGTAGGATACTTTTGGTTATAGTGACAAGCCTCTCTAAGAACTTTTCTCTTTTCTTTTTCACAACTCCCCTTTTTGTTTACTTCCTTATGTCTCCCATAAACATACATTCACCTTTCTTCAATTTTAACCCCCACTTTTCTTTTATTGATGTAGCTGGCCTTTCTAAAATTTTATTCAATATAGCTATTTTTCTCAGAATATCTTTTCATTGCTTTGCAATACATTTACATTATTTTGGCCAGCTCACTATTTTCTACCATTCATTCTTGATTTTCCCTTTTCAATTTCCCTTCACCCCACACTTAATCTTTTGCATATTCGTTACAATACAAGTGCTTCTAGGAGGTAAAGTAGAACAATATAATAATTTGAAGAACATTCAAGGGTTATCAAGGAATAGGCTTTAAGCTCAAAGGGGTTAACTAAGATATAATGTACGGGTGAATTCATGTCTATTGATATATGGGGTTACACAAAGAAATGCCTCTATCCTTTCTACAACCAAACAACTTCTATTTCGCTTTGCAAACACACATGGCAAGTTCTAGGCATCATGTACAACATACAATGTAAGTAAAAACCTCACACATACATGGCATGCAACTCATTTGGAATCCAGTTTATCTACAAAGTCCTATCGATGTTCAAGCAAGCATTATTGTGCAATTTAAGGCATATTGAGATTCTACACTCAAGCTTAGAAGATACATTCTCAAGTTCAATTTACGCTTTTGCTAATGTGCATATTCGGGGTTACATGTTGCCCTTTTACCTCTAATCCTAAAAAAAAAATCTACCTAACCCGGTTCAAATAAAAACCCTTGGAAAAGAACCGTGGTCAAAAGAAAAACCAAGGGGGAGATGATACATTACCTAAAAACAAAAAATAAAAGAAAGAAAAATTCCTACGTGGACTACTTCCCTCAAGAGTACTTGTCCTAAATAGTCCGTCATCAGGAAGAGTCCTCTACTCATATTTTTTTGGATTTTTAAAATTTTATGATTTTTTTGTGTTTTTATTATTTGATATTACTACTACAACTAATATATACATCATGTACAAGATAAGTCACCCACCCCACACTTAAAAATATGTCATGTCCTCATGACATAAAAAATTAAAGCACAAGAGGGGTAAGAGAACTTACTTGAGACTCACTCGGAGTCGGAGACGGTGGATGGGTCGACATGACATGCTCGACCCAGTGCTCTGAACCATGCCATAAACCTGTTTTCTGACCGGGCTTGCCTTGTAGACATGGCATCTAGCCGTGCGTGCAAGCCATCAACTAAGGTGCGCAGATCAGCAACCTCCTCCTCCATGGACCTTAGCATAGGTCGTGTGGACTCGGACCTAGACATACTTGCTCCACGAGGAGCAGGCCTGGAAGGTCCGGCTGAATCCGTGGAGTGCCTGGCCCGGGCAACCGGTACAGGATCGTCCTCCTCATCCAAGTCAATTGGGGTTGTGTCTCATCCAACCCGGATAGTAGCAGCTCTAAATGGAGCTTTTGGTAGTAGCTCACCGTCAGCATCAGTTACTGGGGTGTGGATGAAGGAGACATAGTGTAGTGACAAGAGATGGGTAATAAAAACCCTTGGCAGTGAGGGATCCCCTCAATACCATCTCATCACTAATTACTCGGGCGATATCAACATCCCGATGTGTTACAAAACACCAAGTCAAAACATCCCTATTAAAGTTAACATCTGTGGTGTTACTCGAGGGCAAGATACGGTTGCAAATTATGGAGAACCAACATTTGGCTGTGTGTGTAAAGCAGTTAGAGTGTAGAGTCTGATTTCTAATCCACACCGGGATGCCGTCTACACATAAGGCCTCTATTAGCATGTCCCATGTGACACCATGCCTATCATGGTAATAGTCAACATCACTAGTGTGAAATGGCAGTCTAAGTACCTGCCGAATAGTAGGAATATGAGCATTGACATACTTACCTTTGACGAATACTTCTCTGGCCATATGGTAAGGAGCATTGGCGTAGAATTCCCGGACAAGCATCTTGTTCACCTTAGGAGGTGAGTCGAAGAGGAACTCCATCTCGCGCCTTCGAATCTCATCATATATTTCCGGTTTCTCCGAGCGGATAGCTATCCGGTCAACTTCTACCTCTTGGAGCCACTTTTTGGTTGCTTTAATTTGAAATCCATTCTCTGCTTCTTCACAAGCAAACCTAGACTCATCATAAGTCGGTTGCCTAGATGAGCTAGCACCATGTCGAGCTCTCTTTGGGGCCATGATCCTATACAATTAAGATAACCAAAAATTTTGTAAACCGTTAGTCATTGGAAGGCTACTCAGACTTCGCCATCCTTGAGAAATCACAATTGACCATTTTTTTCGTGCAAATACCTCATACTCCTATATTTAGATTCTTTATCTAACTATTTTACACATGCCTATTCAAGCACCCCACACTTAGTTATTTGAACACTTCTAATATTACCCAATTGACTTAATCCATCCCCACTAAAATACACCATTACCAATTCATGAGTTGGGCATTATTTCTCCTAAAACTACATTAATACATTATGAACAATTATAATTTGCCCAACTTGGCTTACCAATCAACATACATAATGTACATACTATTTAGGTCTCCACACCATAAAATTATCATCAACAACACAATTGAAAACCCAAATAACCAATTCTTCACCAAACTTCAACTATATGACAAGGTTCCTTAGAAGAAATTCATGGAAACATGTAATGTGCAAAAAGAAACCAAGTCATATTCATGATTAATCCTAAACTAACAATATCTAATTAATTCTACACATTAAATAATCAAGAACTAACAATAAAAACAAAACAAAAGAGAAAAGAAGTAGAGAAACTTACAAGTGATACAATGGAGGAGTAATGGGATGATTTGGAGAAGAGGGGATTGGGATTTTGTAGAGAGAAGGGGGAGGATTTTGAAGTTAGAGAGAGAGAAAATTGGAAGAGTGGGGGGCGGCTAATGTGGATGTGGGAAAGAGGGGGAGGGATTTTAGGGTTTTAAAGAAGGGGGGAAAAGAAAATTAAAAAAACTGTTATTTTTAGCCGACCGCGGAACTGACCGCAACTGTTCGCGATTCGTTCGCGGCTGCGGATGGACCGCGAACAGTCGAGATTCAGAAAGGTCATTTTTTCGCGGTTGGTTCGTAGTCGCGAATGGACCGCGAATAGAGAAAGTTCAAAGAGGACATTTTTCCGCGGTTCATCCGCGGTCGCGGATGGACCGCGGGCACTGCCCCTCTCTGAATTTTTTCTCGACTGTTCAGCAAAAATTTGTGTTTTTCTTATTTTACTTTATTGCTTACTACTAAGACGATAATTACTTACAACATGTTCGTGGGTTGCCTCCTACGTAGCGCTTGATTTAACGTCGCGACACGACTCAACTTAGCGCATTTCACGGCTCGCTAGACCTTTGAGGTTCATCTAACCGCAATTCTACCTTGTCCTCCATGTCATCCAGGCCTATGTATTGTTTCAACCGCTGTCCGTTTACCTTAAATGTACGTGATCCATCCATAGCTTGAATTTCCACAGCTCCTGACTCAAATGCCTCAATTACCTTGAAGGGTCCTGACCACCTTGATTTCAATTTACCTGGGAACAGTCGTAATCTTGAATTGTATAGTAGTACTTTGTCCCCGTTTTTGAAGTTTCGCTCAACGATATTTTGATCATGAATCCGCTTCATCCTCTCTTTATACAATCTAGTACTTTCAAATGCCAGATACCGAAATTCTTCTAATTCATGCAACCCAGTTAGCCTTGCTTTACCCGCTTCATCCAAGTTGAGATTCAATTGTTTCAGTACCCACCAAGATTTGTTCTCTAATTCAACCGGTAGCAAGCTTTCCCAAACACCAATTTGTATGGTGACATGCCGATTGGTGTCTTGAATGCTGTTCTATAAGCCCATAGTGCGTCATCAAGCTTCTTGGACCAGCCGGTCCTTGTGGCGTTCACTGTTTTAGTTAATACACTCTTTATCTCCCTGTTGGAGACCTCAACTTACCTGCTGGTTTGCGGGTGATATGGAGTGGTCACACAGTGTTTAACATCATACTTGGCCAATAATTTCTCAAAAGCTCGGTTGCAAAAGTGTGTGCCCCCGTCACCGATGATAGCCCTTGGAGTCCCTAAGGGTGAAAATATTCTTCTTCAAAAATCCCACTACCACCTTAGTATCATTGGTGGGTAATGCTGCAGCTTCCACCCATTTGGACACGTAGTCAACTGCAACAAGTATGTACTTATTGTCGTATGAGCTAATAAAGGGACCCATGAAATCTATTCCCCGGACATCGAACACTTCAACTTGCTGGATTGGATTCATTGGCATTTCATGACGCTGGGAGATGTTCCCGGTGCATTGACATTCATTGCAACCTTTCACCCACAAGTGCGCATCTTTAAACACTGTTGGCCAATAGAAACCGGCCTAAAGTATTTTGGCAGTTGTACGTATTCCTCCAAAGTGACCGCCATATGCTGAAGCATGACATGCCTGCAAAACAAAAGATTGTTCTATCTCGGGGACGCATCTCCGGATCATGTTATCAAGACATATCCTAAACAAATATGGTTCATCCCAATAATAACACTCACTTTCACGAAAAAATCTTTTCCTCTGGACCGATGAGAGGTCATGAGAAACAATACCACTAGCTAGGTAATTAGCATAGTCAGCATACCATGGTGTTTCAAGGAGAGTGGTGGTGAGCAGTTGCTCGTCTGGAAAGGTTTCCAGAATTTCCCCACTCTCTTTGACAATTTCAGCTCCTTCAAGTCTTGACAAATGGTCAGCGACTTGATTTTCAGTACCTTTTCTATCCCTAATTTCGAGGTCGAACTCTTGGAGAAGCAACACCCAACGAATTAGGCGCGGCTTAGAGTCCTTTTTATCAATTAAATATCTTTAAGCTGTGTGGTATGTGTATACGATTACCTTTGATCCTATGAGATATGACCGGAATTTGTCGAATGCGAACACGACCGCAAGCATCTCCTTTTCCGTCACTATGTAGTTTAGCTGTGCTCCACTTAGAGTTCTTCTTGCATAGTATATTGGATGCATCGACTTATCTTTCCTCTGGGCCAGCACTGCCCCCACTGCATAATCACTTGCATCACACATTAACTCAAACGGTTGATCCAAGTCGGGGGCAATGATGATGGGTGTTGTGACCAGCCTCTTCTTTAGTTCCTCAAAAGAAATCCTGCATTCATCCGAAAAAACAAAAGGGTGATCTTTTTCAAGTAACTTACAGAGAGGGTTTGATATTTTGGAGAAGTCTTTGATGAACCTCCGGTAAAAACCGGCGTGTCCAAGAAGGCTTCTTATGGCCTTGACGGATGTTGGTGGAGGCAACTTTGCAATGACATCAACTATAGCACGGTCTACCTCAATGCCTTTGCTTGAAACCCAGTGCCCCAGTACTATACCTTCTTGTACCATAAAATGGCACTTATCCCAGTTTAGCACTAAATTTGTTTCCATGCACCTTTGTAGTACTCTAGTCAGATTGGCAAGGCATTCATCGAATGAATTCCCTACCACTGAGAAATCATCCATGAACACTTCCATAATGTTCTTCCACCACGTCGGTGAAAATAGCCATCATGCACCTTTGGAATGTGGCAGGTGCATTGCATAGTCCGAATGGCATCCTCCTGAAGGCAAAGATGGCATATGGGCATGTGAAGGACGTCTTCTCTCTATCTTCGGGGGCTATGGAGATTTGATTGTACCCCGAGTATCCATCAAGAAAGCAAAAATGGGACCTCCCTGCCAACCTGTCAAGCATTTGATCAATGAAGGGAAGTGGGAAGTGATCTTTGCGGGTGGCTAGATTCAACTTCATGTAGTCCATGCATATTCTCCATCCGGTGACGGTTCTTGTTGAAATCAATTCATTGTTCTCATTTTTCACTACCGTCATGCCTCCTTTCTTTGGCACACATTGGACCGGGCTAACCCAGCTGCTGTCTGAGATTGGGAAGATGATTCCCGCATCTAGCCACTTTATTACTTCCTTCTTTACCACTTCCTTCATGTTGGGGTTCAGCCTTCTTTGATGTTCCCTGGAAGGTTTGTGTCCATCTTCCAGGAGAATTTTATGCATACAATAGGCTGGGCTGATCCCCTTTATGTCTGCCATGGTCCACCCGATGGCAGTCTTGCATTCCTTGAGTACCTGTATAAGCTTTTGGGCCTGCACATCTAACAAACTAGATGAGATAATAACAGGTAACGTGGAGTTAGGACCTAGATACTCATACCTGAGATGTGATGGTAGTGGTTTAAGTTCAAGCTTCGGTGGCTCTTCTATGGATGGCTTTGCTGGTGGGCTTTCTCTTTTCTCTAAGTGTAGAGGTTCGAACTCGAGCTCTCTCTGCCAGAATCCCTTGCCTTCCAGAGATAATACCCATTCGGCTAAACTTTCACCGTTTACCTCTTCCATGTTCATCAGGCATGCTTGAAGTGGATCTTCAATAGTCAACTCTGCATCGTCTGTCTCCACTATCACATCAACCGCATCAATAAGAGAGCAATTTGCGAACTCACTAGGGCGCCTCATGGATTTTTGCACATTGAAGATGATCTCCTCATCATTCAACCTCATCTTGAGTTCCCCAGTTTCACAATCAATTATGGCTCTCCCGGTGGCTAGGAATGGTCTTCCTAGGATTATGGGAATTTCTTCGTCGACCTTGCAATCAAGAATAACAAAATCGGCGGGAAACACGAACTTCCCAACCTGGATTAGCACATAATCTATAATACCAAATGGACGCTTAACCGTCCTGTCAGCAAGCTGTAAAAGCATAGAGGTGGGTCTGGCTCTCCCAATACCTAACCTCTTATAGATAACTAAGGGCATGAGATTAATGCTTGCCCCCAAATCACATAAAGCCTTAGCAAAGCCATAATTCCCTATAGTGCATGGGATGGTGAAACTACCTCGATCAGATAGCTTCTCAGCAATGGGTCTAGAGACCACTGCACTACAAGTCTGGGTGAGTGTAACTGTGGCCAAGTCTTGGAAATCAAATTTCCGCGACATCAAATCCTTCATCATCTTAGCATAACCAGGCATTTCTTTTAAAGCTTCAATTAATGGAATGTTTACCTCGATTTGCTTGAGCATCTCGAAGAACTTTTTGTATTGCTCCTCTTTCTGGTGTTTGGCCAACCTTTGGGGGAATGGTGGTGGAGGCCTCTTCTTCCCAATGACTTGGGACTTTTCCTTCTCTAGCACTTTCTCTTCAACCTGCTGATTTACCTGTTCAGCTACTTTCTCCGTTCCCTTCTGCTCCTCTTTATTTTCAGCAACCGGTTGGACTGTAACTTCTGTCAACCCTGTGGACTCATCCAGTTCAATGGGCACTGGAGTGAGTGTCTCAGCTTTTATGTTTCTTTTCTCCTCTTCTTTCTCAGCATCAAGATCTCTACCGCTTCTCAGAGTCACTGCCATCATCTGCTTTGGGACTGGGTCCTTTGGGTTTGTTTGTGTATCTGCAGGCAATGTCCTTTGAGGACGATTGTTGAGAGACATAGCAATCCGACCCACTTGTACTTTAATATTCTTGATGGCGGCATCATGTGCATCTATCCTCTCATTTGTTTTGGCGTTTGACCCAATTACCTGCTGCATCATAGCTTCTAACCTTGCAAACCCGTCGTCATGTCTACCCCCATGTGGTGGTGGAGGTGGATGGTATCCCTGCTGCTGATTGCCGAAATTCTGAGGTCTAGGATATGGGGCCATGTTGTGTGGTGGCCTCATACCTGCTGCATTAAATTGTGGTTGGGGAGGTCTATACTGCATTGGAGCCTGTTGGCCCCAGTTTTGATTACCTTGTCGCTGCCCTCCATAATTAGCCACATAATTCATGTCTTCATGCTGATGATGATGTTCTTGGTCTGCAACCCATGGATTATCTATGGGTTGGCTAATGCAAGATGTGCATAAACCACCATTGGTAGTATCTACAATATGAACATGCTGCTTGACCCCTGATTCTTCCACCTTCTTTTTTAGGATGCTCATTTGTGTCAATATAGTTGCCATGTTCTCCTCCAGAGTGTTGGATGGATCCAGGAGTACAGAGTGTACCACTGATGTGATAGGAGCATTCATGGACGTCCACCTGGAATTTTTAGCCATCTTGTCTAGCAAATTTTGGCCATCTCTCCAAGTCTTGCTTAGAAAAGCCCCACCTGCTGAAGCATTTACAATGTTCTTCATGCTGTCTGAAAGCCCCATGTAGAATGTTTGGCCTAACATCTGCTCTGGAATCCCATGGTGAGGACACATAACAAGCATACCCTTGAATCTGCCCCAAGTTTCATGTAGTGTTTCCAGTGGTTTCTGCTTGAAGCTCACAATCTCATCAATTTGTTGAGCTGTTTTGTTGGATGGATGAAACTTGTTGTGGAATTGTTTGACTAACTCATCCCAAGTTGCAATGGAGTTTATTGGGAGTGAGTTTAGCCATATCTGTGCTTCTCCTGTAACTGAGAACGGAAAGAGTAGTAATCTGATAGCTTCCGGAGTTACATTCGGTTGCCTTTGTGTTTTGCATATTGATAGAAAGTTCTTTAGGTGCTGCTGTGGATCTTCAACCTGAGACCTAGAGAATAATCCCTTGTTTTGCAACAAGTGTAGCATGTTGTTGGTAATCCGGAAAGACTCATCTTGAATTGCTGGCACAACAATGGCAGTTGCCAAATTATCCGCTGTGGGTTGTGCCCAGTCATACAGTGCACCTTCATGTGCCTCCTGCGCCTCTTGCATATTTAGCCCGGCTTGCTGGTTTTGTTCGTTTATGTCACCCATGTCCAAGTCTAGTTTGATTGGTTGTTGAGATTGTTGAATTTATTTGATGGCTTTGTTACGCGCCCGGAAAGTTTGCTCGGGGTCTGAGAGTCCTTCAATTAGTTCTCCAGTCCTTGCAGATTTTCTAGGCATGCACCCGAATACCCAAATCAACAACCGTCAAAATATTCAATGTAGAGTGTAGAAAGAACTTGAATACACAAGAATCTTGAAGTTCTGTCAAAGGATGAAATTAGAGCAATCAGTCACGTCGCGCCAAAATTGATTCACGTCCAAGCAACGGTCGTAGTCAATATAACTTGGTCTAATAAGTCCAAGATCGATCCCACAGAGAATTAACCTACCAATTGCAACTATCACAATCCCAAAAGTACTTCCGAATCAAGTTCCCAAACTTTGAATATATATTTGTGTGATTTTCGAATATCTAATTTGCAATAATTAAGAATGCTTGAAAGAAAGAATTGAATGTAGAGTAAAAAGAATATTATGAGAAGGACTAAGGTATTGATTTCCCCTATTGATGGAATCCCTTATCGTTATGCTCATACAAATTGTTAATATATTCTATCAATCATGAACGCTATGTGTATCGTAACCCTCTACCGAGCAATTACAATAATTTACTAGTGCACTCTCCCGAGTTACCCTAGCTAGCTTTAATTTGAATAGTTCACTTAAGATTGCACCCAAGACTTCGTTATTCCTAACCCCGTCTTTACGCCTAAAGTTATAGATTCCTCCAATAACCTAGGTGTGGTGTTGTTCAACAATATACCTAAATATGCACTCTTTTCCAAGTTATGCACACTAAATAGGCACAGCTAATCGGGACGTCTACCAATTAACTACAACAAGAACGAAGTTAAACAAATAGAAATCTAGCTAACAATTTGTAATCACATAAACGAGAAGTTCATCACCCAATAGGTTCCATCAAAACCTTAGAATAGAATTTAGCTACTCATGCTTGAAGAAACAAGAATAATAATTGATATCATAAAGAAATAATTGATATAAAATAAAAGAAGGAGTTTGAGAGGAATCTCTCTTACTAAAAATCTTGCAAAAGTAATGAATTAAAGACAACATGCCTCTATGGGGAAAACTAGGAGTTTATATAGAGGTTTTAGGGCTTAAAAAACAAAATTCGAATCCAATTAGGAGAACCGGGCACCGGCTTCCGCGGTTCGTTCGCGGCCGCGAGCCAACCGCGAACAATCAAACTTCAGACTGCTTCTTTTTTCGCGGTTCATCCGCGACCGCGAATGAACCACGGATGAACAGTGCTGCGTATTTTTGACTGCTTCTTCCAGCTCTTTTCACCTTAGATCTTTTCTTGGCCTTTTCATCCATATATGACTTCAAAACACTCTTCTTAGCATCCATTGCATCACATGTACCTATAACACACAAACAAACACTAATCAAAGCATTTTGTCCTCATAAACAACATAAATACCATAACTCATAGACATGACGGAGGAGGAGAAATCTTCTTACCCAGAATAGGAAGAGATGGCTCAAAAAATGAAGAGCCTTGAGCAGTCATTTCGTAATATGTAGAGTCTGGGAGGCCAAGTTAGTGTGGCATATAAAGACTTATGTTTGTTTCCTGAGGTATAGCTATCTGCCGGGTTTAAGTTGCCAAAGTTTGACATGTATGATGGCCATGGTGATCCAGTGGCCCACCTAAGAGGATACTGCAGTAAAATGTGCGGAGCTGGAGGAAGGGATGAACTACTTATGGCTTACTTCAGTCAAAGCCTTAGTGGCTCGACATTGGAATGGTACACTCGTCAAGATCATACCCAATGGTTCATTTGGGATGATCTAGCTCAATCATTTGCAAACCATTTCCAATATAATCTGGAAATTATCCCTGATAGATTGTTATTGACCAAGATGGAGAAGAAACCTGGAGAAAGCTTTCGGGAGTATGGATTCAGGTGGAGGGAACAAGCGGCATGTGTAGATCCACCAATGAAAGAAGGAGAAATGGTAGATTGTTTCTTACAAGCTTTGGAGCCGACATACTACGGTCATTTGGTGTCTGCGATTGGAAAAACCTTTAACGAGGTAGTAAAGATGGGGAGTTTTGTACAAGAAGGTCTGAAGACGAATAAGATTATGAGTTACTCGGCCATCAAGGCTACAAACCGAGCAATATAGACGGGAACAGGAGGGTCGATTGGAAAGAAGAAGAAGGAAGAAGTGGTGGTTATTGAAGGTAGATCTTGGTCCCGGGGCCCCAACCCATATCATCATAAACCTCGCCCATACCAACCATATCCACCAGCTCCATATAATCCACCTCACCATATTATCCTCCAACCGGTCCACAATTTTCTGTCCAACATGCTCAACCCTACCCACCGCCTCCATCCTCATAGCGCACCCCAGCTCCACAAAATGTCTACCATGCACAAAATGCCTATCCACCCTAAAAAACTTACAAAAATCCAAACCGGCCTAACTTCCGTCCTGATCCAGAAGTAAAAGGTGATAGGGCTCAAAGGAAAAGAACATTCACTCCTTTGGGAGAATCATATACCAGTCTCTTTCACCGAATGAGAAAATTAGGGATGTTCAGCCATATTGAACCTAAAATTCCCAATCCTCCACCCAGAAATTTAGACCAATCCGTCCGTTGTGAATAATGTTCTGGGGCACCGGGACATGAAACGGAGAAGTGTTGGCACTTCAAATCCGCAATACAAGAACTTATTGACTCTAGGAGAATTGAGGTGCAAGCTCCAGAGACTCCCAACATAACGCAAAATCCTTTGCCATCGCATCATGAGACACATATGATAGAGCTAGTACAGGTGGAAAGCTGCATAAAACCTTCTTAGACGGTGATGACGATTAAAGCAAACAACAAGATTGAGGAGAAAGTTGGAGGTGAGAAAGTGTCAATTGAGTCACCAGCAAAACAGCCATCGGTGATACTTGAGCCTGAGCCAGTAAAAGTGATAGTACCTGGGTGAAGCCCTTGCTGACTGTGAAGGGGGCTTATATAGAGCTAGTGGTTATTATACCATTTGTTCAGATGCCGATTGTAAGTACCAAAGTCGTACCGTGGAATTATGATAAGGTGACAGTAATGTATAAGGGGAAAGAAGTCAAAGGGGAAATTTATGAAACTCATGGTTTAACTCGTTCGGGGAGATGCTTTCCCCCGGAAGAGTTAAGAAAAGCCAAAACATCCAGAGATAACCCGGTTCTAGTAAAGAAAGCAATCACTAAGGAAAAATCGGAGGAATTATTGAGAAAAATAAAGGTGAAAGATTACTCCATCATGGATAAGCTGAGAAAGACGCCGCTTAGATTTCCTTATTATCCCTGCTAATTCATTTTGATGAACATATAAAGGCGTTGATGAAGATTCTAAATGAAGCCCACGTACCGGAGAAGATTTCAGTATGTCATCTGGAGAAAATCACAAACAAGATCTTTGAGACAAATAAGATAACATTTTTAGATAGCGAGTTGCCACTGGAAGGGACGGATCATAATAAAGCACTATACCTCACGGTAAAATATGAAGAATCCGTAGTAACCCGTGTTTTGGTGGACAATAGGTCAAGCGCCAATATCTGTCCATTGTCAACCTTGGGGAAGTTGAAGGTTAATCATGAGAGAATTCATCGAAACAATGTATGGGTGAGGGGTTTTGATGGAGGAGGAAAGAACATCGTGGGGATATCATACTAGAGCTTACTATCGGACCAGTGGATTTCACTATGGAGTTTCAACTGCTGGATGTCGTTTTATCATACAACCTCTTTTTAGGATGTCCGTGGATCCACGCTGCGAAAGCAATACCATCTTCTTTGCATCAAATGGTAAAATTTGAGTGGGAGCAGCAAGAGATAATAGTGCACGGGGAAGACGATGTTTGCAATGCTATTACACCATTTGAGGAAGTTGAAGGAGATAAAGGTCTGTGGGTGTACCAAGTAATGGACACCGTGGTTATGAACAAAATATCTGAGGGAGAAAATATGTCAGTACCCACGGTGGCCCTTGCAGCAGTGATGGTCGCCAGGGAGATGATAAAGAATGGGTTTTCTCCAGGAAAGGTCTTAGGAGTAACTTTGCAAGGTATAACATAGCCGATCCACCTTCCACGTTGTACTAATACTTTTGTCTTGGGTTTCAAGCCAACCATTGCCAATATCTAGAGAGCTAAGAAATTAAAGAATAAAGGGTGGTCCCTCCCCAAACCTATCCCAAAACTATCCAACTCCTTTGTCAAGCCTGGTACACAGAGACGTCTGGCGACTGTTATGCCAAACCGTGCAGAGATAAAACCGGATGAAGAGCTTTTAGCAAGATTTGAGAGGCTATTTGAAGATGTGAATGTGTTGGAGACGGGTGAAGGAACAAGCAAAATGGACGTTCAATTCGTGGGACCCCACACTATGCTAAATAACTGGGAAGCTACTCCTCTTCCGATCAGGAGGGAGTTGTGGTAGTTAGCTTTTAATATTTCATTCCCAAAATTGTCTTGTTTTAAAATTGTAATCCCATATCCCATCAAATCAAATGTATCCAACTCTTGTTACCTTTCAAAAATTCAATGAAATGCAATTTCTTTTCTTCCTCCATTTTGCCTTATTTTATTTTTCTTCTTTTGTACAGTTCAATATTTGCTGATTCCAATGATATGTCATGCATGAAGGATTTTCGGTCCAGTCTTGATAATAGTATAGTTATATAGGAAATTGAAAATTAACATGAAGTGGAATATGAGGACGAGGAAGTATTGGAGGAAATTAGTAAAGATTTGAGTCATTATGAAGAAAAACCCAAACCGAACTTAAATGAGACGGAGTCTATTAATTTGGGAAGTGAGGAGAATGTCCGAGAAACAAAGATTAGTGTGCATTTAGAGACTTCACTCAGAGAAGATTTGATCAGGTTGTTACATGAGTACAAGGACATATTTGCTTGGTCTTATGATGACATGCCCGGGCTTAGTATTAACTTGGTGGTACATAAGTTGCCCATTTATCCAAAATGCCGGCCGGTTAAGAATAAGTTAAGAAAGTTCAAAACGAATATTAGTATGAAAATAAAAGAAGATGTTAATAAGCAATTTGAGGCAAAGGTCATACGGGTCACTAAATATCCCACTTGGTTAGCTAATGTTGTGCCTGTTCCAAAAAAGGATGGAAAAACCAGGGTGTGCGTTGATTATCGAGACCTCAATAAAGCTAGTCCAAAGGATGATTTTCCATTGCCAAATATCCATATATTAATCAACAATTGTGCCAAACATGAAATTGGTTCTTTTGTGGATTGTTATGCGGGTTATCATCAAATCTTGATGGACGAAGAAGATGCAGAAAAGACAGCCTTTATCACACCTTGGGGAACATATTGCTACAGGGTAATGCCGTTTGGGTTAAAGAATGTCGGGGCTACATATATGAGGGCAATGACCACTATGTTTCATGACATGATACATTGAGAAATTGAAGTATATGTGGATGATGTCATTATCAAGTCCAAAAAGCAATGTGACCATGTCAAGGTTTTAAGAAAGTTTTTCAGAGGCTCCGAAGATATAATCTCAACCTCAATCCAGCAAAATGTGCTTTTGGAGTGCCATCAGGAAAGCTATTAGGGTTCATAGTAAGCCGGCATGGTATTGAATTATACCCGTCAAAGATAAAATCGATCCAGAACTTGCGTCCAGCTAAGAACAAGAAAGAGGTGATGAGTTTATTGGGCAGGTTGAATTATATTAGCAGATTTATTGCTCAGTTAACGTTGACCTGTGAGCCTATTTTCAAATTACTGAAGAAAGATGATGCGGTGAATTGGACTGATGAATGTCAAGAGGCATTTGACAAAATTAAGGAATATCTGGCCAATCCTCCTGTATTGGTTCCTCCAGAACCTGGAAGGCCCTTGATCCTTTATGTGACTATATTGGATAATTCTTTGTGCTGTGTACTGGGGCAGCACGATGAAACATGAAAGAAAGAGCAAGCAATATATTATCTTAGTAAGAAGTTTACATCTTACGAGGTAAAATATACCCAGCTAGAGAGAACATGTTGTGCTTTAACATGGGTTACGCAGAAGTTAAAACATTACTTGTCGGCTTATACTAATTATCTTATATCTTGGGCCCAACAATCGCGGTGTCACAAGTCTGAGCCTCTAACAAATGGAAATATCCTATACAATCCAAGTCTAGGCAGAATAGTAAAAGACATGATTATATGGAGGAAGAGATCGGGTCCTGCGGACGCCGGCAGCTACCTCGAAGTCTCCTCGGGATAACAATATTGTAGGAGTTGCGGTAACTCAACTGCCTTCTTGAACACCTGTATCTACACAGAAAGTGCGGGGAGTGGGGTGAGTATATTTCAACTCAGTGAGTAATAATAATAAATAATAACTGAAAGTAAGAACACCTATACTATCACTAAACAGTTCTAAGGCAACCCTCACAGGTACGTCATCACTATAGTAGTACTCTAACCTCCAATCTACGTTTATCTCTACAAGGTTCCACACTGAACCGACCCTCACTCGTACCCCTACGGTGTACGGCCATCTCAACATATAAAGACACATACTTATGTCTATAATGTATAAGTATTTAAGTAGATAGTAGGGTATGATTAAGTATAATGCTGCGGCGTGCAGCCCGCTCCAATACATATACCGCTGCGGCGCGCAGCCCGCTCCATTTAACGTCGACGGCGCTCACTGGGGGTGTATACGGACTTCGGAGGGGCTCCCTAGGCCCAAGCACTATAATACTGCGGCGTGCAGCACGATCCACACAAATATTACTGCGGCGTGCAGTCCGATCCAATATATATATATGTATATATCTCTATACTGCTGCGGCGTGCAGCCCGATCCCATAATATACACCAGTGCTCACTGAGAATGTGTGCAGACTCAAACTCCGAAGGGGCTCCTACAGCCCAAGCGCAATAATACTGCGGCGTGCAGTCCGTCCCACATGTATATTACATGTATATTACTGCGGCGTGCAGTCCGATCCAATATATATACTGCTGCAGCGTGCAGCCCGATCCAATGTAGGTATATATATATAATACCTCATAATGGGTCCTCGACCCTATCCCGGTCAATATATGCTTGGCCTCTCAGGCCCAATATAATATATCACAGTGGGTCCTAGACCCTGTCTCAGTCAATATAAACTTGGCCTTTCAGGCCCACTCAGCTAGAACAGGGAATTCCACCCTAGATAATCTCTCTCAATGTACATATCTAGTGCGGGCTCATATTATGCTATACGGCTAGAGCTATGGCTGAGTGTATGTTTCCAACATGATATAAGGGTCACCTAGCTATATAGGTTCCCTAATGCTCTACAGATCGGCACAAGGCCCCAAACATGGCAATTAGCCCAATTGTACAGTTATAATCTCAGTAACAGTCATACAACACAGTATTCTATTAGCCGGGAAGGACTAAGTCCGAACCCCCAATCACAATGTCACCACGCCCGTCATAGAACGTGTATCTCATCTCAATATAGCACTGTGAAGTGCTAGTACGGGGTTTCAAACCCTCAGTACATTGTTTACTACTACCACTCACCTCGAACCGGTAGAAGCTTCAATCCGCCTTGTGCTTGCCTCGCAAATCAATCTCCTCGGGTGCCAAATCTGCTCAAAATCATAGAGAATGCATCAATATACGCTAATTTCACGAAATTCATTCGAAATAACCCAATTTATATCAAAACCCACAAGTTGTCAAAACCCGACTTTTGGTACACTTGTCGAAAAATTACGAAAATCACATATTCGGAATCCTCGTCTCGATACGAGTCTAGGCATATAAAATTTACCAAAATCGGACTCCATTTGCCCACTCAAATCGGTGTTTTTCTTTAATTTAGGCCTAGGGCTCAAACCCACCTTTAATCTTCCATTTACAGAGGGATTTAACCAAGGATTTCATGTTAAAATGATGTAATTAAGCCACAAAACTTACCTCCAACGATAACCCGATGTTCTCCCGGCAATAACTCGCCCAAATCGCCCAATTCGCCTTCAAAAACCGAGCCCCAAATGTTTTGCAACTTATGAAATTTTAACCATTTCTGTTATTTTTAACACGGGCGCGATTTCCGCTCACGCGGACCAAAGATACCGCTTTCGCGACCAAATGGTCGCTTCGCGCGAAATACTCCTAGCCGCCCGGCTCCGCTTCTGCGGCCGGTCTCGCTCTCGCGAGACCGCTCCTGCGAAACCCCTTCCGCTCCTCGCGAGGCCTACCGGCTTCTACGCGTCGGAGTCCGCTCCGCGCGGACTCGCCAGGCGACAAGACTTCCGCTACGCGGATTCTCCCCTAACGAGCCCGGACCGCCTTCTGCGGTCGTTCCTTCCGCACCCGCGGTGCCGCCCATGCGGACCGAGGATCCGCCTCGGCGAAACCCAGCGCGCGGCGCTCATTTTCCGCTCACGCGGGCTCGCTCCTGCGCCCCGCATTTCCGCGGGAGCGAAAACAACGGAACCGAACTCTTCAAACCTGCAATTTCCATGTTTTTCTCCCGATTTACCATCCGAAAACACCCGAGGCCCCGGGACCTCATCCAAACACACCAACACATCTTAATACCTTATTTGAACTTGTTCCAATCCTCAAAACACGTCTAATAACATCAAAACCCATAATTCACATCGAATTCAAGCCTAAATTCCTTAAAACATTCCGAATTACACAATCGATCAAAAACCCGACTAAACGACGTCCGAATGACCTGAAATTTTGCAGGCACATCCAAAATCACATAACGAAGCTACAGAAATTGTCGGAATTCCATTCCGACCCCCGAATCAAAATATCACCTACCATCCGGTTTTCGCCAAAATTCAACATTCGCCAATTCAAGCCTAAAACTACACCGGACCTCCGAATTCAATTCCGATTGTTCTCCTAAGTCATAACTGATCCCCCGGAACAAGCCGAATCATCAGAATTCGATTCCGAGCACTCTAACTCAATAGTCAACTCTTGGTTGACTTCCCTTATTCAAGCTTCCTTCAAACATGCTATTTGCTTCATTTTCAACCCGAATCACTCCTAACTCATCCGATATATTCTAATACTGATTTAAAAGCATAAGATATGTAAATGCAAGGTAACAGGGTGGAAATTCCCGTAAAGACGGGCCGGGTCGTTACATTCTCCCCAACTTAAACAAACGCTCGTCCGCGAGCGGGTTAAGAAACATACCTGGAGTATCAAACAAGTGAGGATATCAGCTCCGCATCTCCTACTCGGTCTCCCAAGTTGCTTCCTCCACGGGACGACCTCTCCACTGCACTTTCATTGAAGCTATGTCCTTGGATCTCAGCTTACGAACCTGTCGACCCAAAATGGCTACTGGTTCCACATCATAAGTCAAATCCTCATCTAGCTGTATCGTGCTGAAGTCTAACACATGAGACGGGTCTCCGACATACTTCTGGAGCATGGATACATGGAACACCGGGTGAACTCCCGATAAACTGGGTGGCAAAGCAAGCATATAGGCCACCTCCCCAACTTTCCTAAGCACCTCAAAAGGTCTAATAAACCTGGGGCTCAACTTCCCTTTCCTCCCGAACCTCGTGACACCCTTCATGGGTGAAACCTTCAACAATACTCTATCACCGACCATGAAAGACAACTCTCGAACCCTACGGTCGGCATAACTCTTCTGGCGAGACTGTGCTATGCGAAGCCTCTCCTGGATCAACTTTTCTCTATCCGGAGCATCCTGAACTAACTCAGTCCCTATCAATCTATCCTCGCCAGGCTCAAACCATCCCACGGGAGATCTACACCGTCTGCCATACAATGCCTCGTACGGGGCCATCCGAATACTCGACTGGTAGCTGTTGTTGTAGGCAAACTCAGCAAGTGGCAAAAACTCATCCCATGAACCACCAAAGTCAATCACACATGCCCGCAACATATCCTCCAGGATCTGAATAGTGCGCTCAGACTATCCGTCTGTCTGGGGGTGAAATGCGGTGCTCGACTCAACCCGCGTACCCATCTCTCGCTGAAATGCTCTCCAAAACTGAGAAGTGAACTGAGTGCCTCTATCAGATATAATAGACACTGGGACCCCATGCAACCTGACAATCTCCCGAATAAAGATCACTGCCAACCGCTCCGATGAGTAAGTAGTACTAACTGGGATGAAATGTGCGGACTTAGTCAGCCGATCAACAATCACCCATACATAATCAAACTTCCTCGCTGTCCGAGGGAGCCCAGTAACAAAATCCATGGTGATCCTCTCCCATTTCCACTCGGGAATAACCATACGCTGAAGAACACCGCCCGGTCTCTGATGCTCATACTTGACCTGTTGGCAATTGAGGCACCTAGCTACATGCCTAACAATATCCATCTTCATTCTCCTCCACCAGTAGTGCTGTCTCAAGTCCTGGTACATCTTCGCGGCACCTGGGTGAATAGAGTACTGCGAACTGTGTGCCTCCTCAAGTATCAACTCCCGCAAACCATCAACATTGGGCACGCATATACTGCCCTGCATCCTCAGAACACCATCACTGTCGATAGTCACATCTCTAACATCATTATGCTGCACTCTGTCCTTAAGGACAAGCAAATGTGGGTCATCATACTGTCACTCCCTAATGCGATCATATAAGGAAGATCGAGAAACAACACAAGCCAACACCCGACTCGGCTCCGAAATATCTAATCTCACTAGCCGATTGGCTAGGGCCTGAACATCATAAGCAAATGGCCTCTCCCCAGCTAGAATATATGCTAAGCTGCCCATGCTGACCGCCTTCCGGCTCAAAGCATCGGCCACCACATTGGCCTTCCCCGGATGATGTAGAATAGTAATGTCATAATCCTTGAGCAACTCAAGCCATCTCCGCTGCCTCAAATTAAGATCCCTCTGTTTGAACAAATGCTGGAGACTACGATGATCGGTATACACCTCACAGGACACGCCATACAAATAGTGGCTCCAAATCTTCAAGGCATGAACTATGGCAGCTAGCTCTAAATCATGAACATGGTAGTTCTTCTCATGAGGCTTCAACTGCTAAGAAGCATAAGCAATCACTCTACCCTCCTGCATTAATACACAACCTATCCCCACTTTCGAGGCATCACAATATACAGTATATGGACCTGAAGCCGATGGCAACACTAATACTGGAGCTGTGGTCAAAGCTGTCTTGAGCTTCTAAAATCTCTCATTGCACTCATCCGACCACACGAAGGGTGCACCCTTTTGCATCAACTTAGTCAAAGAAGAAGCAATGGATGAAAAGCCCTAAAAAAATCGGCGATAATACCACGCCAATTAATGGAAACTCACGTTCTCCGTAGCTGAGGATGGTCTAGGCCAACTCCGCACCGTCTCTATCTTCTTCGGGTCAATCTGAATACCATCACGAGACACCACATGACCCAGAAATGCTACTGACTCGAGCCAAAACTCGCACTTGGAGAATTTAGCATATAGCTTCTCCTCTCTCAATCTCTGCAACACAATGCTCAAATGCTGAGCATGCTCCTCCGACTACGGGAGTAGACTAGAATGTCATCAATGAACACAATCACAAATGAATCCAAATAAGGCCTGAACACACTGTTCATCAGATGCATAAATGTTGTTGGGGCGTTGGTCGGCCCAAAAGACATCACAAGGAACTCATAGTGACCATATCTGGTCCTGAATGCAGTCTTCATAATGTCGGACTCTCTAATCTTCAGCTGATGGTAGCCTGAACGAAGATCAATCTTCGAGAACACCCTAGCTCCCTGGAGGTGATCAAATAAATCATCAATACGAGGAAGAGGATACTTATTCTTCACTGTTACTTTGTTTAGCTGCCTATAGTCAATACACATCCTCATAGATCCGTCCTTCTTCTTAACAAACAGGACCGGTGCACCCCACGGCGACACACTCGGCCGAATGAACCCCTTATCTAGGAGTTCCTGGAGCTGCTCCTTCAATTCCTTCAACTCAGCTGGTGCCATCCGATACGGAGGAATAGAAATAGGCTGAGTGACTGGCACCAAATCGATACCAAAATCAATATCCCTATCCGGCGGCATGCCCGGCAGGTCTGAGGGAAACACATCAAGAAAGTCTCGCACAATGGGAACAGAATCAATACTGGGAGTCTGGGCCTCGACCTCCCGCACAAATGCTAAATAAGAGAGACATCCCTTCCCGACCATTCGTTGGGCCTTGAGGAAAGATATTACCCTGCTAGGTACATACTCAGTCGTGCCTCGCCACTCGATCCTCTGAATGTCTGGCATAGCCAAGGTGACTGTCTTAGCATGACAGTCCAGAATAGCATGACATGGAGATAGCCAGTCCATGCCCAATATAACATCAAAATCAATCATGCTGAGAAGCAACAGGTCTACTCGGGTCTCCAGACCTCCAATAGTGACCAAACGGGACCGGTATACGTGGTCCACAACAATAGTATCCCCTACCGGGGTAGATACATGCACTGGCAGCTCAAGACTCCCTCGGATCATGCCCAAATGAGGAGCAAAATATGTAGACACATAAGAATAAGTAGAACCAGGATCAAACAATACTGAGGCATCTCTGTGGCAGACTGAAATAATACCTGTAATGACAGCATCAGAAGCGACGACCTCGGATCGGCCACGAAAAGCATAGCATCTAGCATGTCGGCCCTGATCGGCCTCCCGCTCGAGAGCGACCCCTAGCTGTCTGACCCTCACCCCTAGCTGGTGGGGCGGGTGCTGAAGTAGAAGGACCAGATGACGAGGGCTGCCCCCTCTGCTGATAAGATCTGGAAACAAGACGGGGACACTCCCTACGGTGGTGCCCAAACTCTCCGCACTCGTAGCAACTCCCCGGTGCTGGGTACTGAGACTGATAAGGACCTCTGGCGCTGGAGTGGCCAGCTGATGAACTAGGCCGAGATGAACCCTAAGCGGATGGGGCCTGTGAAGAACTCTGAGCTGGAATGGCACTGAGAGATGGCTGGCTCTGGTGCGAACCCTGATAACCCTATCTAGGTGACCATATGCGACGATCTGAGCGACCCGACTGCGAAGACCTGAAAGAGTGACCTCGGCTCTGCTGACTCTGGCCTCTGGTCTGAGTGCCACTGGAACTAGCTGCTCCTCGAGGCCTCTTGGCCTCCCTCTCATCCCGCTCCCGGCGACGATCTGTCTCTATGTCGCGAGCAATATCCACAGCATCCTCAAATGTACGACTCAAAACCCTCTCCCGAGTCATCGGAATACGAATGGGATAAATGAGGCCGTCCACGAAGCGCCCAATCCTCTCTCTGTCGGAATGAACCAACAACGGTGCATATCTAGACAACTTTGTAAATCTGATCTTATACTCTGACACAGACATGTCTCCTTGGCGGAGACCCTCGAACTACCTACGCATCTCCTCTCTCTAAGATCGAGGCACCCACTTCTCCAAGAACATAGTGGAGAACTCTGGCCATGTTAGTGGTGCTTCCCCTTCTGGTCTGCGGCGCTCATAAGCCTCCCACCAAGCGAATGCTGGTCCCAGGACTGAAAGGTAGGGAAGGATACACCACTAGACTCCAAGATCCCTACCGTACAGAGCATCTGACGGCACTTGTCCAAAAAACCTTAGGCGTCCTCGCCCTGGAGCACCAGTGCACACTGGAGGAGATAACCTGGTGAACCTCTCGAGACGCTTCACGCACTCATAACATGGGCTACACATCAAATCAAAATAGGAATCGAACACTTAACAGTTCATCTATTATCTAGCATGCTTCTTCGTCACTACCAAGTCATATAGATACATATCGCAGTACTAACATACTCATCACATGGATATCCAACCGCCATTCAGGCTAATAAGGAAAATACCGAACATATAAGTTCAAAACATATGCTCACACAATCAGTACCTTGGTGCTCAAGCCATATGCAAAGATACAGCCTGAAGTCCTCCAGACTGGCCCAACATAAATTCACGGAGATTACTTCCTGCCCTTTGATCGAGGAATCACAAGCCATCAAGGCACATCTGATACCGAGCGCTCATGCGCGCATACAAACACGTGGAAGGAATTTCAAGAGTTTCTTTTCAAGCTGAATCAATGACGCACGAAAAGAATTCAAGAATGTGAAGTTTACCTAAAGGTTCTGCAGCATCTCGAGGATAAATACAAATGTCTCCATACCGATCCACGGCACTCTACTAAACCTGCTTATGACTCGTGAGAACTATGTAACCTAGGCTACGATACCAACTTGTCACGACCCAAACCCCGCTCCGGTCGTGATGGCATCTCTCGTGAAGACAAAGCCAGACCATATTATCTCTTTACCCAGCCAGCTATTAATCAAATTAAACTTAAACAGTAAATGATCATATCAGGTGATAACCGAAACGTAAAACAAACAAAATACGGTCCCAAACATATCGTGGTGTCACGAGACTGAGCCTCTACAGGATAGCATCCTAATACAATCAAGTCTAGGCAAGTAGAAAATCAACAAGATGATAAAGAAGGAGAAAACAAGCTCTGCGGACGCTGGCAGCTACCTCGTAATCTCCGCAATAGTAGACAAGGATCAGCAGCTACAATGTCCTCTCGGGCACCTGTGGATCTGCACAGAAAGTGCAGGGGAGTGGGGTGAGTATATTTCAACTCGGTGAGTAACAATAATAAATAATAACTGAAGGTAAGAAATCCTGTGCTATCACTTAGCAGTTCTAAGGCAACCCTCACAGGTACGTCATCACTATAGTAGTACTCTAACCTCCAATCTACGTTTATCTCTACAAGATTCCACACCGAACCAACCCTCACTCGTACCCCTACGGTGTACGGCCATCTCAACATATAAAGACACATACTTATGTCTATAATGTATAAGTATTTAAGTAGATAGTAGGGTATGATTAAGTATAATGCTTGCGGCGTGCAGCCCGCTCCAATACATATACCGCGCGCTTCGCGCGGCCGCGCTCCATTTTACGTCGACGGCGCTCGCCGGGGGTGTATACGGACTTCGGAGGGGCTCCCAGGCCCCAAGCACTATAATACTTGCGGCGTGCGGCACGATCCATACAAATATTACTTGCGGCGTGCGGTCCGATCCAATATATATAAGTATATATCTCTATCACTGCTGCGGCGTGCGGCCCGATCCCATCATATACACCAGTGCTCACGCTGAGAATGTGTGCGGACTCCGACTCCGAAGGGGCTCCTACAGCCCGAGCGCAATATCGCGGCGTGCAGTCCGTCCCACGTGTATATTACATGTATATTACATGTATAATACCGCGGCGTGCGGTCCGATCCAATATATATACTGCTGCGGCGTGCAGCCCGACCCAATATAGGTATATATATATATAATACCTCATAATGGGTCCTCGACCCTATCCCGGTCAATATATGCTTGGCCTCTCGGGCCCGATATAATATATATCACGGTGGGTCCTAGACCCCTGTCTCGGTCGATATAGACTTGGCCTTTCGGGCCCACTCGGCTAGAACGAGGAATTCCACCCTAGATAATCTCTCTCGATGTACATATCTAGTGCGGGCTCATATTATGCTATACGGCTAGAGCTATGGGTGAGTGTATGTTTCCAACATGATATAAGGGTCGCCTAGCTTTATAGGTTCCCTAATGCTCTCGAGATCGGCACAAGGCCCCAAACATGGCAATTAGCCCGATTGTACAGTTATAATCTCGGTAACGGTCATACAACACGGTATTCTATTAGCGGGAAGGACTAAGTCCGAACCCCCAATCACAATGTCACCACGCCCGTCGTAGAACGTGTGTCTCATCTCAATATAGCACCGTGAAGTGCTAGTACGGGGTTTCAAACCCTCAGTACATTGTTTACTACTACCACTCGCCTCGAACCGGTAGAAGCTTCAATCCGCCTTGCGCTTGCCTCGCAAATCAATCTCCTCGGGTGCCAAATCTGCTCAAAATCATAGAGAATGCATCAATATACGCTAATTTCACGAAATTCATTCGAAATAACCCAATTTATATCAAAACCCACAAGTTGTCAAAACCCGACTTTTGGTACACTTGTCGAAAAATTACGAAAATCACATATTCGGAATCCTCGTCTCGATACGAGTCTAGGCATATAAAATTTACCAAAATCGGACTCCATTTGCCCACTCAAATCAGGTGTTTTTCTTTAATTTAGGCCTAGGGCTCAAACCCACCTTTAATCTTCCATTTACGGGGATTTAACCAAGGATTTCATGTTAAAATGATGTAATTAAGCCACAAAACTTACCTCCAACGAAACCCCGATGATTTCCCCGCAATCTCCCGTCAATTTCTTCTCTTGGAACTCAAAAATAGAGGTTTTGGGTATTAAACCCGTGACTGGTTCTGTTCTGAACTTAAACTCACTGCGCGATTTCCGCTTCTGCGGACCAAAAATCCGCCTCTGCGACCAAATGGTCGCTTCTGCGGAAATACTCCTAGCCGCCCAGCTTCGCTTCTGCGGCCCAGGTCTCGCTCCTGCGAGACCGCTCCTGCGAAACCCCCTTCCGCTCCTGCGAGCCTTACCGCTTCTGCGCATCAGAGTCCGCTCCTGCGGACTCGCTTAGGCGACAAGTCTTCCGCTTCTGCGGATCCTCCCATAACGAGCCCAGACCGCTTCTGCGGTCTTTCCTTCCGCACCTGCGGTGCCGCCCTTACGGACCAGGATCCGCCTCGGCGAACCCCAGCACTTCTGCGCTCATTTTCCGCTCCTGCGGGCTCGCTCCTGCGCCCCCATTTCCGCAGGAGCGAAAACAACAGAACCAGAACTCTTCAAACCTGCAATTTCCATGTTTTTCTCCCGATTTACCATCCGAAAACACCCCGAGGCCCCCGGGACCTCATCCAAACACACCAACACATCTTAATACCTTATTCGAACTTGTTCCAATCCTCAAAACACGTCTAATAACATCAAAACCCATAATTCACATCGAATTCAAGCCTAAATTCCTTAAAACATTCCGAATTACACAATCGATCAAAAACCCGACTAAACGACGTCCGAATGACCTGAAATTTTGCAGGCACATCCAAAATCACATAACGACGCTACAGAAATTGTCGGAATTCCATTCCGACCCCCGGATCAAAATACCACCTACCATCCGGTTTTTGCCAAAATTCAACCTTCGCCAATTCAAGCCTAAAACTACACCGGACCTCCGAATTCAATTCCGATTGTTCTCCTAAGTCATAAATGATCCCCCGGAACTAGTCGAATCATCAGAATCCGGTTTCGAGCTCCCTAACTACATAGTCAACTCCGGGTTGACTTTCCTTATTCAAGTTTCCTTCGAAAAGGTTATATGCCTCATTTTCATTTCAATTCACTCCTAACTTACCCGATAGACTCTAACACTGATATAAAATTATAAAACATGTATTTACAACATAACGGGGTGGTAATTCCCGTGACGACGGGCTGGGTCGTCACAATTAGGAGGTCCTCATTTTTGGTATACAAATATTTATAGGACTTTAGATTTTTCAGTAGGGGAACGTGCTACACTTGCAAATGCAAAAGCATCAATTAAATCTCAGTTGGATCTACTGAAGTATAAATTCCAGAAGCCTATGCCCACGGGAAGACTCGCTAAATGGTAAATCCTACTTACAGATTTTGACATCATTTATGTAACTCGCACTACAATGAAGGCACAAGCAGTCGCTGACCATTTGGCAGAAAATCCGGTCGATGATGAGTATGAACCATTAAAGACATATTTTCTTGATGAGGAGACAATCAATATTGAAGAAGTGGAACAAGACGATAAGCCAGGATGGAGAATGTACTTTGATGGGGTCGTCAACAACAAAGGGGTCGGAATTGGAGCAGTACTCATTTCAGAAACAGGTCAGCATTATCCAATTACCGCTCAGCTCCATTTTTTCTATACTAATAATATAGCTGAGTATGAAGCATGTATATTGGAATTGAGAATGGCAATAGACATGGGTGTTCAAGAGATTTTGGTCATGGGTGACTCGGATCTCTTGATACATCGGATTCAAGGAGAATGGGAGACAAGAGATTTGAAGCTGATACCTTATCGACAATGTCTGCATGAATTCTCTCAAAGATTTCAATCTATAGAGTTTAAGCACATCCCAAGAATGCACAACGAAGTAGCGGATGCTCTAGCCACATTATCATCCATGTTGCACCATCCAGATAAAGCTTATATAGATCCACTACAGATACAAGTTCGTGATCAAAATGCTTATTGTTTCGCCGTGGAAGAAGAACTTGATGGTGAGCCGTGGTATCATGATATTAAAGAATATTTGAGGACAGGAGTGTACCCAGCGCAAGCCACGGGAGACCAGAAAAGGGCTATAAGGCGACTAGCAAATGGATTTTTCTTCAGCGGAGGAGTTGTATAAAAAAGAACCCCATATTTGGGTCTATTGAGATGTATAGATGCACAACAAGCCGACACAATCATGGCTGAAATACATGCGGGAGCTTGCGGACCTCATATGAGTGGATATGTTTTGGCCAAGAAAATACTAAGAGCAGGATATTATTGGCTCACCATGGAGCGTGATTGCATTAGATATGTGCGGAAATGCCACCAATGTCGGATACACGGAGATTTGATTCACTCCCCACGCTATAAGTTGCATACAATGTGAGCACCGTGGCCTTTTGTCGCCTGAGGCATGGATGTCATCGGCCCAATAGAGCCAGGAACATTTAATGGGCATAGGTTTTTCTTGGTGGCAATTGTTTATTTTACTAAATGGGTGGAGGCGAAGACATTTAAAGTAGTGACAAAAAAGGCGATGATGGATTTCATGCACACAAATATTATCTGTCCTTTTGGAATTCCTAAGGTGATTATCACGGACAATTGAGCAAATCTGAACAGTCACCTCATGGCAGAAGCATGCCAAAAGTTCAAAATCTTGCACCGTAACTCTACACCTTATTGGCCCAAAGCAAATGGAGCAGTGGAGCCTGCAAATAAGAATATTAAGAAGATTCTCAGGAAAATGGTGGAAGAGTCAAGACAGTGGAATGAAAAATTACCATTTTCTCTCATGGGTTATCGTACAACTGTACGTACTTCAATTGGTGCAACATCTTACTTATTGGTGTACGGAACGGAGGCAGTCATACCTGCAGAAATTGAAATACCTTCCCTCCGGATCATAGCTAAGGCTGAAATTGACGATGATGAATGGGTAAAAGCTCGGCTGGAGCAATTGAGCTTGATCGATGAGAAAAGGCTAGCAGCAGTCTGTCATGGGCAGTTATATCAGCGAAGGATGGCCAGAGCATATAACAAGAAAGTACGTCCATGGAAATTCGAAGTTGGACGGTTGGTGCTAAGACGTATTTTACCACATTGGGCCGAAGCAAAAGGAAAGTTTGCACCTAATTGGCAAGGGCCATTCATTGTGTCTCAGGAATTGTCCAACCGAGCTTTATATCTAACAGATGTGAAAAGGAAATGTGTAGAGACTGCTATCAACTCCGATGCAGTCAAGAGATATTATGTATGATTTCTTTTTCATATGTACAAATTGTATTTTTCATTATTTTGAAATTGAAATGCTGAAGGCATTTTATTCTCTATCCAAACACTTTATCCATTGTTACCCATGTTGAGCCTTATTGCATTATTCTTTCATATCCCTCTCTCGAAATCAATTATGAACAGGAAAGTGAAAAGAAAAGTGAAAAGGATGAAGAAAAATAAAAATGAAGAAAAATGAAAGAAAAATGATGATGAAAAAAAAGAGAAAAAGAAAATATACAAAAGAAAATCGGGGAAAAGTCAAATGATGAACAATCCTATATTCTGAACTACGTTTTGACTTGATCCCGAAAGGGTACGTAGGCAGCCTCAATGAGGTTCAGTCATGATGTAAATAAAATCCAGGATTCCCCCAAATATTGAAACTGGGGCAGAAGTTATGTTTTATGATTCCGAGAGTTGTAAATATTTTTGAACCCTCATATAAATTTTGAGCCTTTATACCTTTCTTTCTAAACCCATCCAAAAGCCACATTATAGTCCAAAGAAAGACCTTCTGATTAATTTCAAGAAAATGATGATACAATAAGAATAAAGAGAAACATGGCATGGACAATACCCGGAGGTTTGGAAACAAAATAAAGAAAAATAAAAATGAGAGAGTCTTATATGTGGAAACCCTAACGGGCACCATAAGGCGAATGTGAGATGAGAGATAAATAAAATGAGAGAGTCTTATTGGTGAAAAGCCTAATGGGCACCATAAGGCGAATATGAGGAGAGATAAATAAAAATGAGAGAGTCTTATTGGTGAAAACCCGAACGGGCACCATAAGGCAAAAATGAGGAATATTTTGATGAAAGAGGAAACAACAAAAATAAGAAAGGTTTGGGTTGAAGGAAAGTAAGACAACAAAGAATTGATTGGATAGACTGGGTCGGATATTTAAATACATGGCATGGTCAAAGGAATCAGCCTTCATACCCAGATAAGTTCTGTCTTTACTTCAAAATACTCTCACCCCCTGAAATTCAGGTCTTTGCATTTCATTTTATTTGTTCAAAACCAGTTGCCAGTTGAAAGCTAACTACCAGCTTCTCATGTTAGATGGCGTAATAGCACTGAGTCAAAGGAAAAGAGAAAATAAAAATGGTGATCATAAGGCCAAAAGGAAATAAAAGGAAAAGAAACAAAAAGAGAAAAGCAAAAGAGGATTGCAAGAGAAAGTTGAGAAGATCTGATGATAAATTACAAAGCAGAATGAAACAAGAAGAGGCAGACGATGGAAGCAAGGCCAGCAAGAATGCCAGTTGCTAACCATCATTTTATAACTAATAAGATTGTTCACTAATTAAGACATGGACAAAAGATTCAAATTCTCACTAATCACTTTAAAGTTAATGTGACCAATGTGGGAGAAAACATCAAAAAGAAAAATAAAAGAGAATCCACAAAGGAGGATTCACTCAATAATCAGGAACCTACCCAAACAGCAAGGGAGGTATTGTCTTTTTAAAATTCACACCCCAGTTATCAAACTGAGGGAATATTTTTCTGCATTTTAACTTTTACAAAATTTACACCCCAGTTATCAAACTGAGGGAATATTTTTCTGCATTTTTATTTCTGCATCGAGCGCCCACCTGGATAATGAGGGAATAATTTCTGCATTTTAATTTCTGTTCAGGCGTCCACCTGTATAAGGAGGGAATACTTTTCAGCATTTTAATTTTTCTTCAGGCGCCCACCTGTATAACGAGGGAATACTTTTCAGCATTTTCATTTCTGCATCAGGCGCCCACCTAGATAATGAGGGAATACTTTTCAGTATTTTAATTTCTGTTCAGGCTCCCACCTGTATAACGAGGGAATATTTTTCTGAGCGCCCACCTGTATAACGAGGGAATACTTTTCAGCATTTTAATTTCTGTTCAGGTTCCCACCTGTATAACGAGTGAATACTTTTCAGCATTTTAATTTTTGTTCAGGTGCCCACCTGTATAACGAGGGAATACTTTTCATCATTTTAATTTCTGTTCAGGCGCCCACCTGTATAACGAGGGAATACTTTTCAGCATTTTAATTTATGTTCAGGCGCCTACCTGTATAATAAGGGAATACTTTTTAGTATTTTAATTTCTGTTCAGGCGCCCACCTGTATAACAAGGGAATACCTTTCAGCATTTCAATTTCTGTTCAGGCGCCCACCTGTATAACAAGGGAATACTTTCCAGCATTTTAATTATTTTTCTAACAGAGTAACACCATAATACATGGAAAGCCCATATTGGGGCAGAGGAAAAAGTTTTTCTTTGTTTTTGTTTTCAAACAGGTATTGACCTGGAATCAAGAATCACATTTTGAAGTCATACAAATGGATGGAAGCAGTATATCAGAAGCAGGAAATAATCAAAAATCCACAAAAAAGAAGAATGTAAATAAAGAGCAACATGTGATATGGAAAAGCAAGACAATACAAGAAGACAAGTCATAGATAGGATTTTTGTAATTCATAAGATCATAGCTTAGAATAGCTTCTTTATTTTCTTTTTATCCCGGTGTAATAAGGAGTTAGTCGGTGATTATAGCAACAATAGTAGTAGCAGCAAGTCTTGGTAGTTTCAAACTACCAGACCTTCCCGAACTACACTAACCTGATTCCTGTTTAGCCCAGGATATGTAGGCAACCTCTGAAGCAGGGTGTGGTTAAAAGTTTTTTAAAATGCTTCTTACGGAATATGCAAGTGGGCAAAAATTTCTCATTACTGCTCACTTATCTTTGCACTGAAACTCTTTGTGTTCCCGAGCAAAGAGGGGCAGCTGTGAGCACGTGATTTTTGCCCCGAGCAATTAAATTCCAATATAAATATAAAAATAATACAAAAATAGTTTTTGGTGTGCAATTGTGTGATTTAATTGAAATACTTGTGTGTTTTCTTTTTAAAAAAATTGAAATTAAAATTACAAAAGGAATCAATTAGAAAATATCACAAAAAATATAAAATTCAGAAAAATCAACAGAATACAATGTGACGACCCGGCCCGTCGTCACGACAATTACCACCCAGTTATCTTTCTTCTATATGTTTCATGTTTCTATATCGGTGTTAGAGTCTATCGGGTGAGTTAAGAGTGATTCTGGTTGAAAATAAAAAATAAAAATACAAAAATACAATATGTTTGGGCTGAATAATGAAATACATATATATATAATAAGCCCAAATACATCAGGTCCAAAAGACCAGCCTGGTCTGCTCAGGCTTGTAGCCAAACGACAGCGTATGAGCCATATGAATCTCAGCCGTTGATGAAATCAATCCAACGAACCAGATGAGGCGGTTCGATGGAAAATCAAACGACGTCGTGAAAGGAATTAATCTGGGCCGTTCAATAGGAATAATCAAACGGATGACACTAAGTCTCGTTAAAAGCCAGATGACATAGCATAATGAAACAATCTCAGCCATCCAAACTCAACATCTAACGGACCTAAGGAAGTCTTTCATTTAATTAAACGATTCCGTTTTGAGGCAAAATATCCTGGCCGTTGATCTTGGTTAATCCAAGGGCCGGGATTCCACGAGACGTGATGGGTATAAATACTCCCATCTCTCGTTCATAATTATACACACACCCACAATATAGAGAAATACCCTAGCCGCCTCTTCTATCTTCTTCTTCCTCCTTGGTCTCCCATGGAGACTTGCCGGCCGGCCTGTCACCACCACCATCTCCGGCTCAGGCAAGCCATAAACATCTCACTTTTCCTCACAAACCCTGCAACCTCCATAAAACCCCCATTAAACCAAAGACCTCCTTCTTCTTGAAACTCCGATCGTCGGAACCCTAGCCGGCGACCTCAAGAACTATGAACCAGCCTCTGAGACTAACACCCTAAGACCACCTTGAGGTGATCTATCACCCCATCTAGGTGGCTAGTCTCGAATAACCCCGAAACTCCTCGAATATAAGAAAAAGACTCGCCGGAACCCTACTCCGGCGAGCACCCAAAAACAACCCTACCCCAAAACCACTACCAAGCCCCCAAACCACCCCACACACACCAAAACTCAAAACAGAAGCCTCATCGGAGAAGTCCAACAATCAGAAAACTAAAAGTCTTCGAAATTTTGGAGATCTGGAAAGAAAGAAAGAAAGAAAGAAAGAAAGAAAGAAAGAAAGAAAGAAGAAATAAAGAATAAATGAAGAAAGAAAAGAAAGAAAGAAAGAAAGAAAAGAAAAGGAAAAAGAAAGCCCAAAAGCTAAGTTTACTATATCTTTCTTGTTTGCTGATTCTGAAAATGTTTTTCTTGGCATGTTTATGATATTCTTATGAGCCTATCTCTTCTGCATGCTTAAATAATAAGATATATCCCTGTTTGTTACACATGTCTAAGTCTGCTAAAGTGTTCTTAGGGTTCTTAGTGTTTATCACGCATGAATCATGAGTAAATAAGCCTGTTTATGTGTTTGTTCATCATGCTCTGTCTAAAATTGAGTTTTGATTAGTTGGGATTCAACCATTATCAAACTTTCCCTCTGAGTTCTGATTGATTGAAAGTTGATTTGCGATTAAGGCTATATGTGCAAAATAACATAAACTGGCTATATTTGTAACTTGATTCATTTGTGAGTCCATTTTGAATCTTTGGATGCTTTTGTGATTTGGGTTATGAGTGTAAAGGTTCTTGGGTTATTTTTGAAAGTTAAGTATGTGGCTATTTCTGAAAGATAAAGTATGATCTTTAAGTGGCTATCTCTGTTATTGAGTAATTATACTGATTACTTAGTTGTGTTTCTATTAAGTGGTTGTTTCTGAAAAACTACCTCTGTTTGACTATGCTTCTAAGTATGTGGTCATTAAGAGGTTATCGCTGTTAATTAAATGACCATACTTCTACTAAAAAGGCTATGTGTTAAATAATGGGTTGGGTCTGATAAATGTTGGCTAAATATGAAAGGGGCTTGGGGTCTAGAATTGGCTAAGTCTTAAAATATCTATAAGAAATGGTTACTAATTAAATAATTCATAACCCTAAGTCTGCCAGACCTTAGTAGGTCGGGTAATTTGAAATAAATAATAAGGGTATAACAGGAATAGTAAATGGCATTCCCGAAGATTTAATAGAGCCTATAAGGCTAAAAATGACTTTAGTGTCTAGTATTTCTGTAATTACCTATAAAACAAAGGACAAACTGGGCATAATTAAAAGACATTCCTGTAACAAACCTTAGCAAGTGAGGGTAACTAAGTAAAATACACCTAATAGAACACTATAGAATTGCCTAGAACCTTCTAGCAAGGGCTCTAAGGCATTTCGACATAGACTTAATAAACTAAACTGTAAATAATTGAAAAGAATAAGGAGAGGGAAATGAAATTTAAATTTCCCCCCAATTTCCCCCAAATATCAGTCTATAAATAGGCTTCTAGTGAGCCTGAAAAAGGTCGAGTTCAGAAATTTAAAAAAGAGGGGTTAGAATTCGAGTTCTGAAATTTGGTTAAATTCTAAGTTCCATATACTACAACTCTTAGCTGATTAACTTGGGTATTAATTTGGGAATTCCTGCTGGGTCTACTGTTCTTCGATTCATCTGGACTTTGCTTGAACTCCTTGATTCGCTTTGTTGATATGCTGGATTTTTATATTTGGAATTCTATTAGCTGCTCTACTGCGATTGACATATATCATTGTTGTTGCTATTATGCTGCTGTTATTTGCTTACTATTCTTCATCCCCAAAGCCTAGACTCATAGACTTATTTTGAATCAGGTACACTTCTATTCCTGAAGATGTAATCGCAATTGTGATGAAGAAATAAAGCTGCATGAATTATTGGCTGAATTTGTTTCTGTTTCTTCTTCTTTAGTTCGTAATTGTACTTCCTAGAATCATTGTAATTCATTAGGATCGGTTGTAATAATCAACAACTATATGAGATTGATATAGATTAAAGTAGAGTAGCTAGTATAGTAGTTAAACGTAGTTAGATATAGCTATCACCTAATCCAAGTTCAAAGCAGGCTAATATAAAGTTAATACACCTATAAAACTGGTATATAAATTGATATCTTACTACTTTTGTTAGTTAAATTCTAAATCAGGTTCGATTTAATCTGAAAAAAAGGAAATGAGTGGATTAAGTTCAAACTACTTTGTCGTCTAACCTCACTTAAAAATGATTTATCTATAGGTTAGTTTTAGAGTTTTGTAATTGTTAATAATTCAAGCCTGTTCAGTTATTGTTTCGACACCGTTTTCCTTTAGCTAAAATTAGGTAATAAAATAAGTTCACAACTAGTATCACAATAATTATTTGAGTACCTGGAATAATAGCACTAATATAAAGTTTTGTTCTTAGAATATTCAATCAGCTATTAGAATGTGAAATTAGTAATGAGTGAGATGTAATTTGATACCTTCTGAAATAATAAGATTGACTTCTTCTGTCATTTGAGAAATATTTGTTTAAATACTGTTTTTGAAGTTACAAGCCTGTTATGTATTTCGACTAATTACTTTGGGCCTAGTTATGAATACTGGCCCAGATTTGATTAACGTAGCATCTGGTCCTCAAGTAGAGGCAATAACATACACTGGGCTGCAGATGCCCGTCCGTTCCATGATGGACTGTTGAAGAAGTCCAAAAGTCCAGGCCTAGTAGTAAATAATTGGCCTATAACCTGAAATAATAAGTCTAAAAATAATACAAAAACCATATCCAAATTAGGGAGAAAAAATATGATAGAAAACATAGTATACAATTAGGTTTGGACTTTAAAAATAAGGGATGAGCCTCGTATTAAAAAATGAAAAGATACACGGGGCCCCTATATGAATTTTAATATAAAGTGTTAGACTCGAAAGGACCGTTTAGCAAATTTCATGGTCTTTCCTAAAGATAATAAGACGTATACGTTATAGGCGCGATTAAAAATATACATCCTTAATACGAGTGCACATTTATGTGACTCAAATCTCAAATCCCGGCGAAGCTGAAATGCACTAAAGTCACAGGTGTACTGGTTGCGGTGTGACTCGAAATGCATTTTCGTGACGTTGCAAGTCGTTAAAATAACAAAGCGGGACATTAACATTTGTAAAAATCATATAAAGAAATCAAATAAGACAAATATAACAGTTGAGCGACCGGAATTCGGGAGTGCCTAACACATTCTCCCGGGTTAACAGAATTCTTTATCCGAATTTCTACTTTCGCGGATTGTTAAAACAGAGTCATATTTCCTCGGATTCGGGATTAAACCGGTGACTTGGGACACCATTATCTTCCCAAGTGGTGACTCTGAAAATTAAACAAATCTCGTTCCGATTGTCATAATTCGAGCCAATGCTCCCAAGAATCAAATAATCATTTTACCGTTCATATGTTATTCACAACATTTAGAAATCCTCCAACGAACATGGAGTTCACAGCCAAGTCATGATAATTACATTATAAGGACTCATGGTCATGCTAGACACCAATGTATAGATACTCGTCACCATGCATATACATCATACTCGATCATATAGCAATTAGCAACAAGACTCAGCTCTTATTCCCTCAAGCTAGGGTTAAACCAAACACTTACCTCAAAGCCTTGAAATTCACTTAATCCTCAACTATTGCTTTACCTCGTGGTTCCACCTCCAATTCACTCGAATCTAATCACAAATTGCTTGAATGTGTCAACAAATGCTAATGGAATCAATTTGAATGCATAAAAATAGTTTTCCCAAAGTTTTAGTCAAAAATTTCCAAAATGTCCCCGGGCCCAATGTGGTTGAAACTCGGGGTTTGAACCAAAATACGGTTACTCATTCCCTCACGAGTTGAAATATATAATTTATTTTGAAATCGGACCTCAAATCGAGGTCCAACTCCCAAATTTATTGAAAACTTAGGGTCTACCCAAAAACACTAATTTCACCCATGAAAATCCTTACTTTTAAGTGGAAAACATATTTAATGATGTTAAAGATTGAAAGAATTGAGTAAAAATTAACTTACAATTGATTTGGGATGAAGTTTGCTCTTGAAAAATTGCCTATGGTGTTTGGGTTTTGAAAGAATGGTGAAAAGTGGTGGAAATTCGACTAAGTATAAAATTTGTTGGGCCTCGGATATGGGAATTGCGAACCTTGGTTCGCAATTGCGAAAATCACAGGCTTGGGAAATGCAAGAAAAGAGTTCGCATTTACGAACCCTACCCAGATGCCCAGTCTTCGCATTTGCAGGATTTGTTCGCATTTGCGAGATTCGTGTTTGCATTTGCGAACACTAGCCCCCAAAGCAAACTTCTCAGTTGCGAAGAAAGGATCACATTTGCGATCGGGGCCTTCTCGCATTTGTGAGCAAATTACTCGCATTTGTGATCCCTAGCCAAATCCTCAAATTTCGCATTTGCGATGGTGCACTCTTATTTGCAAAGCTCGCGCAGACCTGATCATACCAGATGAAAATCTGCAATTTTCCCAAGTCCAATTCTACTCTGTGGCATATCCAAAACTCACTCGAGCCCTCGGGGCTCCAAACCAAACATGCATCCAACCTAAATATATCATATGGTCTTGCGCATGCATTCAAATCACCAAAATAACATCAATAACTATGAATGTAGAATCCAAATCATGAAATCACTCAAGAAAATCAAATATCCTAATTTTATCAAATAAGGTCCGAGTCAAGTCATTTCAAGTTCATTTCTTACCAAATATTACAGACTCGACTTAAATCATATATAAGACTTGTACCAGACATTAGAATAGAAATACGAGCCCGATAACACAATCTTTTAATAAATTTTCATTTTCATTTTCTTTAACAAATTCAGAAAAACAATTTCACAAAAAAATTCTTTCCTCGGGCTCTAGACCTCGGAATTCGACTCTGGGCACATGCCCGAGTTCCATAATTTTCTACGGACCTTCGGGACAGTCCAATCTCGGGTATGGGTCCGTTTACCAAAAATGTTGACCAAAGTCAACTATAATCATATTAATATCCAAATTCTTCAAATATTTCACCGAATTCATATATTTCAACATAAAAAATTTTTGGCTACGAACCCGGACTGCGCACGCAAAATGAGGCAATAGAAAATGACGTTTTCAAGGCCTTGAAAGCACGGAACAAATGGGGAAACAGGTATTGACCCTTTAGGTCGTCACAAAGAGGTATGCCTCCATTGGTATCTTCTCATAACTTTTGTGTTTCCTCTCTTTAGTTCTAATAATGCAGCTTTAAATAACATGACATGCTTGCGGACTTCATGCCTAGATCCTGAAATGCTGTCAAATTTCGAAATAATGAATCGAGAGTCGAAATGCAAAAAAAGGTAGCCTCGAGAAAATAAAACAAAGAATTGGAACAATTGAAGGAAAATTGGTTCGCATACAAAAGAGTGTACTGTACTCAGGGAATACCCGGGTAACATCCAGACGGTTGTATCAACAAAGAAAGGTTCGCACTTACGAAAAGAAAGTATGACTCAAGAATTTTGAAATGGGACAACTCGTGTTAAGACGCATTCTCCCTCATCATCAAGAAGTTTGCTCCTAATTGGATAGGTCCATACGTCATCATGAAGATAATGATAAGAGGAGCATGTATCTTGGTGATATCGAAGTGAATGAATCCGAAGCAGCTGTGAATGCGGATACGGTAAAAAAATAATATGTCTAGACCTTCTATGGTGATGACTTTGTTCAATTGAGATGACGAAGGCTTTCATTCTCTCTATCCAAACACTATCAATCTTTCACAAACCTTTTGAGCTGGTTACCCTTCCTTGATTACCCTCTTTGGAACCCAAAAGTATCATTTAAAAATAAAGAAGAAGAAAGAAAAAGAAAAGAAATCAAAAACAAGTATTTTCCTGAACTACGTTTGACTTGATTATGAAAGGATACGTAGGCAGCCTCTAGTAGGCAGCCTCTCCCTGAGGTTCAGTCACACCAAAACAAAAATCCCAAGTTCCCCCAAAATTGAAACTGGGGCAGATAATATGATGGTTCGGTTATGAATCTGCCGAAGTAGTTCCAAAGTTGTATTTCCGCCTCAAAATCCTTCTCACCCAAAGACCTTGTTCAAGTCCTTCCGATCAATTGGCAAAGGCGGGGAAATGAAAAATGTCATTGATGGAATCTGATATAATTCAAATTGAGAGAAATAAAATGAGAGAGTCTTATCGGTGAAAACCTTCGGGCACCATAAGGCGACGGAGTAGAGAAACTAAAAATGAGAGAGTCCGTTTAGTGAAAAATCGCAATGAGCACTATCGGGCGATGGTGAGAAGAGAAATAGGAGAGGTCGATCGGCGAAAACCCGCATAGGGCGTTGCCGACCGAAAAGGAAAACACCTCATCACTAAAAGTCCTCGTAGGGTTACCTATTTTTTGAAATGCAGATCAATGGGTTCGTGTGAAGCTAGAAAGTTTGTATGGGTCGGGAGTCCAGTCCAAGACGCATGTCATGTTCATTTGAAGCCAGCATGCACTCCAGATAAGTCCTTCTTTTTCCCAGAAAGGAACGATTCTCTTTAAACTCATATGCTTGCATTTTTGCGTACTTTTTCTTTGAATCCCTTTTGGTTTAACTCCGATTCCGTAACTATTACAAAGAAAATGTGACAGGATTGGTTTCACAGGGCTACGCCTGGTTAAAGTCGAAGAAAATGCCCAACCTCAGCAAGCGCGTCAGTCCAATCTCGATTGACGCAGAATGATGTGGAAAAAACCATAGCCCACACGGGCGAGTTATCATGAAATGCTAAGGCTGAACCCGATCAGTGTGAAAAGAGATTCACCCTCAAGGCCAACAAGCATCAAAGTTCTCAACGGAAGTGGTGTAGAGATCAAATGATAGGGATGATCAAGACCACAAAACCAACCACTGTTTTAACTAACAAATTGTTCTTTGTTGAAAACATGTCTTGTTCAAAGCAACCACGAAAGATGCAGGTGCAACCCAAAAGGAAATGAAATGCGCAAATGCTGAAATAGCTTTGTGACAGGAAAACCGAGCAAAAAGGAAGTTTCCTCAACACTCTTTCATGCATTCTGGTAAATAAAAGGAAAACATATTAAATAGAAAAACCAAAGAAAAGAAACCAATAGAGAAACAAATCATGGTAGCAAAGAGGTTTTTTTTCCGAATCCCGGCCAAAAAACTGAGTTTCTCCCTGGCATAACCCGGCCAAAAACTGAGGATCTCCCGGCCAAAAACCGTGGAGCTTTTTCTTTCCAAATGCAGTCCAAAAAACTGGGGATCTCTTGGCCAAAATACTGAGGAGCTTTTTCTTTCCAAGTCCCGGCCAAAAAATTGAGGATATCCCTGCCAAAAAACTGAGGAACTTTTTCTTTCCAAATCCTGGCCAAAAACTCGAGGACTCCAGGCCAAAAAATCGAGGAGCTTTTTCTTTCCAAATCCCCGTCAATAAACCGAGGATCTCCCAACCAAAAAATTCGAGGATCTTTTTCTTTCTAAATCCCGGCCAAAAAACCGAGGATCTCCCGGCCAAAAAACCGAGGATCTTTTTCTTTCCAAGTCCCGGCCAAAAAATTGAGGATATCCCTGCCAAAAAACTGAGGAACTTTTTCTTTCCAAATCCTGGCCAAAAACTCGAGGACTCCAGGCCAAAAAATCGAGGAAATCAGGTTTTCATCACCTCAAAAGCTCGAAATAACTGAGAAAACAAGTGAGGACCCTTTGGGTCGTCACACCGGTATAACCCGGGGATCTTCCTGACATAACTAAGGAGCTTTTTTTTTTGTCCTAGCGTAACCCGAGGACCCTTTTTTTGGGCATAACCCAGTTATTTCTTATCATAACTTGGATTCATTTACAGGGATACATAATTTCGATTTGATCGCTTAGATATGTGTCACAACTAACTCACAAAATTTTCATAGTAAAAATCGAGGCAAAAAATTTTGTTTGTTTGTTTGTTTTGGTATCTTAAGCAGGTTTACCTCAAGACATAAGGTGCGAGACGACCAATGGAATGAGTTAATCTAGAATCAAGAAAAGAAGAAAAGAACAAAAAGAAATAGACTCAAATGCGAAGCAAGCGAGGGCGCGGATGGCTCAAAATCCGATTGAAGTCACAAGCTCTGGTGATCCTATCTTGACCCAATGCTGCATGAAGAAGTAAACACCTACAACTTGCGAGCATCAATATTCAGATCGAAGTCCACAGAGATATTAGCTAAGACTCAAGACCAAGTTCCAAGAGAATTAAATATAGGAATCTTATAACTCATAGTTGTTAGGCATAGCTAGCTTAGCTTTGATTTTCCTTTTGATGTAATAAGGAGGTCAGCAAGCAGTAGCAGCAGCAACAGCAGTGACAATCACCGCTCCCGGTAGTCTCAGCTACCAAACTCTCCAGAATTACACTGGCCTGATTCCTTTATAGCCAAGGATATGTAAGTAACCTTTGAAGCACGGTTCGTCAGATGGTTTTCAAAATGCTTCTCATGGAGTGCTGAGCGGGCAAAAATCCTTCATAGTGCTCATTTATCTTTGCCCGAAAACCCTTCGTGTATTCGAGCAAAGAGGGGCAGCTGTGAGCACGTAATTTTTGTCACGCTTAATTTACTCCTATAAACTCATTAGAACTAGAATTTTTCTTTTTATAATTTGAATTTTAGAAATTAATTGCATGATTTTCTGTCTTTTTTGCATTTGTGTTCGATATTTGGGACTCCTTCACTATTTTTTTGGTATTGAGGTTCTTCATCAATTTTCAGTTATTGTCCTACATCAAAGGAAGTTTATTCTTGATTTACTTGCTTGATACAACTGTTCTGATTTTTCTGAAGTTGTTGCCCCTTTAGAAATTTCCCTTAAACTATAATCTGATGTTGGGGACTGGTTGCCAGAACCTGATAAATATAGAAGTTTAGTTGGTAAGTTGAATTATTTGACTCTAAGGGTGGTGGAAAAACTAAAAAGAATGTTGTTCCCAAATGCACTATTACTATTAGTAGATAAAGGCCGAGTTTTATAATACTCTAAATGCAAGTAGGGAAAAGAAGAAGAAAAAAGTCTTGTGAAGAGCAGGCTAGTCGATGAGAACGATGTGCCACCAGGAGATGTGGTGGATGTTGATGATGAGAAGCATGTGAAGGACATACCTCCTCTTCCTAGGAAAAATTCAAAGAAAACATTGCTACTAAGGGAAAGAAACAAGTTCTTAAATAAGAAATTGTAAGTGACGTTGATGATGAAGTGGAGAAGGAAATAGGAGTGTAAAAGGAGAAAGTGAAGAAGAAAAGGCCACTAAGGAAGAGGAAAAATACTAGCGGAGAACCTGGTTCCTCCAAAAGGGCAATGGTGGATTTATCTTAGTTGGAAAAAAGGGGCGAATCTAAGAAAAAAGTATTATGGGGTCGAGTTTTTGACCCCGAGATCATTTGACATGCATAAATGCAACTAAGAAAATAGTTGAGTAAGTAAAGAAGTGGAACCACAATTTTTAAATCCAAATTCCAAAGGTGTATGAAGATGAAATATAAAGTTTCTACGTTGGACTGATTGTAATGGATAGGGACAAGCCGTGCTTAAATATCAACGGGAAGGACTTTATCTTGGATGACGACACGATTGGAGAGAAGAGATGGGATGAAGACAGTGGAAGGAACTTGTTCCCATAATTTTAAGAATCGATTATCTAAAAACGTCGTTCTATCTAGGATAGAGTGTACAAAAAATCTTTACAGACTTGAGTACCCGTTGTTGGTTGAGGTGGTGAACAAAGTGCTACTCGCTTGGGGTCGAAAGAAGATCTATCACCTCCATTGTGGATCCGGTTCTTCTTGAAGCATCGGCATTTTTCACCTCTATTAGCCTTCTCGAAATCATGATTTAACACATGATGAAGGTGGAAGACTTTAAGGATAGTAAACATGGTCTCCCATATGGGTTCCTCCTTACAGTGTCTTAGAGCATCCCATTGAGAAAAGATTATGTAAGTAGATGTTTACAATAAATACACTAGAAGAATGTAAGTGTGTGGTGAGGAAGGGAGGTGCGGGGAAAAAATCAACTCTTTCTCAATTGATCGATGCTCATGCGCCGGCCCAATGCGAAGATCAAGCACATTCAATATCAAAATGTTATTCTATAGTCCAATCTCACTCATACCAACGAGGAGTCCGGTTCCAATAGCTCCCATGGGGAAAAGATCTCAAGGCTGAAGGTTGAGAATGCCGAGTTGAGGAAATAGGTTGGGAAGCCGAAGGAGCTTCTTATCACTAATCAAAGAGTAGCAAGTGAACGAGTCAACCGTCTCCTCAATGCTTTTTCCGCCTAATCTTTCCTAACTCCTACCCAGTTGTCTCTTACTTTTGAACTACTTTTGAGTCCTATCTTACCCTTTTCCTCTTTTTTTTTGTTAATTGATGATCGTAGCACTTTAGTTGTTAGATTTGTAATATTTGTGTAATGGGTATTGTTGTTCTTTCTTTCTCCTTATTAATGAGAATTTTCTATCTATATTTGTGAAATATTAGTCTCTCGTGTTCTGCTTTTGACCATGTTATGTGTACACAAGTGGCATGAATCAATGTTGATGGACTTAACTTTTTGCATGTGCTTATTATATCTTATTTTCAATGATGCCAAAAGGAATAATATAATTGAAAGAGGGGTAATATGGCCACGAGGATCTAGTTCATATGGGGAACACTCGGATCATGGTGGGAATCTGGATGTTGAAAGGAATATCAATTATGAGTTTGCCATCATCAAAAAGAAAAAATTTGTTGTTTATGGTATTTTGAGTTTTGATGATTTGTCAAACTTCGGAGAGGAACCTGAAATAGTTTGATCCTTTGCACTTATTGTGACATTCTCATTTGTCCGGCCAAACTCTCGAGAGACCGAGAGAATGAAACGACAAAGGGAACAGGTAGGATCAATTCTTCAACTGTCGCCTAGTCAACTCTACAACTATAAAAGCTATTTCGATGTCTTGAATAGCGAGTAGTGCAGCAGCACAATCTGCTCCTATTATAGGACAAACCAAAAGTTGAAATGTACTTATCTCTTCACACATATTCTCTCATGTAAAACCAACATTATACATGGTTTGAACTAGAACTTAACAATCTAAAAAACCTATATAATTCGAGTGCAAGCCACCATTGTTTCCTCCGGGTACACTCGAGAACAAAGTTGTTATAAACCAAGGACCAGATCCAAACATTGAAGATATCTTAAGTCCATAGATTTGTTGTGTCTTTTTCTTTTGTTCTTCACTTGTATTCCTACACGTCATTTAAGAAGTATTTCATAGGACATAATTTGTTTTGGTTGTTTGACTTGAGTTAGTCAAGAGTGTTTCTTTATAATAGAGTTATTGCAAAGTGGCTTGAATAGGGTTATTGTAAGGGGTGAGAAATTAAGAGTTTAGTTGCTAGATTGCAATAGGTTGTAAAGTGAACTTAGATTCTCTATATTATTTGGTGGACCCTTAGTTTTGTATTGATTACCTTTACCTAAGTCCTTAACTCTTTACATTTGTAAAACCTCAAATTAGGGGTTCCTCAAGTTAAGGAGACTAAAATTTTTCCCAAAAGTGATCATATACATACAACATACATTATTTGCAGTGGCGCTCTAACTTTACTCATTTTCTATCCCACAGCATTAACATTTTCAGGTCAGCTATATCCGGCCCCTCCATTTTCTACCCGACTCGAACATTTGCCACCTCTATTTATATATATTAGTTGTAATTTGTTTTTTGGTATTTGTTTTCAGTTTTAAAGGTTTCTTAGGGTGAGATGGGCTTGTGGTAATAAATGAAGATAGAAAACGAAGAGTTTTTGTTGGGAGTTAAAATGGTACGTGGTGAAGTTGCTACTGCAATACTACTAAAAATGAATTCCACCGTCAAAGAAACTTACCTATGTCCTAATACATGAACTTAATCTAGTCAACATAAAGTGCTCACTACAGAGTACTCACCTGAAGGAAAGAAGCTGTGGCCGAAATTATAGCGGCTGCGAGTTTCGCTCTTTAAAAAAACCACATTAAAATCATTAAATAAAGGATACATATTCATCTTCCAAATGCTATTCTTTTTGTCTGACTCAACGAGGAATTGCTCCCCTCCTAAGACTCTATTAATCAAAATGATTAATAAACAAATTAAAATAGCAACGAAGGTTCTTAATTATTATTTGCACTAATACAGAATTGATCATGTTTTGAAATTAAAGTTATGTTAAACTTGCTCATTTTACCGTGAGCTTATTTTTTTAGGGGAATTTCTAGACCAGATGTGTTATTTTGCGGCATGAATTATTTCCTTTATCAAATTGGGAAACCTTTGTCTTATAGGTTTGGGACTATTTGGGATCTATCTATAGGGGTTGTAGTTGGGGATTTTACATAGTGTATTGTATTTTTCTTCTCATTCATAGTGGAAAACTTTCACTTCTTCTGCCCCGAGGATTAGGCTTTTCTAAACCTCATTAAATCTATGTGTTGATTTTTCTTCTCTATATGCTTTGTGTGTGATTACGTGCTAGTTAACCAATGATCTTCCGTATTGGTATCGGAGCAAGGTTTGGATTTCTACATATAATATAGGGTACGATATCATTATCATCTTCAATAAAGTACAAAGCAGAGAAATTTGACGGGGGTACCAGTTTTAGCCTATGGAAGATTAGGATGAAATCATTCCTGGTGTTACAAGGGTTATGGAAGACAATTGATGAGTATTTTCCTGAAGAGATGAAAGTGACAGAGAAGACAGGTCTAAAGGAGAGGACTTTGGGTGCGATCTTCATGAGCGTTACAGATGGCATTTTTCGGGAAAATTGCTGAAGAAACTTCTACAACAACGACATGGAAGAAGCTGGAAGATCTGTATTTTGAGAAATTACTGACAAACCGCCTCTACCTAAAAAGAGGTTATACAATCTCCGTATGAATGAAGGTACACCTGTTAAAACTCACCTTGATGAGTTTAATTCAATTATAATGGACCTGAAAATTGTGGATATCAAAATTTGAGAGTAAAGATCGTGCCATAATTGTGTTATATATCACTGTCTTATGATACTTTTGTTAATTCAATGCTACATAGGAAAGACAATATTTCATTGAAAGATGTTAGTAATGCACCAAAATCTAAATAGCTAAAATAGAGCTTTTCAGAAAGTTGAACTAAGGATGGAGGTATTGTGAGTAGAGGAAGAACACAACAGAAAGACTTTAATAGATAAAATTAAGTCAATAGCCAGATCAAAGTCTTTAGCAAAAAAATCAGAGTTGTGATCAGTGTCAGGAGCAAGGTCACTACAAGAGAGATTGTCTTAAGCTGATAGAGAAAAGAAAAATATAAAAAGTAGATAATTCTGCAAATATTATTGAACTAGTAATAATTATGATGGTTGTAACTCTATAGGGAAAGTCTATGCTGTGAGATCTGGTCACTTCAACCTAATCTCTGGACCGGGTTCCTTTGGGCCAAAGCCTTGGGCCAGTGATTTGGATTGCATTTGGCCCAACTTTATTATACCAACCATATTTTTGTATTTTTTCTGCTTTTATTATTTTTATGTATTTTTCTTTTATATTAATTTTTCCTTTTCTTTTATGGAAAATTATAAAACCTAATTTCCTATTTACTCTAATTTTCTAGCATTTTTTGCAATTTTTCTGTTATTTTTTCCTTATTTTCCCCTATTTAAACTATTTTTGCATTTTCCTTAAAATCTAACCAATTATACTAACAAATTAATTTCCTAGCCTATTTTTTGATTTTCTTCTAATTTCTAATTATTCAAACACATAAAATGCATTCAATTTCAAACAAGGCATGTAATTGCACTCAAAAATATATTTATTTTAATTTTGGAATTGTTTGCTCGGTGCAAAAATCACGTGCTCACATGTAACATCCGAGGTAACATGATAAATTACTTTATATAGAAGATCTCATTTTTCGTCATACATTAATTTACTTATGACGCACTTTTATGTATGAAAATATGGGGTATAACATGGAATTCCTTGTTTGGTTGTGTAAGTGTTGGGATTCAGAGGAAGAACAAGGGAATGGGGACCAAGTGCCTCAAGGTGACAAGGTAATGGTTAGTACTATGGGGTAGCTTACAAACGAGCTTGGTCCCTCCACCCAAGAAGAGTTCTCGTCTCCTACTTGGGATGAAATTCCATGATCTACTAACCAGCCCCTAGACAGTACTGACCCTACCTCGTCTGCTCACCTTGATGCACCCCCTTTAGAGATTATGTAACCTGCAATGAAATTTGTCTTAGAAGGAGAAGGATATGATAGCGAGGAGTGGTGGGACAGCTACACAAGAGTCTAGTCCTAAAAGTCCCTAAATGAGAGCTTAAGAGTTGAAAAATAGTTCGTATTCGGAGCAATATGAAGACGACCTCGCAATGGAAATATGATGGTTCCGTTAGCTCCATTAGATGATTTTGGGGTTGGGAGCGTGTTCGGAGTGTAATTTGGAGGTCTGTAGCTCAATTAGGCTTGAAATGCAGAAGTTTGAAATTTTGGTAAATCTGAACGATAGGTGAGATTTTGATCCGGGGTCGTAATGGAATTCCGATAATTTCTTTAGCTCCGTTATATGATTTTGGATATGTCCGCAAATTTTCAGGTCATTCAGACGTCGTTTGGTCCGGTTTAAGATCGAATGTGTTTTCGGAAGTTTTAGTTGAAACTTAGGCTTGAATCCGCCTTGATTTGATGATTTTTGTGTTTAATGATGTGTTTTTATGATTGGAACAAGTTCGTATCGTGATTTGGAGTAGGTTGGTGGTTTTGGTGGAAGTCCCGGGGGCCTCGAGGGTGTTTCTGGGGGTCAAACGGACCATTTTGAGTTGAAGAACATAGTTGAATTGCTGTCATAACTGTTGCGCATAAAAAGAAGGTGTAACAGGTTCCCCTGCGATCGCATAGAGTGTGGTGAGGAGTCCAAAATTTTCGTCTATGCGATCGCATAGTCCTATCCGCGATCACATAGGTCTATTTCCCTCTTCAATGCGATCACATTACTTGTCCGCAATCGCATAGTGTATTTTGAGTCTGAGCCTCAGGGGTCCCTTTTCTTCTATGCGATCGCATTGAGCTTCATGCGATCGCAGTGTACAAGTTCCTTGCTTTCTACTATCGCAAACCTTAGGTTGTGATCGCATATCACATTTTCCAGGCCTTCAAATTTTACTCTACGCGATCGCAATACCTTGAATGCGATTGCATTGAACAATATACCTGGGTAGAATATAACATTTCAAAACGAGGGTTCGTCCATTTTTACTCAAACTCAAGCTAGGGAGCTCGATTTTGGGGGATTTTTCGAGGATTATGATTCTGAGCCGATGGATGGAGGGGTATTTTGGTAATTTTACCTATTTTCGCGTCGTCGCCTTAATTTTAACAGTGTAATTAGTTACTCGCGATGTTATTTACACTATGTAATTGGTTTGAATAGATTTAGGCAACTCGGAGTCGGATACTCATGGAAAGGGCATTATTTCTTAGCGGTTTTGTACCGGGATTGAGGTAAGTGGCTTGTCTAACCTTGTGTGGGGGATCTTTTCCCCTAGGATATATTATGTGTTGATTTAAATGCCTTGTATACGAGGTGACGGGCGTGTACTTGCTCAAATTGTTGAAAGATCCACTTTACTTGAATTGCTCAATCAGTGTTATCTCTGTTATTTGATTGGTTTAATTGCAAGACTTATCCTGTGTTAGCTAGGGAAGCATGATTAGATAGGATTAACTGTCTAAATGCCTACTTATCTTAATTGAATTTTGTGGAACATGTTGACATTGAATTTAATTGTTAATCGTAGCAGTATATTTTATTTCTCTCTGCGTATTCTCTTTGTTTGATTGTGTTGTGTTTGGTGGACTGCGCGTTGGATTCCCAGAGATCCGATGCTACTACGATAAAAGGACTGCTGGTTCAATTCCTAGAGATCCTGGCTACTAATATAAAGGACTGCAAGTTTAATTCCCGGAGATCCTGAGCTGCTGAGTATAAATGGACTGCGACTTCAATTCCTGGAGATCCTGTGCTATTGATTTGTACTTGTTGTGTTGATTTTTCCTTGTTAGTTAAACTGTAGATGACTTGTAGTTCTATTTCATTTTTTGATTAGTATTAAATTAATCACATATCTTCAAATACCACTGTCACACCTCCTTTTGGCGCGCCCCTACCCCGGAGGGTAGATGCGTAAGGGAGTTTTTCAAATTTAAGTGACAATATCCAAAACGGGATTATTCTATTTATTTCAGAGTCGCCACTTGGAATAAATTAAGGTGTCTCAAGTCACCGATTTATTTAAATCCCGAATCGAGGAAATTTTGACTTTCCAAATGAAGTCTGCGAACCAGAAATTCTAAGTAAGGAATTCTGTTGACCCGAGGGAAGGTGTTAGGCACCCCCAGATCCCGTAGTTCTAGCCCGTACGCTTAAACTATTGTAAATGACAAACTATCTGATTTTAATACATGTTGTGACCTATGTGCTTTTAATCAATTTCGAACTGCTTTACTCCATTAGCTTTGCATATTTAGATTTAAACAGGAATGGCCCATTAGGTAATAGGGTTATTCCAAGTTAGGCTTCAAATGGGACTATTGAGAGCTTGGTTATATGTGGTCCTTATTTGTCCTAATCATAGCTTTCATGTAAACACGCATCATTCAAATAATTTTAGCGTATAGCTGTGACTACCTTACATTTCGGATTAACACTAATTCAAAACCGAATTAATCCTTAATGCCGTGTCTATAAACATGATAGGGAAGCATTGGACTCATTACTTAAATTATTCTTCCCAGTTGATCAATATGGAGCAGACAATTTAAAGGAATAACCGGAACCTTATCATGAAGCATATCTTGACTAACGCATCGTAAAATTAAGCTACACATAGTGGTCGACTATTAACAAACTAAGTACATGTCGGGTTTGGAATTAATTCATGAGTTGGAATGTATTCAAGTTTGTGCTTCTAAGGCTAACAGTAAAGAAAGAATGAGTGCACTCTCAATCCTTCAAGATTAACAATACAATTTCTATTACAACAAAACAGTCTCAATTTACTCTACTAGCTAGCAGGATCAATCATATGATGGTCTCACAGCAAGATTTAAAACATGCTTTCATTTCATTTCCAGTAGAAGAATAGACAGCCCAAGGATGTGTACATGATTTTAACAGCAGAAATGAAAGAGGAAAATCAGTAAGCAATTCCCAGCAAAAACAACAACAAACACAACAGCAACAGATCCCAACAAACCAAAGAACCAATAGCCACAGATAGCAAGAAATTTCAGGAATGATTTGAACCAAACAAGGAACTTTAAAACAACCAAAGAACAAACTTCAGAGAACCAGACAGCAGCAATAATATACCCAAATAGCTCAAAGAAACCTTCAGATGACTTGAACTCTCGGATATGGAAATGGAAACAGAGAAAGACTCAAGTTACTTCTGTTCTTAAGCCAATGTAACAGTGTTACCTAAGACCAACTTGAATCTTTAAGAACTGGTCCTTTCAAAGTTCTCTTAACTGTTTCAATTCTCAAACTCTTGAGCTCACTTAAACAGACTTTCAAGACCAAACAGACTCTCCAAGAAAATGAGTAAACTTCCCTTCTTTCTACTGCCAACCACCCCTCTCTTTTGTTCTGCCTCCTATCTCCTTTATAGGCCAGAAACCTTTTAAATTCTTAGTGTTCACTTTCCAACCTGTTTATTCCTTCTGTTTTCTTTCTACTTCAGTTTGTCTAGGCATGGAACTTCTAATTTTTTAAGTTCTGGAGTTTAAAATGTAGTGAATATCCTATTGTACAGCAGGTTCCACTACCATTCTCATGTGCATTTTTAGCTTTTAACATTAAACTACTCTGATTTCCATGGTGCATTTCACTAAAACCTGCCCTAATGGTTCAACATATGCTCAAGAGTGGCAGTCCACAAACTCTGAAATTTCCTATTTAAAATGCAACTAAGTTTAATTCAACTATAACCAATTCATTTCCTAAGCTTAGCCATAAACAATTCCAGCTTTTAATTTAACAATGATTCTGGACCGAGTTAACAGTGTTAATCACTGTCCAGTGTTCTAACAGGCAAACTTACGAAATTAAGCGATGACTTATCATTTAGTCGATTATGGGGTGTATAATCGATAACAAATAATCGACGAACCAGTCAGTGATTCACAGTACTTAGGCCAAAGACAAAAAATACGAGACTAATTATTCGACGACGCTAATCGAAGCGAATACGTTTCCTATAACAAACATAATCAAACAAACAAACAGAAATAAACAATTTGACCAAATAAAAAGTCTTGAGGAGGAGAAACAGAAAAAAATTAACAATAAATGGAACAAGATGAAACACAATGACATAACTAAATTAACCAATAAGTACAAAAATAAATAAAAGAGAAGAAAGAAAAGGAATACCTTGAGAAAAATCAGAAGCAAAGCAGACTTGGACCAATCTTGGTCTTGAACCTTTTGAGGCCAAACGAGCTTTAATCGAGTGTTCTCGAGTGAGAACACCTCGACTAAAACCCATTGGAACTTCAAAAATCCTCAAACAGGCTCCAAAACTCTCCTAGGGTTCTTGAGGGCTCGGATTTAGGGTTCAAGTGGCTAGGGCTCGATTCTATGGAAACTAGTGGTAGTTTGGGAATGAGGGAGGTCGTGTGAGGACCAGGTGTGAGTTTGGGGATCGAGTAGAGGCAGCGTCGCCATTGGGGTCTTGTGGCGGCGGCTAGAGTTATTGATTAAGAATGATATCCGAAGAGCCTGGGCTTGATTTGAAGGGATGTGAGTACAGGATGGGAATGGGGGGTCTTGGAGGTCCGATGGTGTGAAAATGGTGGCATTTGGCCTACCAGAACCGCCGTGAGGCGATTTCCGGCGGCGGAAGGCGGTGTTTTAGGGCGTTACAGTGGTCTCTGTCTTTAGAGAGATATGAGAAATAAAGAAATGAGATGGGTAAGGAGTTTGGGGGTATTTTGGTATATTAAAATGGGTGAATTATCCTGAACCGTCGGATTAGAAGAAATTAAAGGCTCAGATCTAACGTCGCTAAACGACGTCGTTTAGTTAATACCGGGGGGGTTGAGACGGGTAACGGGTTAAGCGGGTTATGGGAAGGGTTAATCTTAATCATTGGATTGGTGTGATCCAACGTCTCAGGAGTGGCATGACAGGTACGACATCGTTTGGACGTCACAGTAGCCGAGTCAGGGTATAAGATGGCTTTTGGGCCTGGACTTCTGTTCAATTTGGATGGCCCAGTCCATCTTGCTTCCTTTTTTTCTTTATTTTCTTTATCTTTTGATTAATCAAACTAAAATCCTAAAATCCCACAAACTAATTAATTCCTAATTTGTAGAATTGTGTCCTAAAAAGTGAAGAATGCAATATTTTTTTTTTGTATTTTGATTAATTTAAACAAATAAAATGCACACACAGACACAAACAAATAAAAACAAAAATAACATGAAATCCGTAAAAATTGTAAACAAACACGAAACTATTTTATTTTGAATATTTTGGGAGTAATTCTTACGTAGGGTAAAAATCACGTGCTCACAACTGCCCCTATTTGCGCGGAAACACGAAGAGTTTTCATGCAAAGATAAATGAGCAAATACGAGCAATTTTTGCCCGTTCGAGCACTCCGTGTGAAGCATTTTGAAAAGATCTTGACCGAGCCTTTGCTTCGGGAGGTCTCCTACATATCCCTGGCTAAAAAGGAATCAGGTCATTGTAGTTCGGGAAGTTTTGGTAGCTGAGACTACAGTAGGACTGTGCCCTTTTTGTTACTGTTGTTGCTATTGCAGCTACTACTTATCGACCTCCTTATTACACCGTGTTAAACCAAAATTGAGAAGCTAGACTAAACTAGTCTATGAATTACAAAATTCCTATCTATAATTCTTTGGAACTTGATCTTGAGTCTTAGCTGATTTTTGTCGTAGACTTCAATCTGAATCTTGATGCTCTCAGGTTGTGAGTATTTATTCTTTCTGTATCTTTTGAGTAGAAAAAGGATTGGCAGGGCTTACGACTTCCATCCAATTTCGAGCGGTTCACCCTTTCATTCGCCTTGACGTTAAAGCTCATTTCTTTTCTTCTTCTCTTCTATCATGCTGGAGGGAAACTTGTTCCGTCGTTCCTCTTGAACCTTGTGCTTTCTTGGGATCAACCTGCTTTAAGATATCCAAAACGACCAAACGAACGAAAATTTTCCGCTCCAGTTTGCACTAGGAAAATTTCGTGAGTTAGTTATGACATATATTCAAGCGGTCACATCAGGATGGTGAATCCTCGTGAATGGATCGAGGTGGTGTTGGGAAATGGTAGGGTTATGCCGAGATTCAACGGGTTATGCCGTTAAGGTCATCGGGTTCTACTAAGACTTGGAAAAGAAAAAGGCTCCTTGGGTTATGCTAGGGAGATTCAACGGGTTATGTCGTTGGGTCATCGGGTTATGCTGAGACTTGCAAAAGGAAAAGGCTCCGGGTTATGCCATAGAGATTCAACTAGTTATGCCGTTGGGTCCGACGGGTTATGCCGTCGGGGTCATCGGGTTATGCCAAGACCTAGAAAAAGAAAAAGGCGGTTCCTTGGATTATGCCAAGGAGATTCAACGAGTTATGCCATTGGGTCCGATGGGTTATGCCATCGGGGTCATCGAGTTATGCCGAGACCTTGAAATAGAAAAAGACATCTCCTTGGGTTATGCCAAAGAGATTCAACGGATTAAGTCATTGGGTCCGACGAGTTCTGCTGTGGGTCATCGGGTTATACTGAGACTTGGAAAGATAAAGGCTCCTTGGGTTATGCCAGGATTCGACGGGGTATGCCATCGGGGTCATCGGGTTATGCTGAGACTTGGAAAGAAAAAGGCTCCTTGGGTTATGCCAGGGAGATCTGGGTTATGTCGGCATTCGACGGGTTATGCCGTCTGGGGCCCCTTGGCTTATGCCAAGGAGATTCAACGGGTTATGCCGTTGGGTCTGACGAGTTATGCCGTTGGGTCCGACGGGTTAGGCCGTCGGGGTCATTGGGTTATGCCGAGACATAGAAAAGAAAAAGACGACTCCTTGGGTTATGCTAGGGAGATTCAATGGGTTATGCCGTTGAGTCTGACGGGTTATGCTGAGACCTGGAAAAAGAAAAAGGCGGTTCCTTGGGTTATGCTAAGGAGATTCAACAGGTTATGCCGTTGGGTCCGACGGGTTATGCCATCGGGGTCATCGGGTTATGCCGAGACCTGGAAAAAGAAAAAGGTGGCTCCTTGGGTTATGCAAAAGAGGTTCAACGGGTTATGCAGTTGGGTCCGACGGGTTATGCCGTCGGGGGCATCGGGTTATGTCGAGACCTGGAAAAAGAAAAGATAGCTCTTTGGGTTATGCCAGGGATATTTAACAGGTTATGCCGTTGGGTCCGACGGGTTATGTCGTCGGGGTCATCGGGTTATGTCGAGACCTGTAAAAGAAAAAGAGGCTCCTTGGGTTATGCCAACGAGATTTAACGGGTTATGCCGTCGGGGTCATCGAGTTATGCCGAAACCTGGAAAAATAAAGACAGCTCCTTGGGTTATGCTAGGGAGATTCAAAGGGTTATGCCGTTGGTTCCTATGGGTTATGCCGTCGAGGTCATCGGGTTATCCGGAGACCTGAATAAAGAAACAGACAGTTCCTTGGGTTATGCCAAGGAGATTCAACGGGTTACACCGTTGGGGAGTAAATCAAAGAGGAAACTCACCTTTGGATGATTTTTTGCTACGAAGCTGTTTTCGTGCTTGTACATTGCCTCTTCTTTCAGGCTGCGTCCATTTCTCGCATGGTTGCTGGGATTGCACCTGTTCTAAACGTTCAATAAAGAACAATTTGTTAGCTGAAACGGTGACTCCCTCTGGCCTTGATTAACTTGATTGCTGGACCATTGTTCATTTCCGTCGAGGACCTTGTTGTTCGGAGATCTTTGAAAGGGGATTCTCCCGAACTTGACAGAACTCGAACTCTCGGGCCTTCATGATGATTTGCCCGTGCGGGCACTGGATTTTTTGCCTCATTCTATTGTTCAGGACTTTTGCCTTCGATCCTCTCCCCCTTTTTCAAATGTTCTTCCTCTAGGGAATGTCAAGAAGTAATGGTCAGTCAGGATTGGACTAACGCTTTAGCTGAGACGGGGTATTTTCCTCGGTTTTTGTCAGGCGGAGCCAATTCTGTCACCTTTTCCTTTGTAACAAGTTTTGGAATTTTGGGGCTAAAATGAAATAGATTCCAAGGAAAGAAAACCAATATGGAGTGTAAAAGACAAGCATATGAGTTTAAAGTGAAGCGTCTCTTTGGGGGAAAAGAAGGACTTATCTGGGGTGCATGCTGGCTTCAAATGAACATGACATGCTTCTTGGATCGGACGTCTGACCCACACAAACTTTCCAGCTTCTCGTGAACCCATTGATCCGCATTTCAAAACCAGGGAACCTTCCCAGGACTCTTGTTTTGATGAGATATCTTCTTTTCGCCCGACAGCGCCCTTTGCGGGTTTCCGCCAATCGATCCCTTTCATTTCTCTTCTCACTGTCGCCTGATAGTGCTCTTTGCGAGTTTTCACTAAACGGACTCTCTCAATTTTAGCTTTTCCAATCGCCATCGCCTTATGGTGCCCGAAGGTTTTCACCGATAAGACTCTCTCATTTTGTTTCTCTCAATTCAGACTGTGTCAGATTTCCGTCAATGACATTCTCGTAGCGTCCATGCTTTGGCAATTGATCCAAAAGACTTGTGCTTGGTTTTGGGAAAAGGAATTATGGATGGGATTACAACTTTGGAATCATTTGGTGAGCTCAATGGCCGAACCATTATAACATCTGCCCCAGTTTCAATTTTGGGGGATGATTGGATTTTTGGTTTGGTGTGACTGAACCTCAGGGAGAGGCTCTGCCTACGTATCCTTTTGGAATCAAGTCAGAACGTAGTTCAGGATATCATTTGACGATTGATTTTTTTTTTGAATGGTTGATTGGTGGTTCTGGATTCCAAAGAGGGTAGCCAAAGAAAAGTAACCCGCTCAAAATGGTTTGCAAAAAGGGTGTATAGTGTTTGGGTAGCGGGAATAAAAAGCCTTCATCATCTCAAACTGTAGCGAGACATCATCGGAGTAAGCTTAGACATAGTACCTTTTGACTGCGTCTGCGTTCACTGCGGTTTCAAGATCATTTCCTTCGATATCGCCCAAATATAATGCTCCTCTCGGTAGTATTTTCCTGATGTTATATGGACCCTTCCAATTAGGAGCGAATTTTCCTTTTGCTTCCTGATGGCGGGGAAGGATGCATTTTAGCACCAACTGTCTGACTTCAAAATTTCTGGGTCGTACTTTCTTGTTGTAAACACGAGCCATCCTTTATTGGTACAATTGTCCGTGACAGACTGCAGCCATTCGCTTTTCATCGATTAAGGTTAATTGCTCCAATCGAGTCTTAACCCATTCGCTATCTTCAATCTATGCTTCAACAATTGTTCGGAGTGAAGGAATTTCTACCTCTGCCGGTATCACAACTTCGGTTCCATAAACCAACAGGTATGGGGTGGCTCCCACTGATGTACGCACTGTGGTGCGGTATCCTAGTAAAGCGAAAGGCAACTGTTCATGCCACTGCCTGGAACTTTGGATTGTTTTCCTCAAAATCTTCTTGATGTTTTTGTTTGCTGCTTCGACGGCAACATTGGCTTTGGGCCGATAAGGAGTGGAGTTCCTATGCGTTATTTTGAATTGTTCGAATATGTCCCCCATCAAATGACTATTCAGGTTCGCTGCATTATCTGTGATGATAGTTGCAGGAATGCCGAAACGACAGATAAGATTTGAGTGCACAAAATCTACCACGGCCCTTTTGGTGACCGACTTGAGAGTGATGGCCTCGACCCATTTTGTGAAATAATCGATGGCAACCAAGATGAATCCGTGCCCATTAGATGCCTTTGGCTCGATCGGACCAATTACGTCCATGCCCCAAGCGACGAAAGGCCAAGGTGCCGACATAGGATGTAGCTTTGTCGGAGGTGCATGAATCAGATCTCCCTGCACTTGGCACTGATGGCATTTCCGGACGAAGCTAAAGCAATCCTTTTCCATAGTTATCCAATAATAACCAGCTCGTAAGATTTTCTTGGCCAAAACATACCCGTTCATATGAGGCCCGCACACTCCTGCGTGTACTTCTTGCATGATCCTCCCGGCTTCTTCGGCGTCCACACATCGTAATAGATTGAGATCCGGGGTTCTTTTATACAAGACCTCGCCGCTAAAAAAGAAACCACTTGCGTGTCGCCGGATGGTTCTCTTCTGATCTCCCAAAGCATGTTCAGGGTACTCTTGTAGTACCATGGAACCTTTTGATATCGTAGTACCATGGCCGGATATTTGGCCCTACCTCGATTACATTGCAATAACCGTGTCTTTCCTTGATTTGGATTTCCAAAGGATCGACATGGGCGTTGCCTGGATAAGGTAGCATTGAAGCTAGAGTGGCAAGTGCATCAGCCAGTTCATTGTGACATCGTGGGATGTACCTAAACTCTATTGATTGGAATCGGTTGCCAAGATTATCCACATGCTGTCGATAAGGGATAAGCTTGATAGCTCGAGTTTCCCATTCACCCTGGGCCTGCCGGGTGATTAGATCAGAATCTCCCATGATCAATAAATCTTCAACACCTTGATCGATTGCCATAGTCATGCCCATGATGCAGGCTTCATATTCAACTGTATTATTTGTGCAAAAGAAAAAGAGCCTGGCCGTAGCTGGATAGTGTTCACCAGTGGGGGAGATCAAAATTGCCCCAATCCCTACACCTTTATCATTTACCGCTCCGTCGAAGAACATTTTCCAAGCATGGATGTCCTCAGGGACTATTTCTATTATGTTTACCTCCTCATCTGGAAAGTAGGTATTCAATGGTTGATACTCTTCATCAATCGGGTTTTCGGCCAAGTGATTTGCCAACGCCTGGGCCTTCATTGCCGTGCGAGTGACATAGACTATGTCGAATTCCTTGAGCAGGATTTGCCATTTTGCGAACCTTTCGGCGGGCATCAGTTTCTGGAATATGTACTTCAAAGGATCCAGTCTGGTAATGAGGTGAGTTGTATTAGCTTGGAGGTAGTGTCTCAATTTTTGAGCGACCCATGTCCGAGCACAACACGTTCTTTCTAGCAAAGTGTACTTGACCTCATAACTAGTGAACTTCTTGCTCAAATAGTAGATCGCTTGCTCTTTCTTCCCTGTTATATCATAACTAGTGGACACTGCCAAAGGAGTTTTCCAAGGCTGTCAAATACAAGAACAAAGGTCTCCCTTGCTCCGGCAGGACTAAGACTAGAGGATTCGACAAATATTCTTTGATTTTGTCAAAAGCCTCTTAACACTCCAGCTGTCCACTTAATTGTAGCGTCTTTCTTCAACAATTTGAATATGGGCTCACATGTAGAAGTCAATTGGGCGATGAACCTGCTGATGTAGTTTAGTCGGCCCAAAAGACTCATTACGTCTTTCTTCGTTCTTGGAGGAGGTAAGTCCCGGATGGCTTTTATCTTTGTTGGGTCTAACTCAATACCTCTCCTACTGACTATGAAACCCAGGAGTTTACCTGATGGGACTCCGAAGGCGCATTTGGCCGGATTCAACTTCAAATCGTACTTTCGCAACCTTTCAAAGAATTTCCTCAAGTCTCGGACGTGATCGCCCTGGGTTTTGGACTTGATGATCACATCATCCATGTACACCTCTATTTCCTAATGCATCATGTCATGGAAAATGGCAGTCAGAGCTCTCATGTATGTCGCCCCGGCATTTTTCAAACCGAATGGCATGACTCGGTAACAGTAAGTGCCCCAAGGTGTGGTAAAAGCGGTCTTCTCGGCATCCTCTTCATCCATCAATGCTTGATGATATCCCGCATAACAATCCACAAATGATTGTATCTCATGCTTTGCAGAGTTGTCAACGAGGATGTGGATGTTTGGTAAAGGGAAGTTATCTTTGGGACTTGCCTTATTCAAATCTCGGTAGTCCACGCATACCTGAGTTTTCCCATCCTTCTTTAGTACAGGAACAACATTAGCCAACCACGTGGTATACTGTACCACTCGAATTACCCCTATTTTTAACTGCTTGGTAATTTCTTCTTTGATCTTATCACTGATGTCAGTCTTGAATTTCCTCTGCTTTTGTTGCATTGGGAAACAGTCAGGGTAGATTGGAAATTTATGTACCACTAGATCGACCCCTAATCCTGGCATGTCATCGTAAGACCAAGAAAACACTTCTTTAGACTCAAACAAGAGCTAAATTATTGCATCTCGAGTTTTCTCATCTGTGTGGATGCTTATCTTGGTCTCTCGGATCTCTTCGGGGGTTCCCAAGTTAACCGGCTCGGTGTCATTCAAATTTGGCTTAGGATTATTCTCAAAATGTTCCAATTCTCGATTTATTTCCCTAAAAGCCTCTTCTTCATCGTATTCCGGTTCTTGGTTCATTATTTCCAAATTAGGTGGCGTGTTCGGATTTGAGCATGAGTTCCGCAAGCATGTCATGTTATTTAAAGTCGTATTATTATGACTGAAAAGAGAGAATAAAAAGAGAAAACAATAGGAATTAGAAAGAATGTAAAAATAACGATGAAACATTGATTTCATTTCTTGGAATTTGGGAAGATAAAAGGGTTACATTTGGGAAATTAAAGATAAGAAAACAAAGAAAAACATCCGAGTTACACCCTGAAATAACTGGTGATGCAGAAAAATGGCAGGACAAGTCTAGCAGAACTCCCGCCTGACTGGGAATGGCGTAGCCTTCTAGTTTTGCAATTTAGCCTCCGGTCCTACATACAGCACTTCAGCAGTGCTAGTACCTTCTCCCAACTGAACCATATTGACATTGTAGAGCATTTGCCTCATAGCTCCACAAATATCTCTTCAATTTCCTCTGTCGTGAACACCTCATCGTCTTCTTCGACATATTTGGGTCGGGCAAAGGTCTTGTATAGATGTGGCAATGGTTGCGGCAGAACCCAACCTTCTTTCTTTCTTTCCTCGACCCATGTTTCGTCTTCTGAGGTAGGGTGGAATCCTATCCCGAAGAGTTTCTTAGTGGAGGGTAGAGTGATGGGTTCTGTTATTCCCTCCAGTGATTTCCCGAGTCCCTTTCCTAGTTTGAACCCTCACCGAATCATTTCTTTGGCCACCATGATTGATGCATTAGAAAGGAAGGGTTGGGGACAAGGGACTCCTTCCTCGTGTTGATCGGCAACCACCACTTCAAAGGCCTGGTAGACTATGTGTTCGCCTCCTTCTCTTGCTTCGAGGCATGGGATTGATGGGTCTCGGTAGATTGATTGTTCATCCTCTCCGTGGACCATGATCTCTTGGCCCTTATGCTCATACTTTAACAACTAGTGTAATGTGGAGGGTACAGCTCCTGCTGCGTGAATCCATGGTCTTCCTAGAAGATAACTATAAGACGTGTCCATGTCCAAAACTTGGAAAGTTACTTCGAAGTCTACCGGGCCAAGTCAGGGTCAAATTGATCTCTCCGATCGTGTCCCTTTTTACACCGTCGAAGGCTCGCACGCATACATTGTTGGGCCGAATTCTTTCAGCTCCAATTCCTATGCGGTGTAGAGTGAAAAGTGGGCATATGTCTACCCCCGAACCTCCGTCCACCATGACCTTTTTCATATAGTAACCTTCACATTTGACAGTCAGGTGTAGGGCTTTGTTATGTCTGCTCCTTCTGGGGTAGCTCGCTCTTGCTGAACGAGATCTAGTTAACTGCGAAGAATCATTCGGCCATTCTTTCTAGCTGCTCTTTAGAAGTGTCAGCCGGCACATATGCTTCATTCAAAATCCTCAGCAGGATCTCCTGATGTTCGGGTGAGCTCATGAGCATGGACATCATAGACACTTGATTCGGGTGCTTGCGCAACTGATCAACCACCTCGAAATCTAGCATTTTCATTTTTTGGAAAAAGACCTTTGCTTTGTCAGTGCTAACAGGCTTTTTTGATTGGGAAACGCTTTCGTGTAGCATTGTTTACTTCCTGTATGTCCCAGTACTTCTCAACATAAACCTCTCCCGATGGTTCTTCTTAGACCTCTTTGCTTTTGTAGGTGATCAATGTCTGTTGATAATTCCAAGGCACTGTGGATGGGTCCATCATCGGTTTCTGCGGTGCGCGTCCGATGACTAGCGGTTCATTCAGACAAGGTGGCTTGGTTGCTCATCGGACCACATAGGTCCCCTTTGGTACGTACATTGGCATCCTTTTTCACCTTGAGCCCTCTTGGTTTCTCTGGACGACCTCAGGGGACATAAAGAGTCTAACTTTTCGGGAGCACCCGGGTCTCCGTTCTGGTTTCAAACTTCTTCTCAACTCATCCTTGGGAGTCTCAATCTTCTTTCCCTCTTTCTCTCTACTCGGGGGTGTCGTAACCTTACTCTCTGTATTGGCAATGGCGATTATGGTTTTTCAAAGCAGGATCAAACTCTTTGTCTTCGCAAATCATTCCAGTCAATGGCCCATTGTTGTGAATGGGCAAAGGATTGTTTGTCATGTTTGGGACCTTCTCATCCCTTACCACTATCTTTCTTTGCTCTATTAGATCTTCGACTGCTCTTTTCAACGTCCAACAGTTGTTGGTGTTGTGACCCTTCTGCCCCTGAATGATAGGCGCATCTGATGCCTAGTTGATATGTTGGTGATTCTGGGTTCTGCTTGTTCGGGGTACGGGTTGTAGGAGACCCATTTGAATAAGCTTAGGGAGTAGTTCAGAGTATGGTTCCCCGATGAGGGTGAAGGTTTGTCTCCTGCGGGGTTCCCGGGGACGGAAGTTATTTTGAGGAGGTTGAGGATTGTAGTGGTTTTGGTAAGGAGGGTTATTTCTGGGAGGTGGAGCTTGGTTTCTATTGGCATGTTGCTTCGGTCGTGCAAAAGGTTGAGCATTCATGACCACATACGGTTAAGGAATATAGGACATTTCTTGAGGAGGGTAATAATTTTGCGATGGTCTTTCCAAGAAAGGAGACCTTGGGGTATAGTATTGTCTTGAACTCGACGTCGCCATGGATGCTTCTTCTTTCTTTTTCCCCCTCGCTACTCCTCTGGATCCACCTTGCATGGCTTGGGAGGTAGCTCTGATAGCGGATTGGCTCAAAATTTGACCTGTTTTCAACCCATTTTCGACCATTTAGCCAATCTTGATGGCTTCAACAAATGGTTTACCCATTGCGGACATCATATTTTGGAAGTAGTCGGCTTCCTGAGCTTGAAGGAAAACTGTGACCATTTTGACCTCATCCATTGGAGGTTTTACCCTAGATGCATGTTCGCATAACTGCATATTCTCGGAAGCTTTCCGAGGGTTTCTTTTTCAAGTTTGACAAAGAATTCCTGTCCGGTGCGATATCGATATTATACTGAAACCGCCTTACAAAATCTCTGGCCAGATCGTCCCAAATGTGCCATCGAGATATGTCTTGGTCCATATACCACTATGAGACTATGCCTATCAAGCTTTCCCCGAAGTACGCCATTAACAATTCTTCCTTACCACCAGCCCCGTGCAATTGGTTGCAGTACTTTTTAAGATGAGCAGTAGGATTGCTATGTCCATCGTATTTCTCAGTCTTCGGTGTTTTGAATCCTATAGGCAGGTGCACGTGAGGGAACATACATAGATCAGCATAGGAGACGCTCTTTTGCCCGCTTAAGCCTTGCATATTTTTCAAGTTTTGCTCAAGGCTCCTCATTCTTCTTGCCATTTCATCTTGTTCAAGAGCTTTGGGATTTTGGTTCTGCCCAGCCGTAATCTCATAAATGGGTTGTTGATGGTGAGCATTGGTGGCAAACCGAGTCGGTTCCAGCGAGAGGGATGGTTCTTGGAATGTGAATGAGGATGAATCAAAATTAGGCGTGTGTATAATGGGTTGTGATGAAATTGGACAAGGTGGTGCGATGGACATGTTCATAGCTATATCTGTTGCTGACATCCAGGGGTAAGGAATGGAGGGTGATCCAGCAGAGAGAGCTGAAATAGTGTGATACCCGGATGAGGTATTTGGATAGCTTATAGGGACATTGGAAGTTCCACCTGTCTTATCTAACTACCCCATTCGGGGATTACACTTGGAGTCTCTTTCCATTGTTGCAGTCATCCAACATTTCCAACATGCGACGATGTAAGATCCTATTTTCTTTAGCAGTTGCTGACTCGGAAGTTGGAATGGCCGAGACTGAACTCTCTTTTGAAATGGGGACCATTGACAAAGGAATTTCCGAAGATATCTCTACACTTCCCTTTGACCTTGTGAAGTAAGCGTGAGTACTTCCTCTTGTCTTAGTAACGGGCCGCTGAACACTTCCTTTTGACATGTAAAGTATGAATGGGAGGCCACACTACCACAAAAACCAACCACCTTTCTAAAAACCTGAATTTCGGCAAACAAACGGTTAGTCTGAAACAACTAAGAGATAAGTAATCTCACATTGGGGTGTGATGCACTTATACAGTTAAATGTGTTGCTACATGTATTCGGTTGCAATGCGTTATTCCGGCTTATACCTTTCCGAATTTTCCTTTGCCTTTATTCCGCCCCCTCTTTATCAACTTCTTTTGTTATTTTTCTTTTATATTCATTTTTTGTTTTTTTTAGTGGTGATGGTCGAATCTTATGTGGATTGCCTACGTATCATGTCCTCGCATGAATCGGACCGGGCGTAGTTCGGATAATAAGAAATGGAGTGAATAAACGTTTTTTTTAATTCTTGAAAGAAACGCTTTAAACAGATGAAACACTTGCGAAAAAACAAAAATGGGAATACAAAACTTCAAAAGGACAAACGGACTCTTAAATGAAAAATACGGACTCTTCTAAGCATGCTCCAATGCCCTTGAACTTCTGTATCCGTGGGGCGTTGTTCGGCCTTGTTGTGGATTTCGGTGTGAGATCCTTCTGTAGACTTCTCAACTCTGCCATGACTTGGTGGACATATCCCACAACTGAAGAAAAAAGGGTAGTCCGGGGCATTTTCTCACATGTTAGGCATCTTATAGTGATGTAGTGCCCAATCTCTTCGATCCTAGCCCTGATCCTATCCTTTTCTCTAAGCAGCTGCTCTATATGTTGATTCTTTGTCCCCAATATTTGAGCATTAACGGTGACTTGGTCCAAGAACCTATCTACTTTCCTTTCCATCCGCGCTATTAAGTCGTAGCGGTGGTCCCTATCTGCTTTGGCGTCCCCGGCTTGTCTGAAAACTCGCTCCCTAAGAGTGGCATTTGCTTCCCTCAAGCCAGTGATGATCTCCTCGTAATCTCTCTTTATTCGTTGCAGATGAAGTGCTCTTTGGTGGGCTGCTCTTCTCCATCTAGTTTGAATTGCAATTAGAGCAGCTTCTGCTTTTTCCAAGTCTTCTCAGTGCTCGAGAGCTTTCCTTTCTAAGTCGTTTATGAGCATTTCATCGGTCCGAATCCTCCTCGATCTTTTTGTAGTTGATTGCATTTCCTGGATTTGGGCTTGGAGTGCTTGCCTTTCTTGTGCCTAGTCAACCCTTTCCTGATCGAAGTCAGTCTGCTGTATGTCCATGGTGGCTTCCAGAATCCCTTTGTCTTCCTTCAAGGTGTTGATGCAAGAATGGAATTCTTGCGCTATTTCGCCTATAGCCTCCCTGACTCTGGATTCTATTTCCTTTTCCTAATCGATGGCGTATTTTACCGACCTTTCTACCCTTTCTTCTGGGATTGATTGGTTGTGGAACCACTCAAGGTATGCGAGGCTTACTTTACCTTGTTCTCGATCGGCAACCATTTCGTCGATGTCGGAGAGTCGACTACCGAACCACACCTTTTGTGCATAAGTCTCTCTTGGGAGCTCCTCCGTCGTGAATTCCCATGTAAATGATCGCATATCTTCGATCGGGGGCCTTTTCTGTTCTCTACCCAACTGCCTCATGACACGTAGTGGGGCATATGGTTGGAAACCCCTGAAACCCATTAGTATGTAGAATGAGAAGCTCTGGTGATTTTGGCGAACTTAGAGAGAGAAAGTGCGAGTTTCAGCTTTTATGGCCACGCAGGCCGGCGACCAGCCACCTCCTATGGCTGGGATGCCGCCACAACCTCCCCCTAACACTACCCAAACACTAGCGACCCCAGCTAACGACCCAAAAACTATGAACTATGCGAAAGCTTTGAAGCCTACGCCGACTGACATGCACATTTGGTCATAAGAATGGAACCTATTGTTACTAGGCGAGCCAAAATCTTTCAAGGCCAACCAACCGTTTGTTTTACAGAATCTGAAGTTAAACGAATGAACATAATTGAAGGTTTGCAATATGCTGTTGTTGGCAAGTTTTCTTATGGTTGGCCTGATATTAATGAGATTAGGCGCATTGTACCTTTGCAATGTGGAATAAAAGGCGAGTGCAACATTGGTTTTCTACGTGACAGGCATATTTTAATTCGATTTACTTTGTGGCAAGATTTTGTTGATTTTTCTTCTAAAGGAGCATATCATGTGAAAGATAAATATGGTGATGAGTATCAGCTAAGGACGTAGATATATGATGAAAAGTTCAAAATTGGAGAAGAAACTCCGAAGGTTATGGCCTGGATTTCATTCCCTAATCTTTTGCATACCTATTTTGTTAAAGAGTGCCTGTTTTCTTTAGCATCAGCAGTTGGAGTGCCACAACACTTTGATTTAGCAACTATTAAAAAAACAAGACCAAGTTGTGCTCGTGTGAAGGTGTTAGTGGACTTACTTGATGATCTTCCAAACAAGGTGAGAATGGACATTGTGGATGAGTCCTCAGGTGAGGTGAGGACTGAATGGGTTGCTATAAAGTATGATTACATTCCTAAGTATTGCAAGGAGTGCAAACTACAAGGACATGACATGGTAGAGTGTTGGAGACTTCATCCGGAATTGATGGCATCTAGACGAACTGGGCAGCAAGATAAAAATGAAGCTAGAAAGGAAGAAAATAATGTTGGAGGGCCTCTAATGATTTTGTCTAGTGGTAAGGTAGTTGGAAATCAAAATGCACACTTGAAACAAGTAAGGGACAATAGAAACAAAGCAAAGGGAATGAGAATGTACAAGGGAATAAATCTGGGAAAGAATTAGTTCCAGCACATCAGGAGACTAAGGAGTTCAGCCAAGACAAATAGTTGAAGACTTCAAATAAATATGCAGCACTTGAGGAAGAGGAAAATGAAGATGTGCAAGGAAAAGAATTCATAGTCATTGAAGCAGTACAAGAGGTAAGTAACATGGCTATGTTACCTCCTCCAAATAAAGATGTGCAAGGTGAATTAACTAACAAAGAGGGAATGAAAAAAGGGGAGAATGCAGTCCATTTCAGTAAAAAAAGTCCAAGCAAGGGAACAAAAATAAGAGACAGTCAACAGGCACAACCTACAGGGAATTCAAGTAGTAAATGCAATCACACAACACCTGAATTCAATCCAAAACCAATAGCCGCAGGCGCAACAAATGAAGTTGTGGATACAAACAAAGACAAGAACAAAGAATCTACGGCACAATTGGGTTCACAGGGCATTTTCCAAAACAGGCCAAATTTGTGGGAGTTAACACATCCTATCAGTAGATACCTTCATAGGACACACTAGTTGAAATGGAATTAGGGAACAACCTAGAAATACAAACAAATGAACCTATGATGCCTACGGTGAAGGACAGAGTGCAGTGGAATGGGAGCAAGCTATGGGCAGACCAAAGAGAAGAAGATTCAGAGGAGAATGAAGTACCTGCAGGTGCTACACATGATGAAGAACCACTTACAGAGGACAAAGAAAATGATGAAACAAGTGTGAATAGAAACCAACCTGATGACACTCCAAACAAAGGTGGTACAGAAGTACAAGAGAAGGACACCACAACAGAAATTGGAGGCACAAAAGGGAAGCAGGAACATGATACACCAATTGTTAAAACACTACCAGTTGCAGACAGTGGTATAATAGATCCTGGAGGAACTAGAGGTGAGGTCATGGAGATATCTAAAGGGGAGAAGAAGCAGAAAGGAGAAAAGAAGACCAATCAAGCATCAGAGGCAATGATCACAAAGGTTCCACAACAAGAAGAGCAATTGTAGAGTTTCAACAAGGCAAAAGAACTGACAGTAGTACCACTAATACACAGCAAGCAATATGTGATTCATGTTGGTGAAGAACAGGATACAAATAAAGAAGAAGAAGATACAAGGGCAGGGCAAGACCAAGATGAGGAATCCACAGCACAAAATTTTCAAAACATAGGGAGGCAAGGAGACTTGTCACCTAGAGTTCTTGAAAGGGCCAAATCTGCAGCAAAAGGAAGGAGGAAAACTCCAAAAGAGGCCACAACAGTACCCTCTGGAGGAGTACAAACAAGGAGGAATCTGTCCCTTACCCAATCCAAACATTAATGGATGCACTAATTTGGAACATAAGGTCAGTAAATACTCAACAAGCCTTTGAAATGCTGACCAAATTACATAGGAGGAATAATTTTGAGTTTATTGGCTTGATGGAACCAATGCAACAAGCAAGAACATTAGAGAAGTACAGAAGAAGAATAGGATTTGCACAAGCAATTGCTAATGTTTCAAATAAGATATGGGCATTCATTGATGAAGTCTATGAAGTAACAATTCTCTACAACATGGTACAACAGCTAACTCTAAGGCTTTTTCAGACAGAAACACATGTGGAATTGGTCCTCACACTAGTATATGCTAAATGTGATGCTATAGAGAGAATTGAATTGTGGGACTCATTGTACTATATGGAAAGTGACATGAATACACCATGGCTAGTTGGAGGAGGCTCTAATGTCATATGGGACGACGGTGAGAAATTTGGTGGTTTACCGGTCCATATTAATGAAATTGATGATTTTAGGCATTGCATTAACACTTGCAACCTAACAGATCTTGGATTCAAGGGTAGTATCTTTACTTGGTGGAATGGGAGGGTAGATGAAGACTATATTTTTAAAAGGCTGGATAGATGTCTAGCTAATTCAGAGTTTTAGCTGACCTTTCCAGGGATAGAAATTCAGCATCTACCCAGGATTGGATTTGATCACAACCCTATACAGATTAAATGTGACATAGAGAATCCTCCTGTGAAATGCCATTCAGATTTTTGAATTTTTGGGTGGAACATGAAAGCTTTAAACAGGTGGTCAAAGATAATTGGACAGCAAACTTCAGTGCAAGTCCTTACATTCTCTTCAATCACAAATTGAAGAAGGTAAAGAAAGCACTTTCACAATGGAGTAGGGAGGCATTTGGGGACATCTTTCAGAAGATAGCTAGCTTCCAGGAGGTGGTGATTGTCCATGAGGCTGAATTTGAAGCTAATCCTACAAAGCTAAATAGACAAAGGCTGCAAAAAGTACAAGCAGAGTTGATTAAATTCCTAGATTTGGAGGAGAAGTTTTGGAGACAAAAAGCAGGAATGGCTTGGTTCAAAGAGGGAGACAGGAATACTAAATTTTTTCATGTTCAAGTAAGGGGAAGAAGGAAGAGGCTGCAGCTTAATAGAATTTAAAACAGTCATGGAACTTGGATAGAGGAGGATGATCAAATAGCTACTGAAGCTATTAAGTTTTTTGAGGACCAATTCACTGACTTCAATTCCAACCTCATTTCATATCATTGATAGGGTGCCTTTCCTTATTAATGAGGAGTAGAATGCAGAACTTATAAAACAACCAACAAGAGAGGAAGTTAAGGGAGCAGTTTTTGGCCTGAATGGTGATAGTGCAGGAGGTCCAGATGGATTCACAGGTAAATTTTACAAGGCATGCTGGGACATAATTGGAGATGATATGTTTGATATGGTAAGAGCTTTCTTTAATGGCCATGATCTCCCTAAATGTGTAACTCACACAAATCTTGTGTTACTACCTAAGAAAAAGGAAGTAGCTACATTTTCTGATCTAAGGCCCATAAGTCTCAGCAATTTCTCCAATAAGGTCATCTCGAGGATACTACATGAAAGGCTGGTTGGCACACTACCCCTATTGATATCAGATGAACAAGTAGGTTTTGTAAAGTGCAGAAGTAGGTAAATTTTACCGGGCATGATGGGACATAATTGGAACAAAGGTAGGACCAAATGTCATCATCAAACTAGATATGACCAAGGCATATGATAGGCTCTCATGGTTGTTTCTAACAAAAGTCTTGAGGAAGATGGGCTTCACAGAAAGATTCATAGGCATGGTGTTTGGAATTGTGTCCAATAATTGGTATTCAGTGCTCATAAATGGCCAAGCTCATGGTTTTTTCAAATCTACAAGGGGAGTGAAGCAAGGAGATCCACTATCTCCTACTCTCTTCATTCTAGCTGCAGAAGCTTTGTCTAGGGGATTAAATGCTCTACATGATAATCCAGCTTTCTGTGGATTTGGGATGCCGAAGTGGAGTGCTAAAATTAACCACCTTGCCTATGCAGATGATACTATTATATTTTCATCTTCAGACTCTACTTCTCTTGGTTTGCTTATGAAAGTATTGGCAGACAATGAATCAGCATCTGGACAATTAATAAATAAGGCAAAATCTGTTGTGTATCTTCATCACCTAGCAGATATAGAGGTGGCTAACAGGGTGGAGCAGTGCACAGGCATAAGAAGGCAGGAATTTCCTATAATTTATCTGGGATTCCCCATATTCTTTGCTAGAAGGAAAATGGAGTATTATCAACATATGATTAAAAAGGTTCTAGACAAACTCCAAACATGGAAAGGTAAGCTATTATCTATAGGAGGAAGGGCAGTTTTGATTGCACATGTACTAGAAAGCATGCCAATCCATTTGTTATCAGCTGTTAACCCTCCAAACAATGTGATTAATAGGCTACATAAGATTTTTGCTCAATTCTTTTGGAGCAGTTCAGTCACAGGCAACAGTAGACACTGGGCATCATGGAATACCTTATGTATGCCATTTGAATAGGGAGCGATTGGATTCAGATCATTACATGATGTAGCTAGAGCCTTATTCTGCAAATTGTGGTGGAACTACAGGACTAATCACAGCAGCCTATGGAGTTCATTTATGAACCAGAAATATTGTAAGAAGATGAATTCAGTGATAGTACCTTGGAGAGAAGGTTCACATGTTTGGAGGAAGATGCTAGAATGTAGAGATTTAATTGAACACCAGATAAAGTGGAATCTGAGAATGGGCTCTTCACTATTCTGGTATGATAAATGGATAGGTCTGGGGGCATTATTCTTCCTGGTCCCTCAAAATTTTTATGTTGATGAGGTTGTTCATAATATGTGGGATGTGGTAGAAGAATGGGGTTGGAATGCTGAGAAACTTCATGAAGTCCTGCCCCAGGAATTTGCAGAACATATCCTTGATAATATAGGACCACTTGTAGCTCAAGGGTTCCTTGATACCCCCGTTTGGATGCTGGAACTGGGAGCGTGTAATTACAAAAGTTCAACGTAAAATGTTAATTCGTTACTTCAGTACTCATGATTATTCATTTCCATTAAAAGTTATTCTCAATAGCTAAAATATTAAAATAATAACTCAGTAGTTTAAACATAGCCGAATTACTCAAATCCTTTTCAAGAGGTTCCTCCTGTTATTCATCCAGTTGAGATGACTGTCAGCACCCTTTAGATATAACCTGTGAAAAGCCAACTCCCTTAACAGGAAAATATTGGCATTTCTTGTGCCTTTCCTGCATTATATGGTTAATTCCTTTCCGGTGGATTGAGTACTAAGTACTAATACCACCACCTGGAGCATCCTTAACCAATAGAGTACATGTAGGCTTTGTTGTATCCCTGAGCATGTTTCTTTTGTTTCCCCACCGTGTTTAGTAATTTGAGTCCTCATGTGCTTCAACCAGTTCAGTACTGTGATTCCTCATGTGCTTCATCCAGTTGAAATTACTGTCAGCACTGTTATTCCTCATGTGCTTCATCCAGTTGTGATGACTGCCAGCACTGCAATTCCTCATGTGCTTCATCCAGTTGTGATGACTGTCAGCACCCTTTCTGTCTTGATTTGGGAAAGAAAAACCTATAGTCTTTGTCAAATTGGGAAACCTTTCTCATATATGTTTGGGACCTTTTGGGATCTATATATAGGGGTTGTAGTTGGGGATTCTATAGATTGTATTGTACTTTTCTAATCAGTATAATAGTATAACGGTATATTGTAATTAAAGGATACTCAAAGGGTATATTTAAACTATCGAATAATACATGAGTATATTTGCCTCTTTTACGTTTAATTTTTAACCCTGGTCCATTTTCAGAGTAATTAATTGTATTACTCAGATACATATTTTAAGAGATAGCCATCTAAAAATTGTGTGTTTCATGACAACTTTGTTGTGTCTAGGTTGCATTTTAAATAGAGACAATGGAATACTTGTAACGAATTGTTTGCATCATTTGCAACAAAAATTAAGGCCACAAATAATATAAAATATTATGGTTAAAGGTTTGCACCCTTTAGCTACACATTCTAATTGTCACTAGAGCCGTCTATATGGGATTGCCCGTTGGGCCGGCCCAACCCGTGATTTAGCAGGGTTGGACTAGAATATTTGGAGCTCATATAAAAATTAGGCTTTTAAGTCCGGCCCAAGTAAGCCCGTGGCTCATGAAGCTTGATTGAGACTAGCCGACCGGCTTGTGGGCCTAATAAAAATATGTATTTGAAATATATAAAAATTATACGGCACAAAATAATTAAGAAGAGTAGGCAAGCTTAATTATAGATACATTTTATGTGGTTATAAGATGTATTTGATGTATTTAAACTATTGTATTCATGAATACGGTAGCAAAAATAGGTGTGAATCAGGGAAATCCTGCTAATCAGTTGTTGCATTCGAGTGTATTCGATTGTATTCATGGAATGAAATATGGGATTACAGCTGGACAAATTATCTGTATTCACGGCGTGAAACAAGGGATTACACCACTTTTAAACGGAAAATGAATCAATTAACATAGTAGACTACTAATATAACTCAACAAACTCAATTATAACACACAAAATTTGTATTTTCAGTTATAAAAAAGATTTTCAACCGAAAAACTCCCAAAAAATATAGCAATCTTCAAAGAAATTATATAATACATCTGAATACATAAATTATATTAATTTAAAAAAACATATGAATACGTTCATGGTATATACCGAGACAGTGAATACAATGAAATACATAGAATGCAGCGGGATACATTGAAATACAATGGAAAAAAAGATAGTGAATACAATGAAATACACGGATACAACGAGATACATTGAATTACTATGAAAAAAAAGACAATGAAATACATGAAAATACAGCGTGATACGTTAAAAATATATTGAAATATATTAACATAAAATCAAGTTGCTCAGCCCCAAACTTCGTCGTCTTTGTTCAAGAACAAACCCTAATTTCCGACGAATCATCCATCGAGCAAAAACCCTAAATCTCACTGTTCTCTCGCATCAAAATTACAATTCATCTCGTAAAATACTTGAAGGGCTTCCCTGGCTCTACCGTGCATACCATAACCTGCAATCAAGGCAGACCATGATTTCACATTCTTTTCCTTCATCCGATTGAATGCATTCCTCGCCATCCTTAATCTTCCACATTTGCAGTACATGTCAATCATGGACGTAGCCACATATACATTATCCTCTAGGTTCATTTTTATAACCTAAAGAGATCAAAGTCGAATAGACAACTAAGAACATCAATACAGTTAAAAAATAAGGAGTCAGAAAGAATGCAGCAGTTATAAAGGTGGTTAGTCATGAAGTACCTGATCATGTATGCACTTGCCAGCCTGAAGAGCTCCTGAATGTGCACAAGCCAACAGCACGGCTGACAAGGTGACAGCATTGTAGTCATCCATCTGGAAAACCCCAAATCACCAAAGAAAACAACATGAAACAAACAAATCAAAGTGAGTTGCACAAGGAGCAAGATTCCCTGTTACAGACTTGAATTGGACCCGAAAGAAGGAAGAGAAAAGAGGAGCGGGATTCACAAATTACAAGTTTGGGGCATTTAAGTTGGTAAATGAATCGTGAACTCCAACAGGAAATGAGAAAGAATCAAGTTTGAAAACGTAAATTTGATGTGAATTTGTTCTGTTACAGTTAGTGTATTTAGTGGTTTAGGGCTAGGAGGAAACCAAAATAGCTATAAACCTTAAAAGGTATCTATAGAATATAATTTTTTTTGAATGTTATTTATTTAAAATAAATAAGGTGTTAACATTTGCTATAGTTGGTAAAAATTCCTTTAAGTTGACTCAAATGGGTTAAGTTGGGCTTATCCCAAACTTAACTGCTTTCCAAAGCAGGCCTAGCAGGTTATATCGCGGGTTGAATATGGGTTGCAGCCCACGCACTATAACCCTGTGCTGACCTGAGTGCCTTTCATTCCCACGCGTTACCCCTGTGTTGATTGTTTCTCATTAACCAAATATCTGACTAACCATGAATGATTTTACAATAAGCAAACAAACCATACGAGTGATTCATTAACAAGTTTGCAGTTTTTACAACGCCCGACATACATCATGTATATACATAAGACTGAAATCCCACAGTTTACATGTCTATGGAGCCTCTAGGATACAAAAAGGGGAATACAATACTTGCCGGTAACAAGGCTCCGGCTATACCTTACAAACCAAAATGAAATCTAAACGAAAGTGGAGTGAACCACACAGGGCCCCGAGGAAGAAAGGGGCTCACCAAAACGGGCAGTGGAGGATGAAGGATACTACTGCCGATGTGCTGAAGTGCCTGCTACAGATCCACCTACAATCATAACACGAATGTAGCATCCCCGACAAAAGGGACGTCAGTACACTTGAATTGTACTGGTATGTATGGACAAACTTTGTCCCAAGTAAACTCAAGCCGTTAAACAAGAATCACAATGTTAAGACAGCCAACAGATTACATCAAGAAATCAATTAAGCTAACTAACCATGCTTCCAACCTTTTACTCATTTCAGATAAACCTCAACACAAGCATGTTTAAGGTCACCAAGTAGAACAACAACCAATCAACCACATATATTGCAAGTAGTCAAACATAGGGGCAATCAGTGCCCCCCAGGTTGCAAACTCTCCTGCTGTCTCCTTTCACAATTTCATATTAAAGATTTTGTATCAATTTTCAATAGCGATTTCGATCGCTTTCCACCCTTATTACCCCTGACCACCCTTATTACCTCGGCCACCCTTATCACCCCAACCCACACCTTATTTCTTCATGTTGCGGCGCGCAACCCGATCCCACCGTACAGTTTTCAAACACAACAAGCACAAACAGGAGATAAGGTGCTACACACAATTACAACAAGTTCAAATAAGCAACTTACACATTGGTTCATGTTCTCACTTACTTCTCAAGACAATATCAAAACCAAGTTACATGTGTCCCAAAATCAAGAATGCCCACATAATCATATTTAACAATTTACCACAATTCAAGTGTTTCAAATTCCTTCCACGATAAGCCAAATATGCCATCACAATGGTTGTTCCTAATTCTTTACCAATCTCGATTACCTTTTTATCTTTCAATTCATATTTCATACCACACCACACGTAGTTCAACATCAATCGAATGCTCAACAAGGAAATCAAAGAATTACGTACAATTTCTCAATTTAACACATGCCAAAACAATTCGCACACATTTGGGCGATTTTACAAGAATCAAAATTAGCCATACATACCTGGTATCGAGTTCTCTTCCGTTAACTTCCTACTTTATGCTTACCCAAGCTATCTTACTCTTGCCAACCTTGTTCTTGAAGACTCTTACTTCTACTCACTTCTTTTTACTAGAAATCAAGTTCAATAATCATGCATGAGTGTAAAATTCTATTTTCAAAAGTTATTATATGCAAACCTCTCTTTACCCAATTTAAAACTGAAAATCAAAGAAAATAGTTAGGGTTTTTACCTTGAAAAGATTGGGGAAGTTGAATCCTTGCCCTAGAATCCTTTGGACTAGATGTTTGGAACAATCCTTGAGGATGAAAGACTTCTCTCTCTAAAACCCCTCTCTTCTCTCTCTAATTTTGGTAAGATGATATGATAAAAATGAAGGGAAAAGGTGTTATATTAAAAAAGAGGTCGGGTCAAAATGTTACAAAATCTGGGCCGGGGCGAATCTGCGGTGCACTTTGCGACCGCAGAATCAACATGCGGTCCGCATAGTGACCGCAGAATGGCCTCAATAATTACTCAAGTTCTGTTACAGAATGCGACCAATATGCGGTCCGCATTCTTGATCTGCGATCGCAAAGTGCACCGCAGATTCATTATGCGATCGCATATCGACCGCATTTTCAACATGATTTTTGGGAGTCTTTTGTTAAGGTCTGCGGCAAGAATGCGGTCCGCATAGCAGATCTGCGGTCGCATTCTTGACCGCAGAATTGACATTTTTCGGAAAAATTAATTCTCTACATTTTTGAAACTTAAATTAATATTAAGTGTTCTTCACTTTCTTCTAGCACATCATAGTGTTGCATAACAAATAAGCGCACTCTTTCCGGAAGAGACATAATTTAACTTGAAAATTAATACTGTATTGTGGACCGGTCCTGGACCGGGACCCCGTGCCTTGCGGGCCTGGTGGATCGGCCTGGTGTTTCGGGCCCATATGTTCTTTTAGGACCGTGGCGGGCCGGTCCTTCCATTTGAGCCCACGAGACCGGGACCGTGAAGCCCGGGGTCGGGTAGCGGGCCTGGGCCGATCCCAACGGTAATTTTTCTAAATACTTTTTTTTTTAAAAAAAAAAGGCCAAACGGTCAAATTTTTAGAAATAGCCGTTGGGGCTGCCAATTTGACCGTTTGGCACTTGCAAAAATAACCAATTGGCCCCCAAACTTTAATTTAACCTCAAACTTTATATAATTACACTTTTTCCCAATTCTCAACTATAAATACCCCTCATTCTTTCATTTTTACTCACCAATTCATCAATCTATCTCAATCTCTCTCAATTTAAATCCAATTTCTCTTATATAATTGCTTATATTATTATTGCAATTTTGTGAAATTTTGTGAAGTTGGTGAATTGAAGTATTCAAATGTTCAAGTCTTCAACGATTTTCAATTTTCAAGAAGTTGTTCGGCAATTCGGTAAACTCGTTCCAACTCTTAATTTTTAAGAATATATTTTGTGTGTTTTAGTTTGCATAATTATAGTTAATATGGCATTGTAGATGCGTGATTTTGCCCCTACCCGAGATTTTTTATATTTTTAGCGTAAAATATTTAGTTTAGTTTTAATATAGCTATTTTAGCTAAATTTGACTCTTTTACTTTATTTTTACCTTAAAATGAAAAATAACAAAAATATAGTTTTATTAATGTTTCGTAGTCATTTTTAAACTTGAAAAATACAAAAATAGTACTTTATATTTTTATCTTTTTATAAAAACGAAAATAATAAAAATAGTTGCATTAACATTTTGTAGTTACTTTAATTTTGAAAGAAAAATATAAAAAAAATAACTTTGTTTTAATTATTAGTCTTATAGTTATTTTGCTTACGTAGGATTAATTAATAACACCGTGTTCTTATTCTCGGTTCCGGGCAAAGAATAATATTCGGGTTCAAACTACCCGGTTTTATAATTTTCGGATCTAGCCCATAATAATCCGAGCCCACCACACGTGGGGGACACGGACGGAGCACGAGACGGAACCCATAACTCTTGAAACCCACGTGGAGACCCATCACTCTTGGTCTCTCACGTGGGCAGAAATTCCAACGGGCAGAGGATGGGCAAAGAATATTTGCTGTTGATTTTAAAAGATAGAGAAGAATACATATTGGGGGGCTCACGTGAAGGAAAAAAAAGCAAAGACTACTGTAGCGTCATTTGCTAAAAAAAGGAGACGATTCACTATCTTCTTCATCAATGAACTGAAGAAAACATACTACTATTATCATCTTCTTCGACGGAAATAACATAGAAAAACAAAACCCCATTGCATTTCTCTAAACCAGCTCACCTTCGACCCCTCACGACGCCACTGTTGCGTCTTCATCATCCTGTCTTCATCCATAACCCTTTCGACGTCGACTACTGCCATCCTCGACCAGCACCAGCCCCTCCCGTCACCTCTCGTCGTCCCGTCACACAGTCGACCTCGCCCAGACCAAACAACCAGCTACTGTGATGATCCGCTACTGTCTGCGTCGTCTCCAGCTACAGCGACGTCCAGCAGTAGCGTTGTCCAGCTGCTCCATTTCCATCACTGACCAGTCGACCACCAGCCCACTACGACCAAAGCAGTAGCGTAAAAGGGTAGCAACGACAGTTGCAAAACAGTTCCGGCGAGCTAGAGGTCGGGGGAGTAGTTCCGTTTCTAGTTAAGAAGTTCGTCGAGGTTCCAATTCTTGGTTCATTGTGCTCGCTGCTGTCCCTATTTGAGTATCCTTGCCTTTGGATCAATTCTAGTGCGAAAAATTCATCGAGGTCTCCTCTTTACCTTACTTTTAATTTTTGGTAATATTACATATTTATCGTCCTTTAGCATGAGTATCGGATATTTTTGTATAATGAATGTGTCTGATTCTTTTGGTTTTGATTATTAGTTTGATACATAAGAGTAGTAACGTTATTAGTTGAGATCTATTAGGAAATCTTCTGGCAGAACACTAGATAATTTGGTTTTAAATGATTGATTTAGGATGAATAGTAATTAATGAGTCTTAACGAAACAAAATCGTATAACTGTAGGGCCATGGGAGATTTGATCTTGAAACATAAGAATAAGGAGTCACGGGTTGTCGGATATTAATTAAAAGTAAAACTCGGTTCGACATGTTTGATTTAGTTTTAATTGGGGGTGCATTTCATGTACCCGATTATAACAACTATGGATAATCTCAGTGAATAAATTAGGATTACTTTTTAAGACAAATAAAGTAGAGAATCGTAGTTGCTTTTAGGTTCGCCCTTGAAATAAATAATGAGACGAGCCTCGCCAAAACAAAAAATACGCAATTGCGGGGCCCTCAAATTAATTGTTATAAAAATTTAGACCCGGAGGGACCGTTTAGCAAATTTCACGGTCTTTTCCGAAGTTAACAAAGACGATAGACTCTTTAGGCACGATTTGTAAATAAAATCACTTTCCTAAATATGGGTGCGCATTTATGTGACCCAAATCATACTCTCGACGAAACTAAAACGCATTAAAGTCACATGCGTACTGGCTACGATGTGACTCGAAATGTGTTTTCGTGACGTCGCAATTCTTCTAAAATTGAAAAGCGGAACATTTAAAGCACATAATTAAAATATATCAAAAAATCAGATAAAAACAAAATATGACAGTTGAGCGACCGTGCTAGAACCACGGAACTCGGGAATGCCTAACACCTTCTCTCGGGTTAACAGAATTCCTTATCCGGATTTCTGGTTCGCGGACTGTTAAATAGAGTCAAACCTTTCCTCGATTCGGGATTCGAACCGGTGACTTGGGACACCATAAATCTCCCAAGTGGCGACTCTGAATCTCTTAATAAACGAATCCCGTTTTGATTGTCCTTTAATTGGAAAAACTCCCTTCCACCACGCCCTTCGCGGGGTGCGGTAGCGCCAAAAGGAGGTGTGACAGCTCTGGCGACTCTGCTGGGGATGATGCTAACCCAGAACTTCGGTTCAGGGTTTAAGAATTCGAGCTCGGTTAAATTGTTGTTTTTGTCTATATCTGATTTTATTATATGTTTGATTAATGTGCTATATGTTTACCGCTTTGATATTATATGAACTGTATATACAAACTGTGCCGAGTCCTTTCTTTCTCTCATCCCCGGGGATGTGCTCACTGGTTGAGACTCCCTATTCTGTTAGTGTCATATCCCGAAATAATAAAGAGGCTCGGAAAGTTTCTAAGCGGTTGGCCTTTTGGTTCCCGGAAAGGAGCTCTTTCCTCAGCCCGAGTTGTCCGCTTGGGTACACAGTCTAGAACACATACCCAGGTTTTGAACTTAGAATAACGTGACTTCATGCCGGATCCCTAGTAGGAACGCTTATTTGCATCATGTTGCATTTGACTTAGGGGACTCGACACGGGGGTTGAGTTCATCTAGGACAGGTGACCTGAAATCAAAAGACCATCCTGCTGCATCATGTTTGTTTCACGCAATTATTTGTTCCAGACTTGCATGCCGATTGACTTGTAAATATTGAGGAAAATGAAAAGAAAAATAACAGGGTAGAGAGATAACTACTCATTTTTAGAAAACAAACCAATGCCCAAGTAGTGTCGAAACTCTTCCGGATTTTGAGAATAAAAAGGAAAAAAGAGAATTGTTATTTTTAAAATAGTTTGTTATTACTTAAAAAAAAAAAAAAAGAAAAAACACGTTTTATTTTAATAATTAAAAAAAAACTAGCTTTATTTTTCAATAAAAAAAAGTGATTTTATTCATAAAAAATATAGTAATTTGTTTGTCAATAAAATGAAAATTATAATAGTTCGTTTTATAGGCCAATGAATTGAAAATAATAGTTTGTTTTCAAAAATAATTCGTGTTGCTTGTTAATAATAAAAAATGTATATATATAATTAAAAAAAAAACATAAAAGAAAAGGAAATGTCATTGTTTTCAAAAGTAGTTTTCTTTATCTGACCGAACTACGCTGGTTTGATTCTCACATGGTGTGAGATACGTAGGCAACCTTCATCGGGTCCAACCACCCCTTCAAAAAATTAAAAAAAAAATGTCGAAGTTCGAAGTTTTTGTTTTCAATAAAAGTGACACTGTTTTTGAAAATAGCCGAATGTTCCGAAAGGACGCCGGAAGGCTGCTTTTGCAAAAATGGCCACTTTGAAGTTTTTTCTTTTTCATTTTGAATAATAGCCTTGAAATATTCCATGTGGAAATATTGAAAGGCCATTACCTCAAAATCAAATTTGAGCAACCACCCTTTTCAAAAAATCAAAAAAAATGTGTGTTTAATTTTGTCAATAAAATCAAAGTGATGCCGGAAGGTTGTTTTTGCAAAAATGGCCACTTTGAAATCTTTTCATTTCCTTTTGAATAATAGCCTTGAAATATTCCATGTGGAAATGTTGAAAGGCCGTAGCCTCAAAATCAAGGTTGAGTCATCACTCAACTTTACAAAAATAACCACTTTATCAAATAAGCCATTACATGGCCGGAATTTTGCTGAAATAGCCACATTTTTTTTAACTTCCTCAGTCTTGTGTTGGCCTGTGTCGGTGCTGAACGATGCCCCATGGGCCCCAAGATGAGAAATTTTGAATTTGTATCTTCTTGAATAAAATTTTGCAAAAAGAGCCACTTTGCCTAAATAAGCCATTACATGGCCAATTTTGTAAAAATAGTCACAATTGACATCAAAAATTTCTCAATCTTGTGTTGGCTTATGGCGATGCCGAACGATGCCCCCATGAGCCACAGGATGAAAAAATTTTCAAGTTTTAAATAAAGTTTGCAAAAATAGCCATTTTGCCAAATAAGCCATTACATGGTTAATTTTGTAGAAATAGTCATAATTGGCGCTAAAAAAATTCTTATGCTTGTAGAAATCTCCGGCACAAGGTGTGAAAGTTTTTCATCAGAGTTTTTAGTTGGAGTCGACTTTTATAATTTTTCTTCAAAGAAAAAAAAATCAAATAAACATCTCTTTATTTCTTGCATTAATTTGCAAGAACTACGCTCGGTCTGATTCATGCGGGGTCATGATACGTAGGCAATCTCCAAAAGATTCGACCACAATTGTATATGTATATATATAATATAAAATAAAAAAATAAAAAAAATAAAAAATTTGATAAGGACTGTCTCAGACCATTCTAACATGTTTTGTCTTGAATTGTAAAGTAAGTAGAAGGTGGTTGGTTTGTGACAAGCGGACAACGCAAGATCCCCGAAAGATGGTACAGGAGGAAATAACCCAAAGATTGAAAAGCTTAGAACATCGGTTGAAAAACACGCACGGGTTGGCGGGTCAAAAGAGTGTGGCTTTCAAAGATCTATGCTTGTTTTCCGATGTCCACTTGCCACCTGGTTTCAAGATTCCCAAATTTGAAAAGTACGATGGACATGGACACCCAATAGCCCACTTGAAAAGGTATTGCAATCAACTAAGGAGTCTGGGAAGAAATGAAGAATTGTTAATAGCTTACTTTGGGGAGAGCCTTACAGGAGTAGCCTCTGAATGGTTTTGGGATCAAGATGCATCTCGCTGGCACGTCTGGAACGACATGGCACAGGCTTTTGTCAAACAATTCCAATACAACATTGACATTGCCCCAGACCGCATTTTCCTTTCAAATCTGAAGAAGAAATCAAGTGAAAGTTTCAGGGAATATGCCCTTAAATGGAGAGAGCAAGCGGCTCGTGCTGAGCCACCCATGGATGACCATGAGTTAATCACTGTCTTCCTTCAGGCTCAAGAGCCGGATTATTTTCAGAACATGATGTCTGCGGTTGGTCAATCATTCTTGGATGTAGTCAAAATGGGAGAAATGGTAGAGAACGGTCTTAAGACAGGCAGAATTATAAGTCAAGCGGCTCTCAAGGCTGCAGCTCAGGTTGTCCAATTTGAATCTAGTGACACGAATGAGAGGGATGAAGAAGTCATGATGATATCAGGGTCAAGAAAAGGTTCCAGAAGAACACCTCGACGGTATGCGATGTCTCGACAAGTTTTCCATAACTCCCCTGAGCATTACTATCCACCTCCGAACCCACCATACTCAGTTGATCCACCCCAGTATGTTATTCGGCCATCAAATCATCCAAGAAAGCGAGCACGAGCATCACAAAATCTCTATCAGCCTCTGCAAAATTTCCAAATACCTTATAACCCACTTCCAAACCAAGGGCATAGAAGGGAACCGAAGTTGAAGGATAATTTCACACCAATAGGAGTTTCCTATGAAAGCTTATTTGAGAGGTTAAAGCAACAGGACATGATTGCACCCATCCCTCCAAATCATGTGGACCCACGTGCAAGGAGCTTTGACCCATCTAAAAGGTGTGAATATCATTCCCATGCCCAGGGGCACAACATGGAAAGTTGTCGGGATTTGAAAAGGGAAATAGAAAGGATGATCCAAGAAAGATTGATTGTGATTCATAACGGTGACACCCAGAATATCGCGCTGAATCCGTTACCTGCACCTGATGATACACACTTTCTCGCGGTGATGCCTAGTGACACGGAATATGAGAATCCACTCGGGAATTTGCCGACTGAAATGAGAGAAGGCCATAGTGGTTCTGATAATCAAATTCGTGGCTAAATGTCGGGCTTATCAATTGGAGAGTCATTTGTGGTGGCTTATTTTGTTGTCATTTCTATTTGTCCGAGTTATTTCAGAATGGTAATCCGAATGTTGTTTTGTGGCTCAAACCTTTTATCCTTGTATTTTTCTTTTGATCATAGTGTCTCATCTAAAGGGGTCTAGGTTCGTTCTAAGTATTGTACCCCAGTTTTGTTTTTTGGTTGTTCGAGTCGTTGTTTTATCGGTTAATGCAATGACCTATTTTATATTATTTCTAGACATTTTCTGTTATTTAGTCCTCTCCTTCCTATAGTTCTTTTCTGCTAGCTCTAGTGACATGACGTGCGCGCATAGTTCTGGCCCGATCTTAAAAGTTAATCACAAAACCATTGGGAGGTGATCGAGATATTTAAATGAAGTAAGAACGGTTTGAGATTATTCGAAACCCGAGTCATGAGAAACTGGGGCAAGTAAAAGAAAACCGGTTAAAGGCAAGCTGCCAAAATTGACATGGGGTCGTTCATAATAATGAAAATGAGAGTGTTGCCCAACAGTGCTTTAAAGATATGACGAATATTAATTGTGTTGTTTACACTTGGCATGTTTTGAAGATTGGAATGACGAAGGCATTTTGTTCCGCTATCCAAACACTTTATCCATCGTCAACCCTTTGAGCCTTATTTTAAATTCTTTCATACCCCTCCTTCGAAATTAGTTGCAAAGACTAGAAACACAAGTTTGAAAGGTAAGAGAAGAAAGGGATAAAGAAAAAGTAAAGAAAAAGAAAACAACAAAAAGAGATAAAGAAAAGAAAAAGAAAAATGTATGAAAAAAAAAGAAACTTGAAAAAGAGGAATTGGGAACTACGTTTGACTTGATTCCTCAAGGAGGATACGTAGGCGCTTCACAGCTCGGTCATAGTGTAAATAAAAACCAAAAATCCCCAAGCAAGAAACAGGGGCAGTAAAAAAAATGTGTTTATGTAAGGAAAATATAGGATTCCGAAGGTTGTAATTTTGAACCCAATTTGTTTTATTTTGAGCCTTTAATACCTTTTCTTTCTAGCCATGTCCAAACCCACATTACGGTCCAAAGAAAGACCTTTTGACCAATCTTCAAAAGAGGCCGAGTTAGACAAATGAGAGAAGTTTCATAGGGACATAACACTCTGATTCCCGGCAGAAAGACTCCGATCTCCAGCAGAAAATAGGAGAGTCTTAGCAGTAACACCACCAATCCCCAGCGGAAAAGTAACACAAATAAGAGAGTCTTAGCGGTGAAAACCTTCACAGGCACCATAAGGCGATGAAAGTTGAGAGAAGAACCGAAATGAGAGAGGCTTGGTAGTGAAAACCCCTCGGGCACTACAAGTCGAACGAAGATTGGAAATCAGATGGGAAAGCCCCAGGCGAAGATTACAAAAGGCGGTTTAACGACGGAGGATAGGCTATATGTGCATGTCATGTCCATTAGAGTTGGTATCCACGTTTGATAGGTTTATTTTATAATTTTTCGTTTTAAAGAGTCATCCTCCCTTTTGTCTTTTATTCTGTTTCCTTCTATCTTTCTCCTTTCATCAAAAATTCCCCAATAGAGTCTGTTTGTAATAAATGACTTCAAAATATGCCATCAGCTTTCCAATTATGCAAGACGGAATTTGATTAGTACCCCCAAGTGGTATAAGTCAGGAGGGATCAAGCGCAAGGCCAGTGTCCAGAGGGATATTCCCCACTAATAGGAAAATGACAAGGGGATGGATTGGTGTCGATGAGGATATCTTAAGGAAGGTTAATGACTTCAAGGCCAAGGCCAATGAGACTCAAAGGTCGGGAAATGCCCGTTCCTTAGATATGCCGCCAAAGAAGGGGAGATATCCCCAGCAGAAAGGTATTTTCAGTGACAAGGGTGAACAAAGAAAATGGTTCACCAGTAAAACATGCAAGGTCTTCACGAAGGGTCACTATTATAGGAATTCGGGTGGTCGGTGGAAAACCACGTGGAAAGGTTCGCGAATAAAGAGTCGTCAAGGAAGGCGGGGAAGCAAGAAAGGAGAAAACTATCCCCAGCATGAATATCATCAAATGATAACATCCCCAGCAAGTTCTGACAATGAAACGCAGAGCAGGGAAAGAGGAGGAGAACCATCCCCAGCAGGAGCACCACAACCAGCCACCACATTTTAAAACTAACTAATTTTTCTTTGATTTGAAACAGGAAGAAGAGGGGTTGTTGGCAGAAAAGCATGCCACGAAGAAGATTCTCAAACTGGGGGAGAAAATTTTCTCCCGTTGCGAAAATTTTCTCGAAACCAAATACCTGGTTGGGGAAAGAAGCCAGATAACGCGAGGAAATGATATTTCGAACTCAATTATCCCCAGCAGCTTTGAAAGAAAGAAAACTACAAGCTGTGATAGAGGAAATTATACCCCCAGCAGACAGGACAAAATGAGGAAGCTTGCGTTCAGAAAGGCAAGAAGCCGGTATCATCCCCAGCAGTTCTCGAAAAAATGAAACACTGATTTCGAGATTTCCCCGGCAGCATTATATCCTACAAGTTTTTCAATGGAGCAAAGCGCAAGTCTCGAAGGAGTTTTGGAAAGAGGAAAAAGGAAAAGGGGTCCCTCGACAGGACAATCCTCAGCTAATGACATGTCAATCCCCCGCGATCTCGGGAGAGAATAAAAGGTTTTGAAGGAAGTAGAAAAGGAGGAAATAGAGAATATTTTCCCAGCAGCATCATCCCCAGCAGGTAAGTAAACAATTCCAAAGATATCCCCAGCAATCAAGGGAAAAATAACACGACCTAGGAGGAAAGCAATTCCGAAACAATGTAATTCAGAAGAAAGGATGGGACGGAGTTAGTGAGTTGATGTTGAAGTCAGGGAGCCCGCCTGAAGAATGGAGTGGCGATTTAGTTTTGAAGTTATAGTTGAAGTCGGGGAGCCCGCCTGGAGAATGGAGTGGCGATTTATTTTGAAGTAGTAGTCAAAGTCAGGGAGCCCGCCTGGAGAATGGAGTGGCGATTTTATTTTGAAGTAGTAGTTGAAGTCAGGGAGCCCGCCTGGAGAATGGAGTGGCGATTTTATTTTGAAGTAGTAATTGAAGTCAGGGAGCCCGCCTGGAGAATGGAGTGGCGATTTTATTTTGAAATAGTAATTGAAGTCAGGGAGCCCGCCTGAAGAATGGAGTGGCGATTTATTTTGAAGTGGTATTTGAAGTCAGGGAGCCCACTCGAAGAATGGAGTGGCGATTTAGTTTTGAGTTGTAGTTGAAGTCAGGGAGTCCGCCTGAAGAATGGAGTGGCGATTTAGTTTTTGAAGTTATAGTTAAAGGTAATTTAATAGGAAGTGAAAAACAACAATGGCGATTTAGTTTTGAAGTTGTAATTGAAGTCAGGGAGCCCGCCTGAAGAATGGAGTGGCGATTTAGTTTTGAAGTTTATGAGTTGAAATTAGGGAGCCCGCCTGAAGAATGGAGTGACGATTTAGTTTTGAAGTAGTAATTGAAGTCAGAGAGCCCGCCTGAAGAATGGAGTGGCGATTTAGTTTTTGAAGTTATAGTTAAAGGTAATTTAATAGGAAGTGAAAAACAACAATTAGAGCTTTTAGATAAAAGCAACAAGAAGAAGGAAGCAACAATTGGAAGATTTCAAGTAAGGGTGCCCGCCTGAAGAATGGAGTGGCGATTTAGTTTTGAGTTGTAGTTGAAGTCAGGGAGCCCGCCTGAAGAATGGAGTGGCGATTTATTTTGAAGTTGTAGTTGAAGTCAGGGAGCCCACCTGAAGAATGGAATGGCGATTTAATCTTGAAGTTATAGTATAAGTTAGGGAGCCCGCCTGAAGAATGGAGTGGCGATTTAGTTTTGAAGTTATAGTTGAAGTCGGGGAGCTCGCCTGAAGAATGGAGTGGCGATTTAGTTTTGAAGGGATAGTTGAAGTCAGGGAGCCCGCCTGAAGAATGGAGTGGCAATTTAGTTTTGAAGGGATAGTTGAAGTCAGGGAGCCCGCCTGAAGAATGGAGTGACGATTTAGTTTTTGAAGTTATAGTTAAAGATAATTTAATAGGAAGTGAAAAACAACAATTAGAGGTTTTAGATGAAAGCAACAAGAAGAAGGAAGCAACAATTGGAAGATTTCAAGTAAGGCATCAATTTAGACCTAGTCTGAGGAATTATCTCCTAGCGTCAAAATCTTAGTCTGATGAATCTTTCTCCTAAGACATCAAAATCTCAGTCTGATGAATCTTTCTCCTGAGATCACAACAATTTAGACCTAGTCCGAGGAATTATCTCCTAGCGTCAAAATCTTAGTCTGATGAATCTTTCTCCTAAGACATCAAAATCTCGGTCCGATGAATCTTTCTCCTGAGATCACGACAATTTAGACCTAGTCTGAGGAATTATCTCCTAGCGTCAAAGTCTTAGTCTGATGAATTTTTCTCCTAAGACATCAAAATCTCAGTCTGATGAATCTTTCTCCTGAGATCACAACAATTTAGACCTAGTCCGAGGAATTATCTCCTAGCGTCAAAATCTTAGTCTGATGAATCTTTCTCCTAAGATATCAAAATCTTAGTCTGATGAATCTTTCTCCTGAGATCACAACAATTTAGACCTAGTCTGAGGAATTATCTCCTAGCGTCAAAATCTTAGTCTCATGAATCTTTCTCCTAAGATATCAAAATCTTAGTTCGATGAATTTTTTTTTCTCCCGAGATGGTAATCATTCGATCTATACATTTCAAGTTTTGGTAATCAGGTGCCCACTTGAAGAATGGAGTGGCAATTTATTCTCGAAGTTTGTTGTTGAAGTCAGGTGCCCGCCTGAAGAATGGAATGACAATTTATGATTAAAGTTTGTTGTTAAAGTCAGAAGCCCGCCAGAAAAGCAGAACGGCGTCTCGGTTTCCAAGATTTGATAAGGATAGTGAACAATCGAAAAGCGACAGAGTGCAACGGAAATCCAAGTAAATAATCGAAAGGAAGGCAACAAGGATCAGAAAGATATGTACGGACTTCGAAGGAGAATAGTTCGAAGATCACAAGTAAGGGAATTCACTTCGGAGTGCAATGCAAGTTAGCAACAAAAGAAGCTTGCGACCAGAATGCGAGTCAACGGTCCGAGATGATCAACAGAAGTTAGTCACAATGAAAAAAAAGGCAATGAGTTAATCCAAGTGCAGAAGTTGATGAAAGATGTGGTGTGCTCAAGACATGGCCGAGGTCACAAGCACTGCATACCTGGTCTTGATCCGAAAAGCAGCACCTACAACTAGCAAGTATCAAGGTTCAAATTTAGAGTCCGCATGAAGCACCAACCAATACTCAAGATCAAGCTTCAGAAGACTTATAGATAGGAATCTTGTAACTAGTAGCTGATAGGCTTAGTTAGTCTTTTTCATGTTGGATTTTTGATGTAATAGCGGGACCACGGACCGGAACCTCGATGGAACGAAACCTCGACGGAACGACACCTCGACTGGCTCTCCACCTCGGTATACTCCTTCTTCACTCACTTTCGAACTACACGTGGCCTGATTCCTTTATAGCCAAGGATATGTAGGCAGCTCAGATACAAGGGCTCGGTCACATTCCTTTCCTCTTAGTTTAGTCCCTCCGAATAAGGGTCGGGTCAAAAACACTTGTCTAGTCGTTCTTTGTCTGAAAACTCTTTGTGTTTTCAGTCAAAGAGGGGCAGCTGTAGATGCGTGATTTTGCCCCTACCCGAGATTTTTATATTTTTAGCGTAAAATATTTAGTTTAGTTTTAATATAGCTATTTTAGCTAAATTTGACTCTTTTACTTTATTTTTACCTTAAAATGAAAAATAACAAAAATATAGTTTTATTAATGTTTCGTAGTCATTTTTAAACTTGAAAAATACAAAAATAGTACTTTATATTTTTATCTTTTTATAAAAACGAAAATAATAAAAATAGTTGCATTAACATTTTGTAGTTACTTTAATTTTGAAAGAAAAATATAAAAAAAAAATAACTTTGTTTTAATTATTAGTCTTATAGTTATTTTGCTTACGTAGGATTAATTAATAACACCGTGTTCTTATTCTCGGTTCCGGGCAAAGAATAATATTCGGGTTCAAACTACCCGGTTTATAATTTTCGGATCTAGCCCATAATAATCCGAGCCCACCACACGTGGGGGACATGGACGGAGCACGAGACGGAACCCATAACTCTTGAAACCCACGTGGAGACCCATCACTCTTGGTCTCTCACGTGGGTAGAAATTCCAACGGGCAGAGGATGGGCAATCATTTTTCTTCATAAAGACACACCCACTGAAATTAAGAAGGGGGGACTCACGTTTTCTGATGGAGGAAAAAGGCAAAGACTACTGTAGCGTCATTTGCTAAAAAAGGAGATTTTCACTATCTTCTTCATCAATGAACTGAAGAAAACATACTACTATTATCATCTTCTTCGACGGAAATAACATAGAAAAACAAAACCCCATTGCATTTCTCTAAACCAGCTCACCTTCGACCCCTCACGACGCCACTGTTGCGTCTTCATCATCCTGTCTTCATCCATAACCCTTTCGACGTCGACTACTGCCATCCTCGACCAGCACCAGCCCCTCCCGTCACCTCTCGTCGTCCCGTCACACAGTCGACCTCGCCCAGACCAAACAACCAGCTACTGTGATGATCTGCTACTGTCTGCGTCGTCTCCAGCTACAACGACGTCCAGCAGTAGCGTTGTCCAGCTGCTCCATTTCCATTACTGACCAGTCGACCACCAGCCCACTACGACCAAAGTAGTAGCGTAAAAGGGTAGCAACGACAGTTGCAAAACAGTTCCGGCGAGCTAGAGGTCGGGGGAGTAGTTCCGTTTCTAGTTAAGAAGTTCGTCGAGGTTCCAATTCTTGGTTCATTGTGCTCGCTGCTGTCCCTATTTGAGTATCCTTGCCTTTGGATCAATTCTAGTGCAAAAATTCATCGAGGTCTCCTCTTTACCTTACTTTTAATTTTTGGTAATATTACATGTTTATCGTCCTTTAGCATGAGTACCGGATATTTTTATATAATGAATGTGTCTGATTCTTTTGGTTTTGATTATTAGTTTGATACATAAGAGTAGTAACGTTATTAGTTGAGATCTATTAGGAAATCTTTCGGCAGAACACTAGATAATTTGGTTTTAAATGATTGATTTAGGATGAATAGTAATTAATGAGTCTTAACGAAACAAAATCGTATAACTGTAGGGCCATGGGAGATTTGATCTTGAAACATAAGAATAAGGAGTCACGGGTTGTCGGATATTAATTAAAAGTAAAACTCGGTTCGACATGTTTGATTTAGTTTTAATTGGGGGTGCATTTCATGTACCCGATTATAACAACTATGGATAATCTCAGTGAATAAATTAGGATTACTTTTTAAGACAAATAAAGTAGAGAATCGTAGCTACTTTTAGGTTCGCCCTTGAAATAAATAATGAGACGAGCCTCGCCAAAACAAAAAATACGCAATTGCGGGGCCCTCAAATTAATTGTTATAAAAATTTAGACTCGGAGGGACCGTTTAGCAAATTTCACGGTCTTTTCCGAAGTTAACAAAGACGATAGACTCTTTAGGCACGATTTGTAAATAAAATCACTTTCCTAAATATGGGTGCGCATTTATGTGACCCAAATCATACTCTCGACGAAACTAAAACGCATTAAAGTCACATGCGTACTGGCTACGATGTGACTCGAAATGTGTTTTCGTGACGTCGCAATTCTTCTAAAATTGAAAAGCGGAACATTTAAAGCACATAATTAAAATATATCAAAAAATCAGATAAAAACAAAATATGACAGTTGAGCGACCGTGCTAGAACCACGGAACTCGGGAATGCCTAACACCTTCTCCCGGGTTAACAGAATTCCTTATCCGGATTTCTGGTTCGCGGACTGTTAAATAGAGTCAAACCTTTCCTCAATTCGGGATTCGAACCGGTGACTTGGGACACCATAAATCTCCCAAGTGGCGACTCTGAATCTCTTAATAAACGAATCCCGTTTTGATTGTCCTTTAATTGGAAAAACTCCCTTCTACCACGCCCTTCGCGGGGTGTGGTAGCGCCAAAAGGAGGTGCGACAGGGATTTGGTGTCACAAGTCTGAGCCTCTATGTACAATGGAATAATATCCTAACCAACTACCCTTCCCCCGGTTCCCCGACCTAATCCCGTTACCCGTCCTGCTGCTCCAATTATTTTTGATAGTGATAACCCTTATTTTCAATTTACGGATTCTGAATTTTGCCACAATATTACACCAGGTGATCAATTAGATGAAGAAATTATGAATGCTCTTTATCCTAATTTAAATTTTGAAAGCCAACCGGATTTTGATGAAACCCAACAGGATTTAGATGATACACCTACTAGTCCTGTTAATAACCCAACTGATGCACCACCTGACCCACCCGTAGAAACACCTACGTTTAGTAGACAACCTTCTAAACGCCAAGAAACATCATTAGTTTGGAAATGTTTTACTCAAATAAGAGAACAAAATAAGGCTCAATGTAATTATTGTAAAAAATTGTTGGTGCATAAATTTACTGGAGACCGTAGTGGCACGGGTAGTTTGACTAGGCACATACTAACACACCCTAGTGAAAAAGTTAAATATTTCAAAATGAAAGCGCAGCTAGAGGGGACAAGTGTAGATAATACGGGTAACCCTAGTACAGGTTCAAATCTAGTTCAATCTGGAATTAACACTATCACCGAAGGTATTTTATATTATGATCCAAATAAAGATAGGGAAGAATTAGCAAAGATGGTTACCGTTATGTGCTTACCATATACTTTTTCTTCTAATCCTAATTTTGTGCATTATATTAGAAAAGTTTTTAGTCCTACATATAAAGGTTGGCATCGCGCAACAGTTAAGGCTGATATTTATACATATAAACACGAATATGAATAATATTTGCGGTATTTATTTAGTCATATAAGTAATCGGATTTCTATTACTACTGATATTGGTAGAAGTAATAATGATTATCTAACTGTTACTAGTCACTGGATAGATGAGGAGTGGATAATGCAAAACTGCATTCTTGCATATAGAATAATTAATTCACGTCACACAGGTAAGTTTATCGCTAACACCGTTGGAGATATTTGTAGATATTTTTGCATTAGTGATAAAATAATGTCAATTTCTATGGATAATGCTTCTAGCAACACTAGTGCAGTAGGCATTCTTACAACAACACTAAATCCTGCATTTAGTAATATATTTCATATTAGATGTATTTGTCATATTTATCATTTAATTGTCGGTGATGGTATGCGAATTTTAAATTTAGAAATTGAAAAGGTGAGAATGGCTCTTCAGTCAAGCAAGACTTCAAATAGGTGATCATAGAATATCTATGAGGGAGAGCTTGGAAAAATCAGTGCTATTCAGAGATTGGATCCGCTCGGAAAGAAGAAACTTTGGACTTGCGGAATCACAACCGGATGTGGATGAAGCTTACGAAGAAATGATAGCTGAACTTGCAGAGGATGCTGCTTCGCCGGGAAGTGGTGATGAACAAGCTTCTTTTCCACCACCACCAACGGAACCTCCTCCAAACCTTGAAGGATTTATGAGATTTGTTAGAGATACAATGTAGATTGTATTGTAACTTGTACTTTGGCACATCTTCTTTAGTTTTTTTTCCTTTTAATGGTGGTATTAGTACCTTGTTGTACTCATTCCATTGGGTGAAGAAGACTAATAAAGATATGTCATTTTTGGTAATAAAAATTATTACACAATTGTTTGATTCCAACTCCGTATTACACAAATATCCGATCAGAAAAAGCTTTTTATACATTCTAACCTTTTAAAAGTATATCTAAGACATGCTTCTTTGTTGTTTAATTACTTTTTTCTCATCAAGTATTGTGACACACCAATAATAACGTGCCACGTGTTATTGACTTAAGAAAAATTCTTGAAGTACAATTATATTCATTTTCTTCATATTCCCCAAGTTGTACCACCATGACTGCCCCTCCTTCCCCAAGTTGTACCACCATGGCTGCCCCTTCTTCCCAAGCCGAGTAATTCTATACTAGCATCAAATCTTTAATTAACAATGATAGATTGATGCAAAAGACCAAAGATACACTACCTTATCTTTGCCACTTTCAAGACCCATCATCCCACCCGTATAAACTCATCATTAATTTTCATCTTCTTTGTCACATAAACTTCACAATTACTCTTTAATTTTTGTCACATTTAATATTCCACCCTTGTAATTAAAAATCTCAAATTTACTAGTAGAAAGTTTTAAGAAATTTTTGGTGCCGTAAAAGATGAAATTAACCAAAAGCTTAATATGGCCCTCCCAATATTGAGATAAACACCAAATTGGAGAATTTAAAAAATAAATCATCACCAATATCAGTTTCCAATGAGTGCTCAAATACGAGAACACTAATTTTTTCGTTTACTCTCCTCCTTTAGACCTTGGAAAAAATATCTGAAGATGTGACAATAGAAGAAGATGGTACAGTAAATGAAGGTGGGAAACAATTTGTGGATTTGCTTTCTAAAAAATTAACAAAATATTCAGAAAAATAAAAAAAAATGAAAAAGCTGGAATAAGTGGCGTCAAAATGAGGCTTTAGATGCAAAATTTAACTCTCCACTCGCCTCTTATGCGTGTAAAATATGCGAGCAACACGTCATCAAAATGGTGTGTCTTAGACACACTTTTGAAACGTTAGGTGTGTAAAAGGTTTCTCGTGATCGATGAATATGTAATAGGAATAGTGGCACAGGTACTTTGACTAGACACATAAGAACACACCCTACCGAAAAAGCTAAATATGACAGATTAAAAGCACAGCTAGAGGGGACAAGTGTAGAAAAAGCGGGTAACGCTAGATACATATAATATATATACATAATATATATTTTATATATACATAACATATAAACTTAATACATATATATAAGTTAAGTTTATATATGTTAAGTATATATATATACATAGATACAGTAAATTGTATCCTTTAGCGTAAAGACTGGCGGTAATTCGCACAATCAATAAGGACTTAAGAGTCGAAATATAGAAGAATTTTATAGAGTTTAATGACTGTATGGTAACCTTTTACCGGAGCAAGGGGCCTGTCTGGAATATACTAGTTATCTATATTAGCTCTTGTCTAACCTTTCTGACCGTGATGAAGATGCCCTAACGCACTCAGCTTAGCGGGCTTAAAACACGGCTTGTTAAACGGAGCTAATAAAGATAGTAATGTACCCGACTGTACCACCATCTCAGAACCAAGTCAAAAATTCTTTATAAAATTCCTTTATATTTTGATAAGTCTAGATCTTTCATAGTAAACAAGTATAAGACGTTAGAAAACTAACATAGACATGAATATTCTTAGCCGGACATAGTCACGGCTTACAGAGAAGAGAAGGAGAAGACAGAAAAGAAGAAGAAAAGAAGTACCTTAGGCCTCAGCCCTTTCGGGAATACGTATCACTGTATTCTTTCTTGAAAATAAAACTTTACAAAGAGAGAGATCTTTACAATGGAGAGAGAGATGGGGAGAGAGCTTAAGAAAAGAAAACTAAAATTTTTCTTCCTTGCCTTCCTAATGAATGAAGGCTCCTATTTATAAAAGAAAAAAGAATCTATCAATAGTAAAAAGTGGGTCCCTTATGTGGGCCCATACACAGTATTTTTATTGTTTACACAGTATTTTTACTGTTCATAAATAGTAAGTAGGTCCCTCATGCGGGCCTTTGCACAGTATATCTACTGTTCACCTGTCTTGTCAGTGGGTCCGGCAGCTTTACTGTTTCTTTTTCCGTCTTTTTCCACTGTTTGGAGGAAATTTTCCACCTTGCGGATCTCGTTATCAGATAATATTTTCTCAGTTTCCATCGGCTGAGAGTCTTGTAAATCTTCATTGCTTGTTTCACTTTGCATTGATGAGTCAGACTTTTCAGTTTTATTAATAGTCTCTATCAAGTTTCTTTTAACTTCGTCCAGGTATTGCTGGATTAGTTCGGTTTTATCTCCTTCCTGAATAGAGATTCTTCGAGCAATATGCCTCACTGAACAGTCATCATATAAGATGGTTTTCTGAGACACCTCCGAGTATAACTGGATTTGTGACTTAATGGTGTCTAATAATTCTTGTCCATAAAGTTGCTTTGTTTTGGGATCAATTTTCATTAATTTATCCCAGAAATTATTGTAAAATACCCTGTATAAGCAAGGGATTTTTTCTTCGGTATAACCGAATTCCGGATTCCATTTATGAATCCAAGGGATTGAGAATTCAATAAAGAAATATAATTGATCTATACGTTCCAAAAAACATATATGATCTGCATGGTATAGCTGGGTAAGAAATGGCGAAATCTTCGTCCATTCTTTGTATAACTTCAGAAATGGTTCAGGTAAAATATTTACCGTAGGGCCATGATATGACCACCAGTTTATAAACCAGTTTGGAATAGGTGCAGAGAATATCTTTGCACATATCTTGATAAACCAAGTATGCTTATGTCGATCATTATTGTAGTATAGCACTTTATCAAATGCTGTGATATAATCCCAATAGGTGAAACTCATAAGGGATTTGTTTAGACTTATCTGCCTTTCTTTCATGGTAGATATTCCCCATTCGTCAACAGATATTATCTGTTTGATAATAATCTTTGAGAAGCTATAAACATTCTTAGAAGTATTGTAACCAGAGAAGTGCTGAATCTCTGCACTACCCGTAGTTGTAAGGATAGTTTCATAATAAGATCGGGTTTTATATGATTCACCCGGATAATATAATCCATTAATAAGGTATCTCTGGAATATCTTCCATGGCTCGTCTTTTCTCTGAATTTCAGAGTTTTCCAAAAGAAATATCATTTCTTTCTTGAGCAATTTCTCATAGGATTTAGTATCTTCATCCTCTTTAGCGATTGAAGCAAATGTATCACTTTGCTTTTTGTTGGCTAAATATGCTTGTAAGTGCCCGTATAATGGACTGTCTTCTGGGATATCTTCCAGATGTATTGAAGAAGAAGAAGAAGATTCTTCTTGCTGGACCATTTTTGAATTTATCAATTGTTTTCTTCCCGATTGTATTATTGGGGAAGATGAGGATCCATATGACGATCCTTGATATGATCGATTTTGATAATTTGAGGATGATCGGGAGGGTGTTTTTCCCTTACCTCTTCCTCTGGTGGCCCAAGGAGGGTCCATTATGCACAGATAGTAAATCATTCAGAAAAGTAGAAATCTTCGTCACGGTATAACCAATTAAGATCCTAATTAGAAACATCAGAATAATCATGAATTGAAAATTCAAAATCATCGACCATAATCGAAGTGATTACTTTATCAATAATAAGACTTTGTAAGTCTTTATTTAAAGGAATCGCTCTTATAATAGTAATAAGAGTCTCATCGTTGAAGAAGTTGGTGTAATAACTCATTATTCAAGATATTCACGAGATAAAAAGTCAGGAAGAGAGTTATCAATTCCCTTTTTATAAACAATTTCAAAATCAAAAGGTGCTAGTTGAGCCTGCCATCTAGCAAACATGAGCTTAGAAACATCATGCTTAAAATATTTGTCAAACATATATTTGACAGATTGGGCATCAGTTTTTATTAAAAACTTATGATTGTACAAATCGTCTTGAAATTTTAAAACACATTTGACAATTGTCAACATTTCGTGGGCCACAGTAGCATATTTCTTCTGGGCATCGTTCCACTTTCCAGAGTGATATCTTATCAGATATTCTCTTTTATCAATGGGATTGATTTGTTTCAAAATCCCACCATAACCGATGTTGGATGCATCGGTCTCAACAATCTTTTGCCAAGTAGGATTGGCCAAAGTTAAGCAGGGTAAAGCTTTTACCCTTTGCTTAATATTTTGGACTATTTTTGTATGTAAATTAGTCCAAGGCTGTTTGTAGGTCTTTTTTAGCCGGTCGTATAATGGGGCTAAATCACGCGACAAATCTTTAATAAAAGGGAAAATATAATTAAGGCTTCCAAAGAACCTTTGTAATTGAGTTCTATCAGTAATAATATCAGGAAATTTAGAAGAAAATTCAATTGCACGTTGTATAGGGGTTATCTTTCCCTGACAAATATTATGTCCTAAAAATCTAACATCAGTTTGAAATAAACTCATTTTTGGTTTAGAGATTACCAAACCATTTTGTATAACAATCTTTTTGAAAATATCAAGATGTTTGATATGTGTTTCAAAGGTTTTTGTATAAACCAAAATATCGTCAATATAAACAATGATGAAATCCAAATATGGATTAAAAATGTCATTCATGATTTTTTGAAATTCAGAAGGAGCATTTTTTAGACCAAATGGCATAACATTCCATTCATATTGTCCAAAGGGAACATTAAAAGCGGTTCTATAAGTATGCTCTTTAAAAATTTGAATCTGCCAATAACCAGATTTTAAATCGAATTTTGAAAATATATTAGCATCATATAAACGAGAAAGAAGATCCCTTTTATTGGGGATCGGATATCTAATCCATTTTAAACTCTTATTAAGAGGTTTGTAATTGATAACTAATCGGGGAATTCCTCGTTCTTTTTCTGCGGCATTATTAACGTAAAATGCCGAACAAGACCAAGGGGATTTTTGTAATGAATCAGACATCTTTGTAAGAGACTATCAATCTCAGTTTTACAAAAGGCGACCAATTCTGAATTCATCTGGCATGGTCGAGATTTTGTAGGAATATTATCCTCAGAAAAAGTATCTTCGTAAGGAAGAGTAACAATATGCTTTTTTCGGTTCCAAAAAGCGCTAGGATGATCGGCACAAATATCAATAGCCAATTTTTTAGAAATCAAATTGATTTTTTCTTTTGTTTTAGCAGAATTTATTGTATCAAATATGTTCATGCTAAATAGTTCTAATTGCAAAGAATCTACATGCTTTTGTTTCATGTCAATTAAAGCATTGATATCACGAGTTACAGGATTTGTAACAAAAGAATAATAAATATTTTTATTATTATAAGTAGCATTAAAACCTTTTGCATCAATATTGGTAAAAGGATAGACAACGTTTATAAAAGGAGTTCCTAAAATAATAGGAGGATATAACTGATTTTTAACCAGAAAAAAGAAGTGAGGAATGCAAACTTTATTTTGACAAATATGCGTGTTAGGCAATTTATACTTTATATCTAAAGCATGGCCAGAAGCAGATTTAACCATATGAGTAGTTTTTTGAAAATATTTAGTGGGAACTAATCCCTCTTGGATGCAACTAACATCTGCACCACTATCAATCATAGCAACACCAAAAATTGTGAAATCGTTATTAACGAGAATAGTACAATTAATGTACCATTTATGAGCAGTCACTATTTGCATCATTCCTAGAAACATATCCTTAGTAGGACTGATATCTAGAGAAGGAGGTTCTTTTTCCTCAGTAGCAGTATTTTTACCTTTATCGGTAGGTGACTGAACTAGAGAATTATAATTTTCTAGTTGAATGATCCGGTGATCATGAATCATTTGATTCTGTTTAAGAGATTTAATATCTCTTTTCAGATTTTCAATTTCCTCCTTTAGATCATTAAAAGAGGCATCGCGAGTCACATTGACTCTATTTTCTCGTCGTCGATTGATTTCATCTATCGTATAAGGGGGAGTATACTCAATCCTTTTCTTGGAAAAGAAATCATTTGAAGACTTAGTAGTATTACTAGAGCTTGAAGCCAAATTAATAATTTTTTGACGAAGTTTATCGTCCGTAACTTCTTTTAAAAGATCTATGACATTTTCAGAAGAAATAGTTTGCACATTCAAATCTTGAAAAACAACTTGTAATTTATAAAATTCATCATTTTCACAAGTACAAGCAGTGCTATTACAGGTTACACAGGAAGATATATCACGATCTTCATTAGTATCTAATTTAATCAAGTCAACTTCGGATTCGTATTCGGAAGAATCTGAGATATAATCCGATTCAGATCCGGAAGTGTACAAAAGACCATAAACCTTGTTGTAAGATTCATTGTCTAGCTCTAAAGCTTTAAGTTTCTGAAGCTTACAATTTGGAGCTATGTGGCCAAATTTTCCACATTTGTAACACTTAATGTTGGCAAGATCCTGTTTGGATCTATTTTTCGCAAATCTAGTACATTTATGAGGTGCCTTTCTAGTATCACGCTCTTCTTTCGATCTATATCTAGATCTTCTCTTTCGATAAGGCTTATCGGAATAATCAGCATTATGACGCTTATAACTCTTTTTTCTCGAGTTATTAGGCATTCCAAACTGGGTACAGAAGTCTCCTAATTGAGATCTTTCTTGGCGCCTAGTATTCTTAATTTGTTGAGCTAGATGTAGCTCATTACAAAGTTTTAACCCTTCTTGGGTACAAATTCCTACAAAATTACCATAGGTAAAGGTCTCATAGGGAATATGAGTATTATTTCCCCTTAGGGTATTTCTTACTCTTTCGGCGAACAAGGGGGGAAGACCATCTATAAACTTTGCCTTCCAAAAATCGGTAGCATTTTCGGGTAATTCCATAACCCGACTAAGAAATGTATCTTTATACCAACGAAATTCGCTGAGATTCTTACATCTCAGACTATTTAAAAGAATACGAACATTTTCATTTTGGTTGGTAAATCTACCACTGAAATGCTCTAAAATATTCAAGATAAGAGTATATACTGCATCTTCTCTATCTGCAGCAAGGGGAAGACCTAGGTTATCAAAACTCGCTTCTTTGGCTTTAGCTTACATGATTGAAGCCTTTTGAGGGGAAGTAAGATTATTATCCCACCAGCCACGAAGTTGGCCAGTAAAGCCAGTGATTACCATTTTAGCAATAGTTTTATCTGTATTGCCAGTAGCTTTACAGATCGTGGAATACATTAGTATTCTATGAACAAGGATGGTTAACTGTCTATCGGTTAAACCATCGAGATTCCATTCGTAAATATGGGTACCACTATAAGACGTATTAGTCTGATTCCAATCACGTTCCTCAATTAAGACATCTTGAGGAGTAGGTCGAGAATAATAAAAATTTGTCATTCTCGGATTATCACCATACCTACTATTTGGTTTAATCAAACCTCTGGATCCTTTGAGTTTATTAAACTCTGACCAAATTTCTTCTTTATAGTCTGAAGTGGACTCTATTCTATCAACAAAGTCATTTGAAAGATTTAACGGTTTAAGATCGAGATTAGCAAATTTCTCATTGAGAAGGTCTTCAAGAGTTTTATAAGTAGAAGACTTAAAATCCGTAATCTCGGGAGGACGTTGAATATGAGTAGGAACAGTTTGACTATTTGAAGTCGAAGCAACACTGGAAGTAGGTGTTACCTCAATAGTAGTCTTTTTACTCATATTCTTTATCAAAACTGTAAGCTTATCAAGCTTTTGATCAAGAGAACTAATATGTTCTCCTAAAACTTTAACATAAAGACTCAAATAATTATTTTGAGAAAAGAGATTATTAATTTCGTTAATACTAACTTGCCCGACATTTTTTTCAATAAATTTTTGAAAAGCAGAAAATGTTATACCAGTACTATTTGGTAAAACAAACGGGGCTTGAGGAGGATATACTGCGGTAACAATCTTACCATCGCTTTCTTGATAAGAACGCGTTAGTACCTTAATGTAATAAGGCAAATAAGTGGTTATAAACCAGGGGACAAAATATATGATTTGATTATGCAAAGCACAAGTTTCATAGAATTCTTGCGAAATACAATTTAAATCATTTTCACTATAAGTGTCAAAAAACCATGTTTTAAACTGGTTCCATTTTTTATCAGAAAATTCTTTTTGAATAAACTTTCTTGCCGGAGAACCCGGACTAAAATCAATTTGGTGTGGAATCATTAAACACTATCCGGGTCAAAATCCATTTCGGATGGAGAAGGAATATCCTTATCAGGGATATTTTTACTATCCTGGACAATATTTGTTTGAGAGTTGATTCGTACCTCCTCAACGTAGCTATTATTATCTCTACTGGAAATCGTGTGCAGGGATGCTGCACTCTTTCGAGCTGGTCCATAGACCACCTTTTCTATAGGAGAGATATGTTGAATAGCCGGGAAATGGCTAGAAATTGACCTTCTGCTATAAACAGGGGTCTCGTTATCAAACTGGATACAAATCCTTCCATCAGGATTTTGAGTAATATGAGAATACTCGTCCCGAGAAACAACATTAGTAATCTGTTCGGGAGATATGACCGAATTTAAGGTCCAAGTGGTTGGAAAATTAATTTCTTCCCACTTAATAGGTCTCCTAGTGGTGACCTTTGATTTGGCAAAATTAGTTTCTACCAAAATCGTTTGATCGGATGTATCATATAACTTACATTTCGGATTCAAAGTTGACAATAATTTAAAATAAATTCTATAAGACAAACATATAAGTTCCGAACCCGGAGCATAGTTATAACCATGAGTTTTGACATTTAATGTCAAGGCATCAAGAATATTAACATCAGAAAGAGATAATTGTAAATTGGGTTGAGTATTGAAATATACTGGACCATAGGCGACAGTAGATTCAATCGAACCCATTAGAGACTGTCTAAAATTTAAATTTCTAGCATCTCTAAGAGCTGCTTGAATCTACTGTCGCCTATGGCCCAGTATATTTTAATACTCAACCCAAAAACGGACATATTTTTAAAATAACCTTTTCTAACACTATAAATACCCCCTTCCTCTTCTTCATTTCAATTATTCAATACTCAAAACTCATTTCACAAACTAAATTTCTCTCAATCTCTCACTTTCCACTTTTCAAGACTTAATGTCTCAATTTTCAAGTTAAATCATGCTTATTCCCGAAAGAGTGCGCTTATTTGTTATGCAACATTATGATGTGCTAGAAGAAAATGAAGAACGCTTAGTATTAAAGTGCAAGAATTGTGGTCAAGTTTTAAATTTTCGTACATGTTCCGACACATGCAATTTAAGGAGGCATATCAATCATTGTGTTGAGGGTATTCCACCCTCGGGCTTTCGTTTTTGTACTTTATTTTCTTGAAGGTGTTATGCTTCATGTTGTACTTTGTTATTAATTTATTAAGCATGCGAATTTAGTTTTACAATTATATCGTTATTTTACATTTCCATCAAACACTTTATTAATTAGATTTCTATATTATACATACTACATATATTTATATATCCATATAAAATAGCAATTTTATATATATACAAGAAATTGTATTAACAAAAAAATTAAAAAAAAATCCGGAAATTAAAAAGCCCACTAGGCCCGCTAGGCCTAGGACCATAGTGGGCTTAGGCCCGTGGGCCGGTTCTACCCTCCATGACCATTTGGCCCAGCCTATTTAGCCTATTTAGGCCAGAGACTGGGCCAACGAAAACCGATCCACCAGGCCCGTTTAGGCCCATGCCCGACCCACAGTGCATTATTAATATGAGTTAATTAAAACTAAATATTTTACAATAAATATTAAAAAATATTTATAAAATAATTTTTTAAATAATATTAATTTAAAATAATAAATAAGGTGTTAACTTTTATTATATATACTAGGTAAAAATTCCATTTTGAACCTTTTTCAATAGTTTACCTGAAAAAGAAGTAATAATGAATCTGAGCCGTTGAAGAGGGTCCACGACACGGTCAGCACACCAGGTCACCAACCAATTAAACGATCGATAGAAACTAAAACTCCTCTCTCTCTCCCCGCAAATCACCGGGACAGTGGACGCACTGTGTCGCCGATTTACCCCCAAAGCAAAAAGCCCTAACGTTCTCTCTCTAAAATTCTGCCCCTTTCTCTTTCTTAATCTTCCCAATCGCCATTTTCCTCCATTTTATGCTTCAATTTCGCTCTCTGATTGTTTTTGCCCCCTTCTGAGCAACACCTACAAGCCCTATATTCATAATAAATACACACAGACACACAACCGCACACTTAGTAGTCTATTTCAGGCTAAAAAATCATTTTTATCCAGGGACTCATACTACAGCTGAAGCTGACCCCAATTCTTCAGATTCAGTGGTGTCTGTGTTTATCTTCGCGGAAAATTTTGGAGATTGTAACAAGGTAAATGCAAATCTTTATGATTGGGCACGTGGGATGAGCGAGTAATATTGATTTAGAGCCCGTTTGGCTTAGCTGATTTAGAGTAGCCTATTAACTTATTTAGAGTAGCCGATAAGCATAGATGTTGAAAAAAGCTGATATAAAAAATAAGCAATTATTATTTGGATAAAAATGCTGAAATTAATAATAAACAACTAAAAAATTGGGTATACAAAGAGTTTTGTTTTAAAAAGAAGTACTTTAGGATAGAATAATAAATATTTTGGTCAAACTAAAGTGCTTATAAGCTGAAATTTGATAAGTTGGGGGAGACTAGCTTATGACTATTGGCTTATTTTTAGCTTATAAGTATTAACTTATAAGCATTTTTAATTTTATTAAATACGTAGATAAGCCAAAAAGTGCTTATAAGCCAGTTTGAGCAGCTTATAAGCTTAGCCAAACACCTTCTTAGCTTGATAGAATTTGCCCGTATTTGCATTTGTTAGTTTGTGGTAATTTTGGTATATTCGGTGTTTTTTTTTGGACATCAACTATTCCACCAGGTACATACTCCCTCTCAGGTACCGCTTAACTCCGCCCTCTAAGGCTTAGGTAGATGGAAGAAATCATCTGGTGTTTATTGCCCCACTTGGATTTGAACCAGAGACCTCGTGGTTCTCGTTCCGTTTTATTGGTCTATTTCATGTTTTACGTTCGACATAAGTAAACTCATGCTTTGAATTTGTGTGTTGAAAAAAGATAACTTTAGCTGAATACTCATGAAGACCTTCATGTATGTGTGTTTAATTTGCATGACAGGATGGTTTGAGCAGTTATTGAGGTAGTGGTGCAGTTTAGCCATGGGGAGCAGTGATATTGACAAATCCTCTAAGGAGGCAAAGGAGTTAAAGGAGGCAAAGACTCGCAACTCTCAGGTAACTGTCTTTTTCCATTTAATTTAATCACCTGAATTGTTAGATATCGTGTCAGCTTGCCTAAATCCCTAGCATCATTTTTTGTGTTATATAGGAGCAGGCTTCATCAACTGCCACTGGTACAGTAAATCCGGAATGGTCCGGCTTTCAGGTTGAGTTTCTCTGTAGCATTGTTACTCAGCCTTTTACTTCATTTGTTGTCATTTCATTTGTTGGTAGTCAAAGGACATGAATTATCCTTGTGCAGGGATATTCTCCAATGCCTCCACATGGGTTCTTGGCATCAGGTCCTCAAGCACACCCTTACATGTGGGGAGTTCAGGTATGGAGGAATTATGATTCATGTTGTGTTCTATGTTTCCATCAAAATTAGATCTGTTGGCTTTACATTGCATCGTTGTGTGAAAGCATCTTTCTGGATATTTTTTATGTTTAAATGACGGATATACAGGGTATTATTGATAATCATTGAACAGGCTCTTGCTGTCACCAATTCTGGATTTAAAATGGGAGAGAGTTGAGCTTGTACTTTAGAGAGTTTCTGGAAGCTTGTTTTGTCATTGATGAGCTTTGCTCTTAAGCATCCTCATTTGTGAGCTATAGTAATTATTTACTGGTTAAACCTGCTTTCCTGCTAGCTAAATTCCGGTCATGCATTGAACTCATTATTCTACTAATATAACATGTTTTGCTTTGGTAATGTCCTTATCCTCTGGAGTAAATTCTTCTTTTTTTTTCCTAAAAGGAATACTCTATTAAAAAATGCAATCATCACTAGTTAATTTTAGTAAATTTCACACTTTGAAGGATTGATTTGGCTGTGATGATAGCAACAACAACAACATACCCAGTATGTTCTCACAAGTGGGGTTTGAGGAGAGGTAGTGCATAAGCAGACCTTACTCCTACCTTGTGCAGGTAGAGAGACTGTTTCCGATAGACTCTAGTAGGCACAATATCAGTAGTAAAGAAATGCAATGTTAAAAAATGAACAAGTCATGGAAAGGAAATGTCACGCCCCGACCTGGGGCCTGGACGTAACATGACATTCGGTGCTTGACTACATGTGATTGAGCGAATCAACTGGCTGGCTGAATCAACATGTGATATCATAACATACCGAATGCGGAAGAATCTGAATGATATAAATCTAAGTATGGAAATACTAATACAATTTCTGAAACGTATTTGCAGCAAACATAGCTTAACATGAAAAGCCCGAGACTCTGTCTAACTGTTACTCTATCTAACTGTTACTCTAGTCTATGAAGCCTCTAATGAAGTACTAAAAATACTGACTGCCTGTAAATACTGAAAGACTTGTAAAGTAATGATAATGCCCCGAAAGAACTGGGATCACCAAACAGCTGGTACAAGAATCCTAGCGCTCTGAATCATCTAACCTGTAACGATGCAAGCCCCCGGCAAAAGGGATGTCAGTACATTTGAATTGCATTGGTATGTAAAGCAACTAAAAGAAAGAATTATAAATGTTGAAATTGAAACTGAGCTGATAACTGAGAATTGATAATTGATACTGAAATGATAACTATTGAAATAGAAACTGAAACGGTAACTGATAGCTGGTAATGATAACTATTGAAATAGAAACTGAAACGGTAACTGATAGCTGGTAACTGATAACTGAAATGATTACTGATAACTGAAATGATTACTGATAACTGAAATGATAACTGATAACTGAAATGATAACTGATAATTGTTAACTATAATTGATAACTGAACTTATAATAGGTAACTGAAATGATAACTGGAGTAAGGATATGAATACTTCCTCTTTTGAATGATGAACAACCTGTTTATCTGAATAAGCTACGGCCTCGGGCCCAATATATATGTGTATAAGGTATGGCCTCATGCCTAAGTATACATATACATAACTACGACCTCGGGACCAAAGATGCATAAAGCATAAACTATGGCCTCGAGGCCAAATATGCATAAAGCATAACTACGGCCTCAGGTCCAAGTATGCATAAAGCATATAAACTACGCCATCAAGCCCAAATACATGATAGTGAAATACTGAACCACACCGAGTTACTTAACACTGAAACTGTATAGGACTAGACTGAGACATGTATTTTTGAACTGATTATAGACACTGAAACTTCAACTATTTATGACATGCTGGGTAAGCTATACCGAGACTCAGGGACATCAAACCCAAGTTTATATTGAATACGAACTGAGCTCACAACATTCAGAATGAAAGTCATGAACGAGTTTTTGAAGCTAGAGAATAAAATTTCTGCAACTATTTAAGGAACTACGCTTAACTATATTTCTGAGGCAATTAGTAACATCGTAAAAGAAACGTAGTATAGGGAGAATCATTAAAATTCCTAAACATAGAGAGTTAGCCTCACATACCTCAACTTCTTGCTCTTGAGCATAACACAACGTTTGTCAAACCTTTCAACTTTAATCTACATCAATACAAGTAAAAGGTATTCCATTATTAGCAATAGTTCTCATGTTTTGGTCACTTAAGTATCTTATCAAACACTTGGTGAGAATAAAGCTTCATGGTCTTTATTAATGGTGTCTCTACACCCAATAACCCATTCTCTTGTTCCTAGATAAACTCTAAAGTCTCAAATGGTTATAATCAACATTATTCTTTATCACCCATAAAGTAAACAACACCCTTAACCAATAATCAACAATCAACACCCAAACCTACAATCGTTCATACTTTTCTATCAAACCCATCAACTCATATCTCATGAACTAGGGTTTAAAATCATTAAACTATTGCTAGAATCAATTAGAGGGTGAAGACATTACCTTCTTGACGTTCAATCTTCTTGAATTCGAGTTCTAGGGTTTTTTCTCTCAACAATGATGCGCGAATCAAATATCTAATGATTTGGAGGGTTTACCCATGTTAATAAGAAGTTGGAAAATTGATATTAACTTAGAAGGACTATTAGAATCTACGTTGGATGGTGGAGGACCGTTTAAAGTGTTAGGTTTTTGAGAGTTCCCCTTTCTAGAGCAAGTTTTTATGTTTTGGGGTTGTGGGGGACGAATTATGGCTTTAAAACGACCCCCGGCGAGCGCGCCCGCGTATCTGAAGACCTGCCCTCGCTATTGACCGCGCAAAACGGTAGTAACACTGTCTCAAAATTAGCGCGGTCACGCTATAGGGCGCGCATATCGCATACTGTTCTATAAAACGCGCATAACTTTTTGTACAGAGATCTGTTCGGGCTCTATAATATATCATTGGAAAGCTATTTCTAACGCCTACAATTTCATGCTTTGAGTTTTCCCAATCCATACACATTTTCACTAAACCCTTCCGGAAGACAGACCTTCTGCAAATTTAGTCGATTTTTGTCAAATCTTATGCACCTCACTTTTCATCTTGATTTTTAAATAACTATTTTCTCCCATAATCATCCCTCTAGGGCTTTATGTGTCTAAAATACCAAATTAATACGCATTTAACATGTCCACACCTAGTCCGAATATACAGGGTGTTACATTATCTCTCCCTTGGGATCATTCGTCCTCAAATGATTGTCTTGACTGTAACTTCTGCTAACTTTGAACCTTAAACGTTTCTGGTGGAAACATGAACTTTCATTAACACTTGCATACTAAACTGAATGAATACATTATTACTGAACTATTGAGATACTGAATTGAATGACTACTGCACTGACTGAATATTACTCTGCCATGGATTCATGAATACTTAACATAGATATATGAATATTGAACTGGAACGAATATTTGAGTAATCTGAGTACTAAGCTGGCATGAATGTCTAAATATTGGACTAACATGAGTAGCTGGGTATTGAACTGACATGAGTATCTGAGTACTGAACCGACATGAGTATCTCAGTACTGAACTAACATGAGTATCTGAGTACTGAATTGACATAAGTATCCGAGTAGTGGAAACTTGAATGTTATGACATGATACGTGAAATACTGGTTGTACCACCGCTAATTCTGGTGGCAACTCCAACTCATAAGCTATTTGATCGACCCTTTGCAAGATTCTATATGGCCCAATATAGCAGGGACTATGCTTCCCGTTCTTCCCAAATCTTATAACCCCTTTCATAGGCAAAACTTTTGGAAACACCCAATCATCAACTTGAAACTCTAGGTCTCTATGCCGCACGTTCTAATAGGACTTTGGGCGGCTCAGATTCGTCTTCAAACGCTCTTGAATCAACTTAACTTTCTCTATAGTTTGATGGACCAAATTTGGTCCCAACAACTACTCTTCACCAACTTTGAACCAACCAGTTGGCGATCTACACCTTCGCCCATACAGAGTCTCGCACAGTGCTATCTTGATATTAGAATGGTAGGTGTTATTATTAGCAAGGTCAATGAGAGGTATGCGATCATCCCAATTACTTTTAACATCAAGGACATATCCTCAACTGTTTGAATAATGCGCTCTACCTGGCCATCTTTCTGAAGATGAATAGCTTGTGCCTAATCCTTTATGAAAGAACTTCCAAAAGTTCTTTTTAAACTGAGCACCACAATCCGAAATGACGGATAACGGAGTCCCATGCAATCAGACGATTTCTTGAATGTATAACTTGGTATAATCTTTTGCTTAATCTGTAGTATTTACAGGCAAGAAGTGTGCTGACTTGGTAAGTCGATTTACAATCACCCAATCCAATGATGCTTTCAAGATGAGCAAGATAATCCTATTATAAACTCCATATTTACCATCTCCACTCAAAATATGTGTATTCTGTGATAAAACACTAGGCTTTGTGCTGCTCGATTTTCACTTGTTGATAATTTGGACACTTGGCCACAAAGTCGGCAACATTCTTTTTCGTGTCGTTCAACCAATAAATCTCCTTGGTCATGATGCATATTTGGGTGCCTGGATGGAAAGAATACCCGGAATTATTGGCTTCTAACATGATCTTTCCCTCTTTAAGTCCATCTATGTATTGAACACACAATCTGTCTTGGTACCTCAAAGTACCATCATCTCCCCATATTCAAAAGCCATCATCTTATACTTGTGAATCTCCTCTTTCAACTACAACATGTAGGGATCATCAAACTATTTCTCCTTCACTTCGCCTAGTAAGGGGGAACAAGTCATATTCTAGACAACAACTCTACTATCTTTGGAGTGCGCAAATTGAACTCCTAGCTAGGCTAAGGGGTGAACTTCTTTCACCAAGAGTTGTCTTATCTACCCCAATCATGAGTTATACTTCCCACACTTGATCTTTTTAAGTACTTCCTGAAAAACACTTATATAATTGTTGTGAACTAAGTCTTTGACATGTACTCTAAATTTTGAAGTCCCGTGCAATGACATTACCCTCGTAACACATAAACAGGCATGATTTTATAGCTTTTTTTGTTGTGATCATTTTATCATGAGTAACTAAGCACAGTGATCATTCTACTCACTTTGTGTTTCTTACACATGCTAGACATAATCCCTGTGGTAATTATACAATTTTTCCTCATTACCGAACTAATTTTCTTTTTCATATCCCATTCTAACTATTCGAGTTTCAAATCTCCATTTGGACTATAGGAGGCGATTCTGAGCATTTTCCAGTTTGTTACGAGGTTGTACCAATGGTCTGCGTTCAGCCCTTTCCTGTTTGCCGTGGTGATGGATGCCATAACACATCATATTCAAGGGGAGGTGCCATGGTGCATGCTATTTGCTGATGATATAGTCCTAATTGACGAAACACGACGCGGGGTAAATGAAAGGCTAGAGGTTTGGAGGCATGCCCTTGAGTCTAAAGGATTCAGGTTGAGCAGGACAAAGACGGAATACCTCGAGTGCAAGTTTGGGCCGGGGCCGACGGAAACGGGAGTGGAAGTGAGACTTGACTCTCAAATCATCCCTAAGAAGAGTAGTTTCAAGTACCTAGGGTCAGTTATTCAGGGGATCGGGGAGATCGACGAGGATGTCACACATCGTATAGGGGTGGGTTGGATGAAGTGGAAGTTAGCGACGGGAGTCCTGTGTGACAAGAAAGTTCCACCTTTACTAAAAGGTAAGTTTTATAAAGCAGTGGTTAGGCCTGCAATGCTGTATGGGACCGAGTGTTGGCCGGTTAAGAACTCACACACCTAGAAGATGAAAGTAGCAGAGATGAGGATGTTGAGGTGGATGTGCGGGCATACAAGGATGGATAAGATTAGAAATGAATATATTAGAGAGAAGGTGGGTGTGGCCCCCATAGAGGACAAGATGCGAGAAGCAAGACTCAGATGGTTCGGGCACATTCGGAGGAGGAGCACTGATGCACCGGTGAGAAGGTGTGAGCGACTGGCTGTGGCGGGCATGAGAAGAGGTAGAGGAAGACCTAAGAAGTATTGGGGAGAGGTGATAAGGCAGGACTTAGCGCGTCTTAGGATTACTGAGGACATGGCCCTTGATAGGGGATTACTAAGCACAGTGATCATTCTACTCACTTTGTGTTTCTTACACATGCTAGACATAATCCCTGTGGTAATTATACAATTTTTCCTCATTACCGAACTAATTTTCTTTTTCATATCCCATTCTAACTATTCGAGTTTCAAATCTCCATTTGGACTTACTGATGGTTTTTACATCACCCTTGAGATCAAAGGTCTTCTACTTGTGGATTCCTCCCCTTTTTTGGTTGGGATCCAAATAACTTTTTTTTTGTAATTCTTTGCACTCTACGTCAATGACGACTAATCTTCAACTTATGAGAAATCTCTTCTTACTAGGAAAAACTAAATTATTCACATAACGGAAAGCTAATGTATTCACAACTATCATACACAATCTGAATAATTTGACTCTACTTACACTATCAATCTTGGGAAGATCCCTTTTCGATAATTCTTAAAGGCTATTCTTCTGTAGTTGACTCTCTTACTACCTAGCTGATTTTTTTCCCACTATCGCTGTACTTTGAGTTTAACTTAAACTCTTTGGGTTCTAACACACGTTCTGTATTTTAAACTATCATCCACTCACTAGAGTTAACATGACTAAGTGAATCAAATTGTACCTCTACTAGCTCTGTTGAAAGTGCTAATTCACTGTATCAACTCAAAACTTACTTACTATTCTTTTGCTAACCACCTGCTATCATCATGTTTTCTTGCTCTGCTTTGAATAACTAAAGTGAAGCATATAACTTCCCTCACCATCCGGTCCTGTTCTGCGGTCACTTACTATCCCCTTTTCCCTTCTAAACTATGTGCATGGATCTCACTTAGGGAATTCATCAGCCTTAAATGAAATTGGAATATCTAACGCTGAACTTTCTATACAATACTAAATCATATTATATTGTAAAAATCCCGGGTAATCATTTAGTCACATAACCTAAGGGAGAACTGCCATATCTTTTATCTTACATCAATAGCTGCTTTTTATAGTAACTTACTAATGTGGTACTTTTAGTTCTGATTTGAATAAATATGAACAACTTAAAATCGTTCCATGAAATTCACTATTGGTTGCTATAGGTTCTCGTTGCGTACATCATATTATTCTAAGCTATATTTTCCTTAGGCTCTTTTCTGTCCAAAACTATAGTGATCAATTCTATGCCCGTTGCGGTTAAATGCTTAACCTGATATACCGTGGGGTCGGACATACGGATACACTACCCTACATAAACTTATCCTTCAAAGTATAGCATCATTTGATAAATCACTTCCTGAGCGATCCGGTGAGTCTTGGTCGTAATCCAGACCTAAAATATGCGAATGTTTCCCTATAATCACCGTTACTTAGATATTTGGTAAACATATAACTGAATTTTGGAGTACTGAATAACCACAACTTGCTAATTGAAAGACTGTATAACTGGTAACTGAGGTAAACTAATAACTATAAGACATGATAATTGCTTTTGTATTTTCTGATAAGGTTATCCTCTAATCTGTACTATTATCCATTGCATCCTATTTTTAACATCCTCTCAAGTCTTATATTTACCAACTTGTACTCCATAATTATACCCCAATAGGGAATTATCCTCTCTAGGACCTTAGGTTTTCTCTCGCGCGTTGCTTGGGCATCCAATACGTTTGGAATTCGATAGGAGGAGAAGGTTAACTATTGCTCTAAGCTTCGTGGCATGATCTAGAGTAGAAAGAAATGAGACAATCCTGGATGTCTTGGTAGTTAACCGTTTATATGAGTGACCGGCACACACATATAAAGGAAACTCCACCAGACATGACTTCTTAGGCTCCCAAGGAAACTTGAACCTAGTGCTATGATACCAAGTTTTATCATGCCCCGAACCTGGGTCTGGACAGTAACACCGCACTCGTGCCTAACTACATATGACCGAGCGAATCAACTGACTGGCTGAATCAACATGTGATATCATAGCATACTGAATGCGGAAGATAGACTAACACATGCTGATATATTGAAAGTTTGAATGATATATATCAAAGTCCAGAAATACTGATACAATTTCTGAAACGTATTACAAACATAGTTTAACATGAAAAGCCTGAGACTCTGTCTAACTGTTACTCTAGTTTATGAAGCCTCTAATGAAGTACTGAAAACATTGACGGCTTGTAAATACTGAAAGACTGTAAAGTAATGATAATGCTCCGAAAGAATTGGGGATCACCAAATAGCTGGTACGAGAATCCTAGAATCCTAGCGCTCTGAATCATCAATCTCTAAATCATTACCTGCATCGTGAGATGCAGACCCCCGACAAAAGGGACGTCAGTACATTTGAATTGCACTAGTATGTAAAGCAACTGAAAGAAAAAATTATAAATGTTGAAACTATAACTGAGCTGATAGCTGAGAATTTATAATTGATACTGAAATAATAATTATTGAAACAGAAACTGAAACGATAACTGATAGCTGGTAACTGATAACTGAAATGATACCCGAACCGATAACTGATAATTGATAACTAAAATAATAACTGATAACTGAGCTGATCACTGGTAACTGAAATGATAAACGATAACTGAACTGAACAAAAGAAGTAAGGATATGAATACTCCCTCTTCTGAATGATGAACAACCTGTTAATCTGAATATTAAACTGCGATCTCAGGCCCAATATATATATATTCACAACTGCGGCCTTGGACTCAAGTATACGCATACATAACTGCGACCTCATGCTCAAAATGCATAGAGCATAAACTGCGGCCTCAGGCCCAAAGATGCATACAACATAAACTGCGGCCTCAGGCCCAAATACAGGTGTTCAACATTCAAGAACGGAGAATCCTACTGAAATACATGATAGTGAAATACTGAACCACATTGAGTTACTTAATACTGAAATACTGAATAGGACTAGACTGAGATATGTATTCTTGAACTGATTATGAACACTGAAACTTCAACTATGTATGACATGCTGAGTAAGCTGTACGGAGACTCATAGACATCAAACCCAAGTCTATATTGAATACGAACTGAACTCACAACATTCAGAATGAAATTCATGAACGAGTTATGAAGCTAGAGAAGATAAATTTTGCAACTATTCAAGAAACTAGGCTTAACTATATTTCTGAGGCAATTAGTAACGTCGTAAAAGAAACGTAGTGTAGGGAGAATCATTAGAGTTCCCAAACATAGAGAGTTAGCCTCACATACCTTAACTTCCTGCTCTTGAGCATAACACAACATTTGTCAACCCTTTCAACTTGAATCTAAATTAATACAAGTCAAAGGGATTACATATTAGCAATAATTCTCATGTTTTGGTCACTTAAGCATTTTATCAAACACTTGGTGAGAATAAACCTTCATGGTCCTTGTTAATGGTGTCTCTACACCCAATAACCCATTCTCTTGTTCCTAGATAAACTCTAAAGTCTCAAATGGTTATAATCAACATTATTCTTTATCACCCATAAAGTAAACAACACCCTTAACCAATAATCAACAATCAACACCCCAAGCCTATAATCGTTCATGCTTTTCTATCAAACAACTCTTATCTCATGAACTAGGGTTTAAAATCATCAAACCAATGCTAGAATCAATTAGAGGGTGAAAACATCACCTTCTTGACGTTCAATCTTCTTGAATTCGAGTTCTAGGGTTCCTTCTCTCAACAATGATGCCCCAATCAAATATCTAATGATTTGGAGGGTTTACCCATGTTAATAAGAAGTTGGAAAATTGAAATTAACTTAGAATTACCATTAGAACTTACCTTGGATGATGGAGGGGCGTTTAAGGAGTTAGGTTTTTGAGAGTTCCCCTTTCTAGAGTAGGTTTTTATGTTTTGGGGCGAGGGGGACGAATTTTGGCTTTCAAACGACGCCCCACGAGCGCGCCCGTGCACCTGAGGATTTGCTCGCGCTACTGACGCGCAAAACAGCAGTAACACTGCCTCAAAATTAGCGCGGTCGCGCAAGGGGCGCGCTACATTGCGCGCATATCGCATATTGTTATGTAAAATTCGCCTAACTTTTTGTGCAGAGATCCATTCGGGCTCCATAATATATCGTTGGAAAGCTATTTCAAAGGCCTACAACTTTCATGCTTTGAGTTTTTCCAAATTCCTTACACATTTTCACTAAACCCTTGTAGAAGACAGACCTTCTACAAACTTAGTTGATTTTATCAAATTTTATGCACCTCACTTTCCATCTTGATTTTGAAACAACTATTTTCTCCCATAATCATCCCTCTAGGACTTAATATGTCTAAAATGTCAAATTAATACTCATTTAACATATCCACACCTAGTCCGAATGTATGGAATGTTACAGGAAACATAACAACAATGGGATATTAACAAACCGAAACACAAGAAATATCAAATAATAGTACGTGTCCAAGAATATGCCAAAAGTCGAATAATACTAAAGCTACCGGTATGCAAGGGGAATGCGCTTTACTACCAATTAAGGGTCATGTGCTCAGTAAGATGAAGAAGCGCCATATCATGCCTAATCACCTCTCTTCAATGCTTCTTAGGTCTTCCCCTACCTATCCTTAGACCTATCGTGTGCAGCATCTCACACCTCCTTACTGGCATCTGGGCATCTCCTCCTCGCCATCTCAGCCTCACTTCGCGCAGCTTATCCGCCACGGGGGCTACCCCTACCTTGTCCTGATCCCGAATATCTTTATTTCCAATCTTGTTTCTCCTAGTATGCTCACACATCCACCTCAACATCCTCATTTCCGCTACTTTCAACTTCTGGACATGAAAGTTCTTAACTGGCTTTGTGATGATAGATTCTTGAAATAATCCTGTCTCTAAGGAATGCTAAAAGTCAATAATTTTATTTTCACCGTCCTCCTTAATTATGGACGTAGATTCCATGTTTTGAAACATCTTTTTATCTCAGACAAAATTTGTTGATCTTTTTCACTTTTGCCTTTATTGCTACGATATTATTATTATTAGCTGTATTGTTTTGAGGGAGGCATCTATAATTGGCATTATAAACCCCTTTCTCCTTATTACAATTCAAGGGCATCCTTAATTAGTTTTAAAAACCGTCTTAACTTGAACTATGTTTATAAATATAGAGATCTCAAATTTGGTACTTTGAAGATTAAAATTAATGTAATGATTCAACATGTTGTTGCCTAAATTTGCACAATTATCTTATTCGAATACTCAAAATGCTCTCTTTTAAATCTTTGAGATTACACGACAAGGGCTCGCCTCGCTTCAAAAGCGAAGCGCACGCTTTATTAAAGTGAAGCGCAATTCTTAAAAAACATAATGTAAAATTATAAATAATCAAAAACATTAATTTAAATACTTAAGTAGGTACTAGGTACCACCAAATCATTCACAAACCATCCACAAACCATAGAACAAGCAAAATCAAAGCTACTAAATTACTAGAAGTCAATCAACATCTTATTCTTCTACTCATCTTCTCCTACAACAAGATTGTCAAAATCTTGAATTCCTCTATCATCTTCATATTGCTCGTCATCTTCTTCTTCCCCCTCATCTTCATGATAACTTTCATCTTCATCAATTAGGGATAGGGATCGACTTGTAGTAGCCACACTTTTTCCCTTCCTAATAGAGGTTGAACTTGGAGTATATCTCCTTAAACCATAAAGATACTCCCCAACTCCACTACCAACCGCAACATTACCCCAAGTGAAATCGGAGTCGCCTTCGAATACTTCTTCATCTTCACAATTTTCGGGGACTTCGGTTAGCCACTCATTAGCCTCATCAATATTGTCCAAAAGAATTGGATCAATTATATTGCGTTGGTTGTAGTGACGCCTCAATGCTCTTATTGTATTTTATAAACACTAGATTATGGAGGCGCTTCAAGGTTAGTCGATTCCTTTTCTTTGTATGAATCTGCAAAAATGATGTGTCAACTAATTAGTAGGAGTTTAGACAATTGAGATATAATTTACTTTATCTCAAAACATGAAATAATTCTTTTTATTTCTCACGTGTTCAAAAACACTCCGGTTCCTTTCACATCCGGATGAGCTACAAGTTAAGCTTAAAACTTTGATAGCGAAAGTATGTAACTCCGGAGTCTCTGCACCATATTGTTCCCACCATTCAACTATAGAAGTAAAAAAAAAATATATTCAAGAGTTAATAAGTATAAAAAATACATCGAAGTTAGAGTTATAAAATATAGAAACACTTGGTCACCTGGCGACTTTTTCGTTCTTTGTTTGATAGCAAGTCGAAGCTTAAAAAGTCCTTGAGCTGCCTTGTAAATAGCAAGCTGATCTACTATCTTCTCTTGCAAGTCTTCATCTGGGTTCAACTTGATAACAACCTGATGGAATCCTGTCCACACTTCTTTAGCCAATGAATTCTTCTCATGTTGCTCATAAAAGAGTGATGGGTTTAGAATAAGTCCAGCCGCATGCAAAGGTCTATGAAGTTGCTCATTCCATCTTGCATTATTGATTTGAAAGACCTTTGCATATTTCTGCTCATCAGTGAACTTTTTGGCCCTATCCATAGCTTCATAGAGCTAGCTCATTGGTGGTTTTTGCTCTCCGTCCACCAATTGGAGTACTTTAACCAACGTGTCACCAATTTTAAGAGCATGAAGGATATTTTTCCAAAAAGAATAAGAAAGAATAATGCGTGCAACCTCTTTCCCCGCACTTTCCCTTGCAAATTTACTCATGCTCCAATCCTCTGATGTGACCATCTGTCTCAAATTGTCTTTTGTTTGTGGAGACTACGCAAAGTCAAGAAAGCAGTGGCGAACCTTGTCTTGCCCGGTTTCACCAAACTTTTTTGCATGGTGAATCTTCTCATCATATTCAATAACAATGGCCGCTGGGAAATATAAGAATATAACCTAACGCCCTAGCCAAAAACTGTAGAGAAGGGCCTTTCCTTGAAAATGTCCCCGAACATCAAGTTGATGCAATGAGCCGCACATGGAGTCCAGTAGACATTCTTGTAGGCTCCTTCAATCATGCCACATGCTTTCACATTTTCACTTGCATTATCAGTGACCACTTGAACAACTTTGCTTGGACCAATCTTTTCGATGGTGTTTTGAAACAAAGTGAACATTTTGATGTGGTCGGTGGATGAGTCGCTAGCATCGATGGACTCAAGAAACAAACTTCCCCGGGGAGAATTCACCAACACATTAATAATCATTTTTCCCGTTCTTGCTGTCCACTTATCCATCATAATGGAGCAATCGTACTTGTTCCAAACAACTTTATGCTCTTCAACGATTTTGTTAGTCTCCTCCACTTCCTTATTAAGATAAGGACCTCTTATTTCATGGTAAGTGGGAGGCTTCATTCCAGGCTCGTATTGACCAACAACCTCAATAAAGTCTCCAAAAGTGTCATAATTGACACAATTGAAGGGGAGCCCAGCATCATAGACCCATCGTGCAAAAGCTCTAACTGCACGCTCCCTTAAAATGTCTCTAGCAATTTTCTGTACATCTTTCCCACTGGCCTTTGTTCCCTGCTTCTTTGAAAAGTAGCAATCCATAGGACCTTTAGTCGTTGAACCATGGCTTGAGCCATCTCTTCCCCGTTTTGTTGGAAGTGACAATTCTTCAATATCATCGTCGTCATCATCATCATCATCAAGATTGGTCACCATTGGTTGATGAACCATTTGATTTTTTAGCTCCTTCTTCTTCTCAACAAAATTTTTTATTTCTTCCCTCACCTCCGGTGGACATTTTGGACAACTTGTGACGTTTCTATCGCCACCAATTAGATGGTATTTAAACCGATAAATTCCACCGGTTGTAATCTTGTTGCAAAAGATACATAAAACATTCGTATTCTTCTCGTTAACTCTCTCGCCATATCGCCAAGCCGGGTCTTTCTCTTTCGAACTTTGAGACATTTTAATATACCTATTAAGATATAAGCGAAAACATAATCAATAAACTGAAATATAAAGGAAAATTGTTCACTGTGAAGTATAGTGAAATATAAAGGAAAATTGTTCACTGTGAAATGTAAAGGAAAATTGTTCACTGAAATATAAAGGATATAAAGGAATATAATCAATAAACTGAATAAGAAAGCAGAAAAAAGAAAAAGAGAGAAAGAAAGTGCGACTGGTCTGCAACAGACATCGAAACAGAGAGAGGAGAGACAGACGAAAAGGAAATTTTTTTTTTCCTTCCCCTGTTCTAAGTCGAAACAGAGAGACAAAGAAAGAAGAAGAAGAAAATTGAGGAAGAAGAAGAAGAGAGGTGCGACTGGTCTGAAGAAACCAGAAGAAAGAAAAAACAAAAAAACGAGAAGAAAGGAGAAGAAATTACCTGGGTTGGTCTTCGAGGTTGACTGGTTGAGCGACTGAAGAAGAAGAAGCAGTGGAACCCTAGCTTTTTTTGTTCGAAGATCGACTGAAGAAGAAGCGCGTCTCTGTTTCGATTTGTTTCGACTGAAAAAGAAGCTTTCCTTCGATTTAGGGTATATTTGTTTCGACTGAAGAAGAAGACCCAAAGTTTTTTTGTTTTTAAAAAGGCCCCTGCGCTTTTTTCAATTAAGCGAGCGCTTCAGCGCTTCAGTCGCTTTATCGCTTCAGCGATTTTACCTGTTGAAGCGTGCGCTTCTGCAAATCGAATCGCTTCAAGAGACTTGAATCGATGCTGCATCGCCTCGCCTCGCTTTGCGCTTAAAGCGACGAAGCGAGCGCTTCTTTAAACAATAGTTACCAATTCAAAAAAAAAAATCTTTGAGATTTTTAAGATAGCTTTCACATTGGAAACAAGAGCTTTTTTCTGACTTGTGTGATGCTTTTAATGGTGAAAAGCCTGGTTTCTGTATATTTTATGGTGCTCTTACTTTTTTATACATACATATACATGGACAAGTTCAGTGAAAAGGAAAGAATAATTGAAATACTTTGCGACTGATCTCGTCATGATTCACTATTCAGTTTTTCTATCACAAAAATTATGTAAGTAAACATTTTTTGGCTCATGAATTTCCGCATTACTGTCAATGCATGTCTAATTTCAGCTCTCAAGCAGCTATGTTGCTAGTTAAAGCTCATTTTTAAGAGTAAACTTGAGAAGCGTGATACCACTTTGTGTTGGTGCGGCCTCTTGAAAACCTTTAGATATGGACTTTAAGTTGCTCGCTATATATAATCTCTTGGCAGGTCTAACCTCTTCTTGGTCATCTTCATCTGGTTAGATCAAGTGTTGACGACTTTTAATGATCGTAAATTATCAAGAAAATAATTGTGTTGCTGTTAATCCAGTTGTCTAACTCATATGGTTCTGTTGATGTCTTCATTCATTCTTAAGTGCTAATAAAGGTGACAAAAAGGAGGCTGCAAAATTAACTGCTTGAACAAAAGCAACAATTGTTACGCAAGAGAATGCTTATTCAAGTCAAAGGTCTCAAATTTTCTTGAAATTTACATGGATGTATATGATAGTATGCCTCAATCCCAAACGAGTCATATAAATCCTCTATATCCATTATGTTTACGGACCAGCTATATTATAGCTATACTTATGTTGCTCTCAACCTACTGCAACTCTCCGGCTTTAATTGGGTTCAGACCGGCTATGCCAAGCTCACAAAGATATTTTCATAGATTTAAAAACAACAACAAAGACAACACTCCATGTCGCTCCATTTTAAGTTCATCTCAAACCAATATAATACAAAATAAAATAAAATAAAAAACATTAGAAGTTCTCTATGTTTTCTACTGGAATATAAATCTCCGTCAAGGTTAAAAGACCCGTTGAAAGTGAAGACTTAAAGTAAGCTTGCTAACATGACTAAACATATTTCTAACTAGTTTTTATTGCCTATGTAGATCTTTTTTTGATTCATGCTATCTTTTGCTAAGTCTACATGGATTTCAAAGAGATTGTAGGGCTTTCGAGACAATTTATTTCCATGCGAGTTTAGGTTTACCTTGTTCCTTTTAACATCTTCACACACCTGCAAATCGTTGCATTGTAGGTCGATGCACGACGTGGACAAACCATCTCAATCGACCTTCTCTTATTTTATCCTTGATGTGTGCTACTTGCATCTTTTGCCGAATATGATCATTTTTAATCTTGTGTAATCTGATATGACTGCACATCTATTTTTGCATCCGCGTCTCTGCGACGCTCATCTTGCTGATATGTTGGATTTTAATGGCCCAACATTCACTCTCATATAACATTTGCCGGTCTTGTCACTGTTTCATTGAAGTTACCTTTTACTTTGGTAGGTATCGTCCTATCACATAACATTCCAATAGCACTTCTCCATTTGAACCCTCCTTTTCTGATTCTGTGGGTAACATCTTCATATGTCGTACCATTCTTCTGGGACGTCCATGCAAGATATCTTAATTGTTTGCATTTACGCACAGCAAGCCCATCTAGTCTCACGTTAACTTCACTCTTCTTATGCTAACTAAATTTACATTCAATATATTCCATTATACTTCGTCTCATCCTAAAACCCGTTGTTTTCTAGAGTGCTTCTCCACAGTTCAACCTTTTGGTTGACACTCGCCGGTTTCATCAATTAGCTAATTACAAGGGATGGATGATTTAATTGTCTTTCTGCTCAATTATTGTGCTGGTTTCTAGTTTCCTGTGTGACAAGAAAGTACCACAGTTACTCAAAGGTAAGTTTTATAGAGTTGTGGTTAGACCGGCCATGTTGTATGGGGCAAAGTGTTGGCCGGTTAAGAACTCCCATGTCCAGAGGATGAAGGTAGCAGAGATGAGGATGTTGAGGTGGATGTGCGGGCACACTAGGTTAGACAAGATTAGGAATGATGATATCCGGAAGAAGGTAGGCGTGGCACATGTGGATGACAAGATGCGGGAAGCGAGACTCAGATGGTTCGGACATGTGCGGAGAAGAAGCCTCGATGCTCCGGTGAGGAGGTGTGAGCTGTTGGCCGTGGTGTACTACTGGGGAGAGGTGATCAGGCAAGACATGGCCCGACTGCAAAATTCTGAGGACATGGCCCTTGATAGGAATGTTTGGAGGTCAAGCATTAGGGTTGTAGGAGTAATGGAGCTTTGCGCACTTCTTTTCGGGGTTGAGGCAGAGTTGGATTATGATTGATCTTAGATAGCTTGCAATCTATGTTGAATTCACTTTATCCTTGATCTATCTTAGCATTGGGCCTTAGTTTCTGGTTAATGTTATTGCATGTCATTTATCTGTTGGTTGTTATGCTTCTGTTACTATTATGGTTTCGACTAAAGTGACTAATGAATTGTCTTCTTCTCTTTTCCTTTTTCTTTTTCTGAGCCGAGGGTCTTTCGAAAACAGCTTCTCTGCCCTTTTGGGGTAGGGGTAAGGTCTGCGTACATATTACCCTCCCTAGACCCCACTCTGTGGGATTTTACTGGATAGTTGTTGTTGTTTCTAGTTTTCTGCTTCTCCATGTTTCTAAAAGTAGAGACTTGTGGTGAATTTTCCTGGATATAAGCATCTGGAGTCATGCCAAAATTTACAATATCTGTTTCTTATTTGAATTTATTTCGAAAGGGATTTACTATTATTTTGAGGATCTAACTCATACAAGTTAATATGTCTTTCTTAACCAAATTTTATGTTTTCCCCTTTTTTCAGCATCTTATGCCACCCTATGGTACTCCACCACATCCTTATGTTGCAATGTATCCCCATGGTGGAATATATGCTCATCCATCTATTCCACCGGTATCGTCTTGTTCCGTGATATTTCTCAGCTTGCTACCAGTAGTTCGTGTTTTATTTTCCTAACATACAATTTTTTTCATTTTATTCAGGGATCTTACCCCTTCAGCCCCTTTGCGATGCCTTCTCCAAATGGCGTTGCTGAAGCTGCAGTAAGTACCAAAGCTAGATATGTTTAGTGATTTTGTTAGATGATACTAATGGTTCAAATTTCTAATTTCCTCGGTGCTTCTGGTTTTTGAACTTTTGTAGGTTAACACCTCTGGCAATACTGAAGTAGATGGTAAATCATCTGAAGGAAAGGAGAAACTGCCTATTAAAAGATCTAAGGGAAGCTTGGGTAGTTTGAATATGATTACAGGGAAGAATAATGAACCTGGTAAAACGTCCGGAGCATCTGCAAACGGAGCCTATTCTAAAAGGTACGCGATATCTTAACTGAATAAATTGTTTGAAAGGAGGAACTCGTGGAAAATGAAGACAGACAGAGTAATGTTACCACTTAGAGATGGGTATTAACACTAGTCTCCTAATCCTTTAGCTTTTCTGTCCTCTTCATTGCCCTCGAACTTTGCTGATATGTGATAGTAGACACTTAAGCTGAAATTATTAGATAAAGGCAGACAATCATTTGCTATTTCAATTGGTCTAAAATTGCTTGGGCAGTTCATGCAAATCACCTTGATTATTTCTCTGCTAAACATAAGCAGCTTGACTGAGATGGTTAGTAGATGAACGATGTAATCAGCTTAAATTAGTAGTTGGTCTTGTGGGTTTTGTCATGTATGCATGCTCTATTGAAGTGGTTTGTGGTTATCTAATGAGTGTAGTTTGTGCTCCATTTATTTATCTGCTTTAGCTGCTTGTATATAATGATAGCCTAGATGCCTTGGATCAATTGGGATAAGTTGCTGTCAAAAATAACCAGTTGAGACTTTAGAGTATGTCTTACTGGGTCTGCATTCAGAGTGCAATCTTTTTTCCTTTTTTCTTCAGTCAAAATTTTCTTGGTTAAATATTGTCTTGTCGTGTCCTTAACTGGGCTGGGAACTTGTTGTCCAAAAAATGCATAAAATGCTATATACTCTTTTTAGGTTTCCATGAGGACTTCATGTGGAAGCGAAGAAAGTGGCTTACCTGCTGTTAGTAGGGAGCATTGGCGAGGAGGAGAAGAGAGCGTACATTGAGAGATATAAGGTAGCTAGGAAAGAGACGAAGATGGCAGTAACGGAGGCTAAGACGACAACTTTCGCTCGTCTGTATGAGGCGCTAGGGAACAAAGGCGGGGAGAAGAAGTTATTCTGACTCGCTAAGGTAAGAGAGAGGACGGCTCGAGAGCTGGATCAAGTGAGGTGCATAAAAGATGACGACAACAAAGTTTTGATTGGGGGGTGACCAGATTAACAGGAGATGGCAGACCTACTTTCATAAACTTCTAAATGAAGAAGGGGGTCACAGTATTGTATTAGGTGAATTGAAGAATGCCGACAGCCCCATGAAGTAAGTTATTGTAGGGACATTGAGGTCGATGAGGTCATGGAGGCAGTACGTAAGATGAGGAGGGACAAAGCTACCGGGCCAGATGAAATTCCGGTTGAACTTTGGAGGTGTGTGGGTAGAGCAGGCTTGGAATGGCTTACTATGTTGTTTAATGTTATATTCTAGACTAATAGGATGCCTGAAGAGTGGAGGTGGACTATAATGGTTCCGTTGTATAAGAACAAAGGCGATATCCAGAGCTGTAACAACTATAGGGGTATCAAATTATTAAGCCATACTATGAAACTCTGGGAGAGAGTGGTAGAAACGAGAGTGCGAAGGACAATGTCTATTTCAGACAACCAGTTCGGGTTCATGCCGGGGCGATCTACCGCAGAAGCTATCCACCTTATTAGGAGGATGGTGGAACAATACAGATATAAGAAGAAGAATCTCCACATGGTGTTTATCGATATAGAGAAAGCGTATGACAGGGTTCCTAGGGAGGTCTTATGGAGCTGTTTAGAGGCTAAAAGGGTCCCGATTGCCTACATTAGGGTGATTAAAGACATGTATAAGGAGCTAAGACGACGGTTAAGATAGTATGAGGCGACTCCGAGCATTTTCCGGTTGTTACGGGGTTGCACCAAGGGTCTGCGTTCAGCCCTTTCCTATTTGCTCGGGTGATGGATACCATGACGCATCATATTTAAGGGGAGGTTCCATGGTGCATGCTATTTGCTGATGACGTAGTCCTAATTGACGAGACACGACGCGACGTCAACGTGAGGCTAGAGGTTTGGAGACATGCCTTTTAGTCAAAAGGTTTCAGGTTGAGAAGTACGAAGACCGAATACCTCGAGTGAAAATTTGGTGCCGAGCTAAGTGAGGCTCGACTCTCAAGTCACCCCTAAGAGGGGTAGTTTCAAGTACCTTGGGTCAATTATTCCGAGGACCGGGTAGATCGACGAGGATGTCACACACCGTATAGGGTGGGATGGATGAAGTGGAGGTTAGCGACGGAAGTTTTGTGTGACGAGAAAGTGCCACAGTTACTAAAAAGTAAGTTTTATAGAGCAGTGGTTAGGCCTGCCATGTTGTATTAGACCGAGTGTTAGGGTGGTTAAGAACTCACACATCCAGAAGATGAAAGTAGCGGATATGAGAATGTTGAGGTGGATGTACGGGCATACAAGGATGGATAAGATTAGGAATGAAGATATTCGAGAGAAGGTGGACGTTACCCTCATAGAGGACAAGATGCGGGAAGCAAGACTTAGATGGTTCGAGCACATTCAGAGGAGGAGCACGGATGCACCGATGAGAAAGTGCGAGCGACTGGCCGTGGTGGGTACGACGAGAGGTAGAGGGAGACCTAAGAAGTATTGAGGATAGGTGATCAGGCAGGACATGTCGCGACTTAGGATTATGGAGGACATGGCCCTTGACAGGAAATTGTGGAGGTCGAGCATTAAGGTTGTAGGTTAGGGGGAAGTTGTGGTTATTTCTACAGTGCACTAGACAGAGACAAGCCAGTTAGGAGTTAGTCTTATGATACTACTAATCAGCTACTATGCAGGGCTTTGTCTATTGAATATTAGTATACCTTCTATCTTTTTCGTATTTCCTATATTTCTTATATTGATGTGATTTCATTATTTTAGGTTATGTTATGTATTTTATGTTATTTTATTACGAGTTTATTGATAGTACTAACTTATCGTTTCTTGTTACTTTCTTGAGCCGAGGGTCTCCTGGAAACAATCTCTCTGCCCCTCGGGGCAGGGTAAGGTCTGCGTACATATTACCCTCCCCAGATCCCACTTGTGGAATTATATTGGGATGTTGTTGTTATTGTAGTTGTATGAGGACTTCATAGTTTTTTTTTGAAGATTCTGGTTCAATGGGATCTGTTTGTTGCCCAAGAAAATATTTACTATTGACATGAAAGGATCGTGTGCTTAATCTGCATTTGGTTGTTAAGCTTAAAATTGCATCCCTGTCAGTTATTAATAAGTTTGACCTTTGCCAATTTGGGCTTGCAGTGGCGAGAGTGGAAGTGAAGGCTCAAGCGAAGGGAGTGATGCAAATTCTCAAAATGTGGGTATTATATGGTGCATAATTGGTTTGTCTCATATCTAATCCTTGGCAGTTTTTATGGTGGATTATGTTTTCTTAATTCTTGTTTACACAAACTATTAGATAAGTTTTCCATCTTAATGCATTAGGATTTCGTAGATAGGTTTTTGGTCCGTCCATTACCATTGCAGTAAGTATATGCGGGAACAGTGTAGTCATATTTAATAGTTGGTGCCATCTTTGAGTATTTTTCTTGATTGTGTACAGGAGTCACCAATGAAGTCAGCAAGCAGGCAAGATTCAGGTCTGGTGGTATGAATTTGCTTTAAACATTTTGTCATGAGTTCTGCAATGCATTTATTTGATGGAAAATGCAAGTTTAGCGCCGAGTCGAGCGAAGTAGGCAGGGATGTGAAGCTTGGAGCTCAGGTCATCCCCAAGAGGGACAGTTTCAAATCTTGGGTCGGTGATCCAGGCAGACGGAGAGATCGACGTGGATGTCACCCACCGTATAGGGGCGGGGTGGTCGAAATGGAGGCTTGCATCAGGAGTCTTGTGTGACAAGAAAGTACCACCGAAACTCAAGGGGAAGTTTTATAGAGCTATGGTTAGATCTGCCATGTTGTATGGGGCGGAGTGCTGGCCGGTTAACAACTCTCATGTTCAGAGAGTGAAGGTTGCGGAGATGAGGATGCTTAGGTGGATGTGCGGGCACTCCAGATTAGATAATATTAAGAATGAAGTTATTCGGGAGAAGGTTGGGGTGGCCTCAGTGGATGAGAAGATGCGGGAAGCGAGGCTCAGGTCGTTCGGGCATGTGCGGAGGAGAAGCCCCGATGCCCCTGTGAGGAGTTGCAAGCGGCTGACGGTGGTTGGCGCGTGTCGCGGTAGAGGGAGGCCCAAGAGGTATTGGGGAGAGGTGATTAGGCGGGATATGACTATCATGCGGATTTCCGAGGACATGGCCCTTGATAGGAACGCCTGGAGGTCTAGAATTAGGGTTGTAGGATAGGGACTTCTAGAGCTTTTGGTACTTCTTTCCTGAGGCTAGGTGTGGTTTGGTAGGGCCCTCCATAGATGTCTTGCGTTTTATATCGTACTCCGTATGGTAGTTACTGTTATGTGTTATTGCATGCCTTTTAATTTACGATTTTATGTGTAGTTATCTGTTTATACATTTTCTGCTGGATTCAGTAATGCTCTTTTGTTTATCCTTTTCTTTTTCTCTTCTTTCTCTTCCCTTTCACTTGAGCCGAGGGTCGATTGAAAACAGTCTCTCCGCCCTTTCAGGTAGGGGTAAGGCTTGTATACGTATTACCCTCCCCAGACCCCACTTTGTGGGAATACACTGGGTAGTTGTTGTTGTTGTTGTTGTTATTTGATGGAAAAGTATGACGTTTCTGCAACAGCTGAAGCATCTCAAAATGGCAATTCTGCTCATAGTTCTCAGAATGGAGGAACTAGTGCTCCTCATTCATTGATCAACCAAACTTTGCCAATAATGCCAATGTCAGCTGCTGGAGGTATTCCTGGTCCCACAACCAACTTGAATATTGGTATGGACTACTGGAGCGCTGCAGCTTCGCCGAGTATGCCCGCAATTCACGGAAAGGTACCATCTGCTTCAGTTGCTGGTGGAATTGTTACTGCTGGATCAAGGGATATTGTCCAATCACAAATGTGGATTCAGGTAGCTTCTTCTGTCTTATTAATTTTTCTCTTTTGCAGCTTTAACTTAGCATGTGGCAGATCAATTCTGTATGTTCCATTATAAAAGCAAGGCTGTGTTGATGGATATAAATATTGCAGATAGTAACATACTTTTATATGTGCATACTGAACGCAGATAGTAACATACTTTTATATGTGCATACTGAACACCCAATTTAAGAGCATGTATATTAGTTACATGGGAGCAGTATGAGTATAGTCGTCATCGGATTACTGGTAGAGCTCATTTAATTTGTTCTCACACATGTAGACTTTACTAATGCCACAGATATTTGCCTGGGTATTGCAGCCTTGCTGGGTACTCAGCATTGAACACCATAACCTCCATGCTCTTCACCTCCATGCTCTTCAGATGTCCTCTTCTTCTTTTTCTAACTGCGGATGTGTCACCCTTTATTTTCCTTTGCTCTATTTGTAACTTAGTCATTAGTAATCTAGAACATTTATTTCCCTTGAATATAGGATGAAAGGGAGCTTAAAAGGCAGAGAAGAAAGCAGTCCAACAGGGAATCTGCACGTAGGTCTAGGTTACGCAAGCAGGTACTGATATTTCTTTTCTTGTTTCTTTGCCAATTTGGAGTGACCCCTGACTCCACTTTGCCTTTGGGAGCCAGGCAGAGTGTGATGAACTAGCACAGCGTGCTGAAGCTCTAAAGGAAGAAAATGCCTCTCTTAGAGCAGAACTGAGTCGTCTGAGGAGTGAGCATGACCAACTTGCTGCTCAGAATGCTTCTCTTAAGGTATTGTCTATTTTACCTTCTTCAGTTTCTACTTTTATCAAACAAAGAGAAAATGAAGGATTCAGTAGTTGCCAACAAATAACTAATAGCAAAAAGGAAAAACTTGAGGGCGGAAGGTCAAAGCATTAATGTTCTTAACGGTAGAACCAACCAACCTAAAGTTTACCTGATTTGGACTGTGACATGGTTTAAAGTGTTAATGTAAATACTCTGCCATACTTTATTTGTCACCTTTTAATTGCAGAAGGGAATTGAAATTGCTATTTCTCCTTTTCCTGCCTTGCTTTTAGAAAATTCATGAGTCACTGGATTTGTCTTTGCAGGAGAGACTTGGTGAAGTTCCAGGGCAAGAAGATCCGAGACCTAGTAGAAATGACATACATCTAGGCAAAGATACCCGGCATTCATCACAAACAGAGCCCACACAGGGTGGTCAATGAAGTTCTGGCTACATTATTGTGGATTGAATATTAGGGCTTAACCTAACGACATAGTAGTGGGAGTCTATAATTTGCGTATCATGTAGATTATTCACAGAGCGGTTTAGAGTCAGGATTTGTTGTCCAATATTGTCCGTTGTTTCTCAGTTGGACCAATCTTTTATGGTCGAGGAACCTGGATAACATGTAGATTATGTGATCATTGGTGCAGGATTGTTCTGTGCCAAATAGGTGTTTTTTCTATTTGCTCGAATATTTATGTACTGAAATGGTTGAATGAGTTTACTCGTTCTAGAAGAAATGCTATCATACGCACTAATAAATATGCAATGTGACTATTATACACCGTTTGCAATTTTATCTTTGCCCCCTTCCCTCAGAGAACCGCTATTTGTTAGCATTTCTTAGTTTCTCCCTCTACCGTGAGGATATTTTGTTTTTAAAAACGTCAACACTACTTTTGCTGGGAAACTTGAACCTGCTGATTAATCTAGACTTACTGGAACACTTTTGCATGGAAATGGTATCTTGCTGAAGATACAAGTTGAAGGTTCCTTGTAGACCGGCGCAAGTTTTTGACCAAATACATCCCCATCGTTTATGCTCAAATTACTGTTAACGCAATCTAATTTCTTAAAAGCCATCTTTGGTCCAAAATTAATCTCCGTAGTAAACATGGGGGTGGATCCATATTAGAGATCTATGATCTTTCTATCCGTAAATAAATCTATTCAAAGTGGATATTAATCTAATTTCAAGAGCTGAACAAAGAGAAGTCAGCCTGAGCCAGCTGAAGGAAAGTCATTCGGCCCAAGTTCCTTGCTCTGCACAACTGTGATCGCAAAACCCTTGTATCAGATTTCAATTGCAGTTTGCAATTGAAGGCCCCAAAGTGCAATTTAAGATCTAATAGGCAGTTATGGAGCAAACATAGAAATATTTTGAAATAACAGTGAGGTAACATGTTAATTGTTGTGATTAAGGATAAGCGTGCTGTTCCATGGACTCTAATCACTGCTATAGAAAGGACAATCAAGTAAGCATGTAAAATGGCTTCTATAAGTCATCAGCAAGAAGTAATGCATATTTATACATGTTTTGAGACAATGGCAAGACAAATCAAAGGCTTACAAAATATAGATAGGTGGCAACTACCATCTTTCCGAGTTAAGAAGAGAAGGTCAGGTGCTCTTGTCTATGAGCCACCATAACCACACCAGCTTTATTACCACAGGATAAAAGTTTTCCTTTTGGTTTCCTACAAACAGTTTTATGTTCAACCATATGAGATGGCTTTGCCTTTCTCTCAAAGTGTAATAGCAGGCTAGGCTATCCCCTCCTACAAAGCGCATTATGCTTTAAAGTGGTGATAAAATCATGACTTGGAACTACAATAATTACATACTCAATATGTTTTCACATGTCGCGTCTGAGGAAGGTAGTGTATATGTGTGTGTGTATATATATATATATATATAGACCTTACCCTTGTGTAGGTAATGATGTTATTTCCAAGAGACTCTCGGTTGTGTCAGATAACATTGGAAATCCAACAAAAAGACAAAAACAAGAGTAATACTACGGAATGGAAGGAAAGTATGCTCTACTATTACTAACGTTCTACCCTATCTTCGACCTCCACACCCTCCTATAAGGGTTCTTGTCCTCAGCCATCTTAAAATGCATCATGTCATGTTTAATAACCTCTCCCAATTTTTATTTAGCCTTCCTCTAGCTCTTTTCGGGCGCACGATAGTCAACCTCTAGTACCTCCTCATATGGGCATCTGGACATCTCCTTTTTATATGTCCGGACCGTCTATCACTTCCTGCATCTTATAATATCATGATTTGGAATTAAAAAAAAGAAGTGAGAGTCAAACCCCAAAAGATTGGGGATGATCTTTAGTCAAAGGTCAGTCCAAGATTTCTCCTCTTGATCGTGAATCAACTACCAAAATATGAGTTGGGTTGTTACATGTATTTTCAAGTGGTAAGAATCATTTTCGATTAATATGAATTATAAAAACTATTAATTTATTAATTAAAACAGGAAAAACGATTAAAATACCTCGTACAATAAAAAATAATTTTTAATTTACTCACTATACTTTAGGAACGTGTATACTACTGAATCTCTCTCTCAACCCCCCCCCCCTCCCCCATATATC